>OX103948.1:6139049-6574049 GCA_944470405.2 Schistosoma mattheei | reverse complement strand
TGTGCGTGTGACTCTCTCGTCTCTCTCCTCTCTGTCTCTCTCCCCCTCTCTGTGTGTGTGGTGTGTAAAATCCATATATATTTTTGAGTGTGAATGAAGTGGGATAAATTATTGATTATGTGTATGTTACAACCGATAGGAGAATAGATTCAGGTTGATGTGCAAACACGCGCTCAATCATACACACACAGAAATTAACATAGTGAATGAGTGTGGAATAACAGTGAGTAGACAAATGATACAATAGTTGAATGGGCCTGCTACAGCAGCCAGCATCACGATGGAACGAGTGTGAATGTGGCTCGACCAACCACCCACGAGTCATCAACATCGAAACATGTGACCTCGAGATGCCGGTTCTCCAGCCAGTCGACACACCCTTGACTCTTGTAACGATCGATAGCTGAGCAGTGTTCAGGCTAATTTCCTCTATATCTGACTGCAATAAATGATATCCCGTTAACTGAGTATTCAGCCTACTCCTGCACAAGAAAAAACCTCCCATCAATGTAGGCAATGGTTTGGCATGCGTATCACATTCCGACCACATCAGCTGATGGAGATTTACTACATCATCAATTGATTTCCTACCCTTACTTAGGACTCTATTCCTAACGCAAAATACACGAGTAATGCATTGTACACACATATGATCGTATACCAGAAACCTACGGATACCCTATACTATTAATAACCATGTTTAATAGCCACAACGTAGGAAGCAGCACACTGTCACACAGCAAACTCGCCCCTTGGATGGAAGAAAGATGTCTCCTCTGCGTCAAAAGTGAAGTCCGTTGGTAAAAGCCAACCGAACCTTCTTAAAACTCGACGAGAATAATCAAAAATTTTACGATCTGTTTTCGTAAGACTTATCCTTCAGCCCTGTCACCTACTAGTTACTCGTCCCTACTTAATCTAACAGAATTGTGTCACTTTTGAAGATAGAGGACGCGACAGCGTTGCGGATTTCCGGGTAGCATCGTGCACAAGTTATAGAAAGAGAGTAAGGAACAATTCTAGGATGATTGCGCCGAGTTGTCGAAGGCTTTTGAGAAGTTAAAGAACACTTCACGAACCGATATCATTTGTTCCCAACAAGTCGTTCAACTGTTCCGTGTCGTGAGTAAATTGGACGCACAGAATCTGCCTAAACTAATTGCGTGATAAGCCTCGCCGAGTTTTTTATCTATGTGTTCCTTCATTCATTCATTGACAGTCCTTCCATAAACTTTGAAGACAGTGGTTGTATTGCGACCATATCCCGAAAATGCTTGTACTATAGCTTGAGGTGGTAGGACGATTACATTTTGTCAGCGCCCTCACTGGACAAGACTGTATCATCCGAGTATCCCAAGTCTAAAAGTGAATCTCCTGAAAAGTCGGATGATTAAAGTGTTATCTCTAAAAGTATGTCTATGATAAAGTTAAATAAGAATGGGGAAGGCGGATAACTTCGATGAACGCCACATGAAGTAACCGATTCCGATGAGTTTGATATAGGCTCTGACTCGACCAAAGGTGTCCAGGTAGGGAGCCCGTACAAGGATAATGCACTTATCTGGTACGCCTCTCAATGACAGACACTGCCACAGAACCTCACGATCAACCGAGTCGAACGTTGCCTTAAGGTCAAGAAATACAACTATAATCGGACGTCTAAAAGTATTTCTGTATCCCAGGATCTGCTGAAGGGTGAATATTTGGTCCACACATTCACATCCAGGTTTGAAACCAGCCTAGTTTTCTCGGGTTCACCCTTCACGAGCTCTAGTAAGACGTCGAAGTATTATTGAGGCCAATATTTCAGACACTATTGGTTAAACTGATTCCTCTGTAATTGTTGCAAGAGGATTTTTGTCCCTTTCTTATAGACTGGGATGATCAGAGATCGAGACCAGTCAGATGAGACTACATCCAGTTCCCAGATTTTAGCTAAGATCTCAGTTAATCTAACTGCTGAAACTGGACTACTATCCTTAAGATTCGCAGGGGTTAATCCATCAGGCTCTGCTGCTTTCCCTCGCTTTAGATTGCTTATAGCCTTTTAAAGCTCACTAAGAGTCGGAGGACTTACATCAGTTTGCCATTCAGGTCGATTGAAGATATTGGGTTCTGCTATTAAATTTAACGTGACACCTACACCAAAGAGGCCCCAAAAAGTAGCAGTGGGGTCTTCAGATACTCGAAGTGTAAGTAGTGCCAGTTCTTTATATTGGCAAGGCGAGGTCAAATGAATGAGAGTAATTGGATATTGTTCGCACATTTCGAAGACGCAGCACATATAGACGGCGCAAGATTCTAGAGTCCTAGCCAAAGAAGCCCGTGTTCCCACTTGACACAAGATTCGAACATTAAGAGCTACAACGTGTAGTTTAGGGTGTGGATTCAGGAGACTAGGAATAACATTTCGTGGACTCAAGTCATTAGCGTTGATGGCGTGTGGTGATAGAGATACATGGAAAGAGTTGTTCATGGGGTGGAGGAACTCTTAAGAGGTAGGAGAGGGATTCGATCGTCAACAAGATGACCTCGGGTGCCATTGGAGGCATGAAGGCGGTTGTCACTTTCCGGCTCTCTACGCCGTAGAGGGACCTGAAAAGGAGCCCGGATCAGTGGTAGTCTTAGTGACTTGGAAGCGTGATTGCACAGTCCAAGGGGGAAATGCTTGAGGCCGGCCACACAGTCTTTTTGGAAAACTTTCGTTTGGTTAGCTCAGCACTTTAAAAGGCCTTAACCTCAGAGACGGAAATTCGTGGGTTAAGATGAGGTGCGAAATTTTCAAGACCGACATTTTCGACCCTATTCCTTCTGTTGTAAGAAGGTAACGTCGCTGCAGATAGAGGTTTTCCAAGAGAAACATCTTACTGTCGTCACACTCATTTACAGCCGACAGTACAAATTTGCCTCTTAGTCTAACCGTTCCCCAACCAATGTGCCTGGCATGGTAGGACCTAAAGGAACATGTGTTTCAGCCAAAAGAAGGGAACTAATGTTGCCTTAGATAACCCAAAACCTGACCACCTGGTGGTGTCCAAGCTATAAAACATTCGACAGTAGAAGAAGCATTACAGAATTTTAATATACCCTTCTTTTCGGATGCCAACAAGCTCAGCTGATTCAAGGTAACTGTCACCGACAAGTCCTAAGTATTATTATATCTACCGGAGGAAGAGGAAACATACGGGGAGTAACTGAAAAGGATTAGAGAAGCGATAACTTTAACATGTTATGAGGTCCTGGGCCATAAGAAGCAATAGTACAGAGAATGAAACTCTGGGCACAGCCGAATATACAGAGACAAAAGAGCAGACAGCCAGGACACAGGCGTAACCTACAGAAGTACACAAACAACTGAAGAGGATTAGTGCTGACAAGCAGAAATATGTGGAAAACCTGGCAACTACAGCAAGACAATCTGCAAGAGAAGGAAATATGCAAGAACTAAATGATAGTCAATAAAGTAGCAGCGAATTATGGTAAAGACGGGAAACCAATCACTGAGGTTAAAGAGTGTCTGAACAGGTGGATAGACAGCTCTTCAACACACCACGGGAGCTAAAACCATTGGACATCCGAGGAATTATCAAGGCCTTTCGGCAAATCAGGAGTGAAAAAGCAGGTGGACTAAGCAGCATATCATCTAAAACAATGAAGTAGGATATAGAGACAACTTTAAAGACATTCCATGTTCACTTCATAACTATTTGGGAGGAAGAACAAGTACCAACAAACAGGAATACATTAGTGAGATATCGAAGAAAGATCTTAGTGAGTGTGTCAACTACAGAAACACCATACTAATATCAGTACAGTTTTTATCGTTACTGAACTGAATGGAGAATTCAGTGGATGTCCAATATCGAGATCAACAAACACGCTTTCATAAGGATTGGTCATGTCCCAATTAAACTGAGAACAATCAACTGAATATAACTCATCACTATACATTACCTTCCTTGATTATGAGAAATTATTCAACAGCTTGAATAGAAGCACCCTATGAAATATTCGATACTATAGAGTACCTGAAAAGATTTGTAGCATCAGACGCAACTCCTACAAGAGGTTCAATCACAAGATTTCCCCATGTAGAACAGCTCACAAACTTTCCAAATGAGAACTGGAGTGAAATGATGGTACCCACTCCAATTTTTTCCCTTTTGCTAGCTATTGACTGGATTGTGGATACCTTTGCAGCTCGGGAAAAGCACAGAACCAGTGGACACCTTGGACACAGCTGGATAACAGACTTTGAAGATGACTTAACACTTATGCAGCAAACAGGCAAAGACAGCTACTTTAGCAGTGGCTTCATTATAAATAGGTCTGGACATTCACGAGAAAAAGGGAAACCCTAAAGTATGTATACAGCAAGCACTACGTCACTTGATAGTGACGCTCTGAAAGAAGTGGAAGATTTTATGCACTTTGGTAGCATCAGTAGTAAACAAGAAGGACCTGATAAGGATGTTAAATCACGAATTGCTAAAGCGAGTGCAGCATTCATGAAGTCGAAGAATATTTGAAACTCAAGACTGTGGTCCACGTCCAAATGCAGAATTTTCAACACTAAAGTTAAAATAGTTCAACTGTACGGAGCTGAAACTTAAAAAACTACCACCATCATTATCACAAAGGTATAAGCATTTATTAACAACTGTCCAAACAAGATACTCCAAGTCGATTGGCCGGCAACCATCAGAAGTAACCGACTGTGATAGAAACCCAACCAGCTGCCAGATAAGGAGGATTTAAGAAAAGACGCTGGAGTTGGGTAGAACACATTTCACGGAAACCACTCAACATCACAAGACGAGTCTTGAATAAGCATCCCCAAGCCTAAAGGAAGAGGCAGACTAAAGAACACATGGCACCAGAACTTTGACGCATACAACAAGACTATCGATGCCACTTAGCAACAACTGGAAGGGAGAGTCCATGATAGAGTTGGTGATCACTACCCAGTAGGCTATACCTGAGGATGGGTAGCAAGATTAAGTAATTAAGTAAGCGATTGAATGATACTGCTATTTCACAAAAACCATTTTTAAATTCAGATGAAATTCACATAGCACAAATATCAAACTAAACGCGTTAATGTGATTGAAAGTAGTATCCATTGAAAACAACTTACCTAGACGTTTTGCAGTTACAATGATGATATCTCTTGCTCGAGTTGTTTTCATGACAGGATTGCCTTTTATATGGAACTCTTTAAGGTTTGACCATTTATTCAGTGATGTAGATAGATCATGGATAGATCGTATGGAATTATTCGATACATTCAAAGAGATTAAGGCATGAAGGTTACTTAAATCTTGTAGAGTGTCCAGTTTGTTACCTGACACATCCAAGCATATAAGACTATTCTATTAAGTTGGGATATTTTTTACACGGAAGTGGTTACACGATAAGAGATTAGGGGGAAAGTAGAAAGTCAAAATTAGAAACAGATTATTCAGCTGGGATCGTCTCAAAATTAAACAACAGTTATCTAACCAAGGAATTTTAACCGCTTAACAAACAAACCTTACTAAGGAACTTGATAAAAAGTGAAACAGATGTTTTGTCTTTTCTTCGAAATCTATAGCAAGAATGAATCACAACAATCCAGATACACTTATACTTTACAAGCTTGAGAACTGTGAGCAAATTATCTACAACCATATTCCTAATATCTTCATTTATCTTTCTTATTCACTCTGATATCTTTAGTGGATGTGGTCTTCTGTAGTGTTCAGGAATCTGGAAAATCAAATAAGTTAATTGCTGTCTATGACTTCCAATAATTTCATGGTCCTCTTAAAAACCGGATTTTACCAATAAACTTGAAACAACAGAGGCTAGTCAGCTGTAGTACTCGTTTGCATCCCATTGTTTGGAGAGGAAGTTAAAGTAAACTAAACCTATGAGGTCTAATAACAACCTTTAAAATTAAAAATATTTTTTGAGGGTTAAGGTATTACATAAAGGGGGTTGAAAAATCTTAAAAACAGGTTTAAATGAATCTCCCTGACAAAATAGATCATATTTTTTCTTATTGCTGTTAATCTTAAATGCTTCTGTTGGGATTATCAGTCAGACAATTAGCTCGTCAGATTAACAAACAGACATTACATTATATCTAAAGCAATTTTTGAATGGTTATAACAAAGTAATAATAACAAGACCATTACTGCTACAGAATTCAGACTACGATCATCAAAGACTAGACTTTCGCCTGGATTCAAATTTTGGTTGTCAATGCGTAATTCTTGCAGTCTGATTAATCCTTCCAAGCCTTCAATTATACTGATACAATTTCGGCTGAGGAAACTTTATGAAAGGAGAAGGATGAAAATATTTTTCAACTTACAGCTTTTCTAACTTCTCTAATGAGTTCAAGTTTTCCATACGACTGATGCGATTATTTTGAAGATATAAATGTGTCAACTGGGTTAAGTTTAAGTATTCTGGTATAGAATTCAACTTATTGTCATATAGGTAGAGAACAGTTAGGCACTGACAGAGAGCGATTTCATGACCCTGGATGTGAAAGAAAGCGAGAAAGCGCGAAATGATGAAAATAACTAGGAGTAGAAACCAAAGCCAATATAGTACACATAAAGTATTATGATAATATTTTAAAGAATCTTACCAGTTCATCTAGATTTTTACCATTTAGGTATAAGTGTGTAATTTGTTTTAAGCACTTTTCAGATGTCTCATAGATTTTACGTCTCTTCAACGCTGAAGTACTTTTGCACAATAATGCTACACTTGACTTCACCATACAGTTATTCTTTATTATTGCTAAAAATTGTTCAGTTCATGCAGTGATTCTAAAATGAAATGAATAGACAGAATGAATATAGTACTACAAATCTTATTGAACAGAAATGGTGAACTGATTTTCTCTTTGGATCTGGGTCTCAACTAAAGTAGACTGTTTTTATATGTGAAAAGGTGCAGTTCTTGTATTGATCCTTCAAAAATCTCAAAGAACAAACCGTTGTTCATCATTAATAACAGTAACTGAAGGAAGAGTTGGAAATGAATTCTTATATTAATGACAGGTTACACAAGCATTTTTAGTGAGCTTTAGTTGGTTATAAATTTGTCAAAAAGCATAGAGCTTCAAGAAACAAGCAACGTGACAAACGTATATTATAAAGGTAGAGAGCCACAGAATAATACTGCACTTCAAGTTGCTGAACTTACCAGGACCAAAAAAAGATTAAATTATTAAGTGCATAAGAAAAAACGTGATTTGTAGGATGAGGCTGACGTAATAGTATGTAGAGACAACTGAACAGAACAACCCAAAGTACATGCATGTAATTTGGGTATAGCCACGGCTATACTGATTAGCTATATCCTTCATAATTCTGGTAATTAACTTTAGAACCCGTCCTAGCATATTTTCCTGTTTGAAACAAAGAATGCCTACATAAATTTCGTATAAAGTGTTATCTGATGTATTAAGGGTAAAATATCCTAAATATATCCTCATTTGAGTTCCAGGTCTTACAAAACGCTCATATATGAGCAGGTTTTATAAGACACGGAAGCTCTCGGTATCTGTTGCTTTTCAGTTAGCTGTGGTTTACACACAAACATACTTCGTGAAAAAATATTTATATAATGATCCACAGATATCTATGTATCTAATTTAATTTTTATATGAGTATTAAATAAGACTCAATGAAGTCTTAACTTTGTTATTTATTTTAACACATAGATTTTGGTACACGGAGGTACCAAAAACATATGCGCCATACAAATCTCATTTGATATGTGTGAGGGCTGTTATACTGCCCGGGTGCCCAAACCGAAGCAGGAGGAGAAACCATAACTCTAGTGTCTCCTCATTGGTGGACAAATCTTTCGCCTCTTTAACTTTGTTAAGTTATCTTTAATTACTTGGCAAACGAACATGCAATAGACAAATATTAAAATTGAGTATCAGAAGAATGACACCAAGACTATACCTCGCCAGTGACTTTGAGAGACTAAAATTAGCCTTCAGAAGCTTGCACCACTGGTTACTGGAGCCATACCACAATCAAAACTAGCGGGTGAGGATACGTCACAATCCCGCCATTCACATTGGCAACCAATCAGGCCTGGGCATTTATGGTGTGATGTGCATATTTCTAGCACAACTATAACCTAGTATGAATACCGCGTTTTGTTAGTTTACAATTTTTCAGAGTTTCTAGTGCTTAAACAGACTAGGTATTCCGTTTTTACATTTGTATTGTTTACATTAGTTCAGTGAACGGGATTAAATTCTTCATGGTTTACCACCGTGGAGGAATGTGATAAGTTGATAGTGTAGTGACTCACTTTTATCACGAGAACACGACTGGTTTAATGAAAACAATCATTATTATAACCAACTGTACCAATGCTTGTTTTAATGTCCTTTTGCTTAACTGTGCTAAAAACATCCATTATTCCTACACTCTGTGACTTCGCGCGAATCCGATTACGTTCTATAACCAAGCTTGTATCCTGGCACGATCTCGGAATCCTTTCGATACCACGAGATCGCCAGCAAATATATCTCGACTTGGTCCATTAACTGCCTTCTGATATTTGGCTTCCGTGGGATATTATGTATGTCCCGGCACGGGTTCCTTGGTAGCGGTGTTCATAGTCAATTGGGACTCGACGTCACGCTACAATAATATTGTATGTTTTCATGTTACGAATGCCAAATAGTAAATCCATTGTCTCGAAAGTTGATTTTATTAATTTCACGTTAGTGTTGTAATCGTTGCCATTTCGAGCACTAAACTGAGCCGCTGCATACTAGGACGTCTTTTTGTTCACATATCAATGTCGCCAACAAACCCTCTAAAAAAATTTGATGTACTAGAATGCCGTGAAAGCAATGTGAAGTATATACCACTGAAATTCTAGATTCTTTCAGTCGAGTAGTAAAGGTGTTATTCAGACTGTAGCCTCAAATAACTCACAAAAACAATAGCTCTGTAAGTTTTCGACATTGGATGTTGACCAGATTAGTTCTAGTGAACTCACCTAGCTGAAGACGCTCGATCAGGCATCCGCACCAGATCACGTATGGTAACGCTGTGTTCAACATCTACCGCAATCGCTAGCCAGATTAGATCAGATGATTCCGATATATTGGTAATCGCGAAATACACTCATCCGATCACCTCGACTCCGTCCCTTAATTTCTCTTGGTGGGTACGAATTATATTAGAAGGTGTTGCTGGTAAAAGCGTTGTCAAACACTGAATACCTGTGCCATCTTCATTGGTGAGACCGACGTGATCTGGTACACCAAATCATAAACTATGAGTCTGTTCCATTTTGGGAATTCTATATATCATTGCTTTATTTTAATTTTTCATACATTGTGATATTTTTCCCCGCGTTTTTGGATATCTATATATTTTTCCCTTGTGTATTCTCGTACTTGATATTCCACTATGACCGAACAGACTCCTAAGGATTTTAAGATTAAGACCATGCCCCCACCCTCATTCCAACTCATGCCCTTCTGGCCCGACAATATCGAAGCCTGGTTCCGCAACTCAGAAGACGACTTCCACGAGCACGGCGTGAACGACACACGTACACAATTTCTCGCTTTAGTCAAGACACTACCGCAGGAATTCAACAGATACGTAACACCTGGTATGTTTACTAGTGATGTTTCTGAAACGTACAAAACCTTAAAGCGTTCTATCCTTAAACGAGTAGACCTAACCGATCGATAAAGGTTAGACCAACTCTTCAATAACATAGACCTGCAACACGGTTCTGCGACGGACATGTTGCATAGGATGAGAGAGGTGATAGACCTAAGAACTTTCGACGAAGGCCTATTCAAACAACTTTTCTTGTCCAAACTTCCCCAACAGGTGCAAGCAGTTCTGGTCTCGTTTCAGAACAACGCCTTAGACGAACTGGCTGCATCTGCCGATCTTATTTTAGAAATAACAAAATCTTCTAATACCGAGGTTTTTTCAGTCAAAGAAAAGCCTCAAACGACTCAGAATGACATAACAGAGCTATGTCATACACTTACGCGTTATCTTAATTTTCGTAACGGCCGTAAGCAATCACACACCCCACGTAGAGACACTTCACGTAAGCGATCTTTCTCTAGACCACGAGAGACGGATAATCCCGGCTGGTGCTAGTATCACAACCAGTATGGAAAGTCTTCCAGAAATTGCAGAAAACCCTGCAATTTTCCCAAATGAAAACCGACTGACTCGAGAAACAACTCGGGAAACTTCCAAGCCGGCACGCGTTAACGGCAACCGTAGCCGGCGAACATAGTCGTTTGTTATACGTCACGAGAGTTCGCTACCTCGTCGACACTGACGCAGAAGTTAGAGTTCTCCCAGCGAATCACAACGCCCGGCTTCACGAATCGGCTTTAAATTGACAGGCGGCAAACGGAAAACCTATCGCTACGTATGGCAAAATGTACGTTTACCTTAACGTGGGTTTACGCAAACCCTTTCACTGGATCTTCGTTGTCGCAGATGTTTCTATGCCAATCATTGGTATGGACCTTCTACAACACCATAATCTAATCATCGATACGCGCAAACGGAGGCCAGTAGACGGAAACACTAATTTATCCGTTTGCGTAACTTCTTTTTCTGGTTGCAGATTATCTCCAGTCACAATTAAGCATACGATAGACCCACTTTATCAACCACTACTCGATAAGTATCCCGGGGGTTCACCAAACGCAACCGAAACTACCGTGTGTAACCAGCAACGTTACACATCACATCACGACTACAGGACCACCTGTTCGATCACATGATAGACTGAGGAATCATACGACCGTCAAATAGCCCATACGCATCTCCGTTGCACGTGTTCCCTAAAAACGACAGCAACGATTGGCGTCCAACTGTTGACTATCGGCGATTGAATGCGAAAACCGTTCCCAGTCGTTACCCGTTGCCTCACATTCACGATTTGACAGCTACCTTGAAAGGTACAACTCTCTTTTCGAAAATCGACTTGGTTAAAGCGTATAACCGAATTCCCATGGCCACGGACGACATACCGAAAGCCGCCATCACTACTCCCTTTGGACTCTAGGAATTTTTGCGAACGCCTTTCGGTCTAAGAAATGCTGCCCAAATATTACAAAGGTTCATAGACGACGTTTTTCGAGGTCTCAACTTCGTACATGCGTATGTTGACGACTGCCTAATCGCATGTCCGGACAGAGAATCACATCTCAAGCATCTGGATCTTGTTTTCGAACGACCACAAAACCACGGCATTACTGTAAACATTCATAAATGCCAAATCGGAGCTGACTCATTAGACTTCCTAGGACACACTATAGATGCTCAAGGAATCCGACCCCTTCGAAACAAAATGGCGGCCATTCTGAATTACCCAGAACCGACCACGATCAAGCAATTACGAACGTTTAACGGCCTTGTAAGTTTCCATAGACGATTCATACCGAAATTCGCATTGCTCATGAAACCTCTTGCCGACCAACTTCGTGGAAGTGCGAAATCCATTAATTTGGACGACACCGCACGAAAAGCATTCTCCACAATTAAGGAACTTATCGCAAAAGCGACAATGCTTGCACATCAGGACACTCAAGCACCCATTAGCATCGCAGTAGACACATCCGACTCAGCAGTCGGAGGAGTCTTACAACAATGGGTTAACAACTCCTGGCAACCCTTGGCATTTTTCTCTAGAAGGTTGCTAGACACCGAATCGAGGTACAGCACATTCGGTAGGGAACTCCTAGCTATGTATTGTGCTGTACGGCATTTCCAACACTACATCGAAGGCCGTGAATTCACTCTTTTCACTGACCATAAACCGCTCACTTTCTCGTTAAGCTCCTCTTCAGACAAGTACTCTCCCCGTGAGTCTCGACAACTGGACTACATTTCGCAGTTTACTTCAGATATTCAACATATTTCTGGAGCAAACAATGTAGTTGCAGACGCTTTGTCACCAATAACTTCCTTGAACAGTTTCCAAGGAATCGACCTTCTTAAACTCGCCGAGCTTCAAAAAGAAGATACTGATCTTCAGCACGAGTTATCGTCTACAACACTCAGGCTACTTACCAAACAGATGGGAACAGGTAAGGAAACCTTACTTTGTGACACATCTACAGGTAGGGATCGCCCAATCGTGCCGAAACATTATCGACGCAATGTCTTCAATACATTGCACAAACTTTCTCATCCAGGTGTTCGTGCAACCATCAAGCTTATAGCAGAACGGTTTTGCTGGCCTGGCATGAATAAAGACGTGAGGGAGTGGGCACGCTCCTGTGTAAGCTGCCAAAAATCTAAGGTTATCAGACACAATAAATGTCCCTTAGGCTCGTTTAAAACTCCCGATGCTCGTTTCGACCATGTTCATCTGGATTTGGTAGGACCTTTACCAGATTCAAATGGATACTCTTATCTCTTAACCTGCGTAGACCGTTTCACTCGATGGCCAGAAGCAGTACCTATCAAGGACATCACTGCTGAAACAGTGGCTCGCGCCTTCGTCGAACGATGGGTAGCAAACTTCGGCTGCCCTTCAACCATCACTACAGATCGCGGACGTCAGTTTGAATCTTAACTTTTCCGTCGTCTGATCACACTTTTAGGAGTTACTCTTTTCCGAACGACTGCCTACCACCCACAAGCAAACGAGTTGGTAGAACGTTTTCACCGACAACTAAAAGCTTCACTATCAGCTGCAAACGTTTCACAGTGAACCGACGCTCTTCCACTCGTCTTACTAGGTATCCGCAATGCAGTGAAAGCTGACATTGGATACACTGCGGCTCAACTCGTTTATGGAACGACACTTCGACTTCCAGGAGAATTCGTGGATCCTTCATCTTCTTCAATGAACATGGATCTAACCTCCTACACGAACAGGCTTACAAACGCAATGCGTTCAGTTAAACCTGCTTCCACTCGACCACAATCAACTGATGTTTTCGTTCAACCTGACCTACGATATAGTACACACGTTTTCGTTCGTCGAGACTCGCATCGACGACCATTGGAATCAGCATACGAAGGACCTTTCAAAGTTCTTCAACGTGAATCTAAGTACTATATAGTCGATAAGAACGGAACAAACGATAGCATCAGCATCGATCGCTTAAAAGCAGCGTATTTAGAAGGAAGTCCTATTCACGTCGACTTTCCTTCGATACAATCGTACAACACGACTCCTTCACTCATAATTCCTCAACCGACAACCAACACTAGCGATGACACTCAGAATGTGTCTGAAAATAAACTCAAAATGACGCGTTCTGGAAGAAGAGTAAGATTTCTAGAACATTTAAACGACTACTGCACGTAATGCACTACTCGACATTTTATATTATCTCGATCTTTCTTTTTACGTTATATAATATTTTTTTAAAAAACAATTTAAATATGCTCATATATTTATATTTTTATCTTTTCACTGAAAGGATGTGCTGAATGGAAGTCAATATAACGTTTTGAATGCGTCGGGTTCGGTAAATGGATAGGTTTAGACTTCCATTTGGATTTCATTTTACTAAGCAATCCAAGAATGGTAGCTCACCATGTACGATTTCATTTTCATTCGTGAATTTGATGTGCGATGAAAGTGTGTTTATTCGTTTTGAAAAAGATCTTAGATGAGTGTTTTTTGTAACAACGAAATGTTATGGATTGGTACTGTAGTTCTACAATACCGTCATGGCACAACAGAAGAAATCCAAAGAATCTTAAAACATCACAGAATTAAAGTGTATTACAAAACAACGAATGCACTACGTAATACTTTAGTTCGCCTGAAAGAAAAAATCCCTTTCATGTCCACACAGAACTGCGTCTACAAATTAGGTTGTATCGACTGTGATGCCTATTATATTGGAGAGTCATCCCGCGAAATCGTGACTAGAGCCGAAGAACATATCAGGTACACAAAGAAACCTCCTAACAATTCCGTAGAATTGAACCAACTTCAAATTAAATCGGCAATAGCAGTTCATGCCATTTTCAACAGCCACCAAATCGATTTTAAAAATATCAAAATGTTGCAAAAAGGCTTTTCCAACTACAAAGAAAGGAGGGTAGCTGAGGCGTTCCATATAATGCTTAATCCTACTTCTCTCAATAGAAAGGAAGGTCTTACCATACATCCTACTTCGACCATCTATCCTAGCCATTCAGTCTAATCGAATTCACAATTTCACACTATCATGTTACAAATTTAAACTCTATCCTTTCTTACCATAAAGGTCACGCAAGTTTTCATTCTTAAACAATGCACACATACATACACACACAAATTTACATACATATCACTTAGGAATCACCTTGACAGAAATGACATGACATCAACTTGTTCAGATCTGTTTTTGACTGATCAAATATTATTTTTGCATGGTTCCGTTGTACTATTTAAACTTGTGTTAATATTAGTTTGGTTATTTATTCTCTGAGGAAGTGGCTTACACTAAGTCACGAAACGTCGGAAAATCCAATTTTCTACTCATTGGGATATTACAAATATATTATTTTTATTTATCTACCGTAATCGCTAGTCAGATTAGATCAGATGATTCCGATATATTGGTTATCGTGAAATACACTCATCCGATCTCCTCGACTCCGTCTCTTAATTTCTCTTGGTGGGTACGAATTATATTAGAAGGTGTTTCTGGTAAAAGCGTTGTCAAACACTGAATACCTGCGCCTTCTTCATTACTCTGTAGTTTTTGTAGTGCTTCGTATTCACTAAATGTATCGATGGACTTAACCTGAGTTTCGACGACTGATATTCAGAAAATATTTCGGAAGCTGAATTAATTCAGAAGCTTTTTGAATTATTTTGAATATATGAGAAAACAGTTATTTTAAGTCTGTTTTGATCACTAATGGTTGTCACTTTCATTTAGGAGGTGGTGTGTTGAATTATGAGATAATTATGCATATTATAGTGCATCAGGAAATTCTCTGACGTGACGTCGTCAACCTCTCACTGATACGCGGGACTATCCGTTTTTGACTGTCCGATTGAAATGTTTAAACACTTCCAAAGATATGGACTGTCTTTCCTTTCTGGTAGACTATCACAAGCACAAATCTGACAACCATAATCATAACAAGTTTGAGCCACTATGTGGCAAGTCTTGATGTATCGATTAATTAGTCTCCTCTCAAGTTGCTTAGAATAGGAGAAAATGGATTCCTTAAGTGCCTGTATCGCAGCCTACAGAAGAGCAGCAACACAAAAACGATAAACGCATCGCATGTTCCCCACTTATTGAAACCAAGGACTTAGCATTTTAATTTAATTTCTGTAGTCGCTGGTTTCACTGTTGCTGTGATACTGCAGTACCTGAGCAGTACGACGGGTTCATTTTAAATCATTCTTGTCTGTGGTTCTGAAACATTTGTCCACAAAGTAGAAAAAAAATTCCAGCGGAACTAAAAAAGGTGAAGCATAAGTGCCCATCAGAAGCAACCGCATGAATGCCCCCGGCGTACCCAGTTTGTCGAACGCAACAACAATCAAACGCGTCATAATTTGAGTTCTGCTATACCAAATAATGTTAACGGTAATGAACGATGACTGTGCGTCGGGAAGGAAAGTATCATTATTCTGGCCCTCAAAACGCTAAACTTGGGAGACAAATACGTTATTCAAAGTTACTCCTCCATTAACGGTAACTTTAGGTTCAGCACAAGTTACAAAAGAAATCTTGCTGACATCCCAGCGGTCTTATCGAACCCGAGTTAAACATAGTGAACCGTGGGCCGTAACGTGTGCCGCTAGAAGATCGATAGACGTCCAAGAACTAACCAGTATGGAGGGATGTAGTGGCACTGGATACTAGCCACAATCCTCAAAGCTGAACATGATATAACTGGGGAAATAGACTTTTATCACGTAACGCTAATAGAAGGTTAATAATTGTGGAAGCGAAAACATTCGTTCGAAATTCAATAAATTTAATGGCATGGCTCGGCCTTGTAGGCTTGTTCATTTTTGTGTGTTGCCTTATCTCTTATCCCCATTATTAAGGCAGCACTAATAACGAAGTAGACCATAGTCCTACATATCCACGGAGTGCCTGAACCAGGAGGTGGTGGTCAGGACGATGCTCATGAGCATGGTATTCGACAGTGACGTTAATCAATATGTAGCATGGGCCTTCACACCACTATGACAATTGGCGTGTCCATGCAAGCTTGTTCGTTACACCTCACGGCCACTAAGCCTGCACGTCTGATGTCTGTAAAATTCGGAAACCGAGAGGATCTGACTGAGGCCCCCCAGACCTGACACAGTACGAAGAATAATCTCTCCAATCCGAACAGATGTTTTGAAAGCCAACCTAGATCGGTAAAACAACAGCAGTAAAACAAAATAAAAACACCTTGGAGTCGGCTGACCATGATTAAAACCCAGCAACACAGAACGTAAAGACTGTGGTTTTGCTAATAAAATACGCTGTACAGGCAAAACGCCTACAACGTCCAGTTTCCACAGAACCAGGTAATCCATTTTAAATAACAATTTGTCTAAATCCATGGTAAAATGCTATCACAGAGGAACACTAATGATAGTAACTATTAAGTTCCTCGTTAGCAACGTAGGAGGACTGAGGGGTAAATCAGAATAAATCAGAAACATGTGCTTCCTATTGGATCTAAAGACCTTAGTCCCAACTGACACAATTATCACCCGACATCAAGGATGAAGTGAATGTTCAAAACGTGACACTTTCCCAATGAAATAAAGCACAAAACTGCAATAATAAGCTTTTTCTTATTTATTTTCTATTTCATCTTCATTACTAAAGCGACGACACATAATCGTTTATTCTTGCTCTGTGTTCATAAACACGACTATTAAACTATTTGCGTATTTCACGTCACCTTCATTTCTATTCTCTTACTTTCTTCCTTTCCCTCTTTAAACTCAATTCACTATTCTTCTCGACTACACAGAACCTGATTTATTATTATTATTCTATTATTATTACTCTCTTTTTTCAAATACGGCAAGTATAATGCTGACATTATTGAAACTTGCGTACCATTGCATTTTTGAAGAAATCCGAAATGGTTTCTTCACAACACTTATGTACCCATAAGATGTTTGTTAATAATAATAATGATATGTAACGGGGACAGAAAACCCTCAATTTTGGATTATATGTTGACAAATGATCAGCTTCTAGTTGAGGATGTCTATGTCCACACACTTATGGGGAGTAGTGACCACGAAACAGTTATGTTTAACGTGGACGAAAACGAGACATTTTAGAGGGATGAAAATTATCCCTACCTTAGTTGCACTAGAGCACTCTACACGAATATGAGAGAGCATTGCAAACAAACCTCAAGGCCTCGAGAATACTGAAGGCTAACAGAGGATGACCACTGGGAGATAGTGAAAGATATCATTTGGAACGCTACCTTACAACATGAACCACAACCAAAGCACACGCCTGGAAGAGGAGAATACTGAGGTACGGAAGGCTAGCTGACGGCCAAAAGGACAACCTTCCATAAGTGGAAAGTCTTCCTAAAGAGTTCTAATCATAACTCTTGCTTAGCATTAAGAAACAGATGGAGTCCTAGACACTGCAGAGAAAGGAGTGTTTTCAGGTTCGACTGGAAGTCAGAATGCATGCTAACTCCTAATGTTTCAACACAATCATAACCGGAAGAAAGTTGACTGATAAACGGCAAAACTAAAAGATCTAACAAAATTAGAAAAAGCAGAAGCGTTTGACGCCAACTATAGCGACCACGTTAACAACGAAAACACAAAGCAGAACGCATATTAACTCCATTCTCACTAGACATTCGGAGTAAGATCCAACAAAAACACCGTTAGGTATCATGCAAACTAAAGTGTTTGCATTATGGGATAAGATAAATTGACATGGGGTGGTCCGGCTTGCTTGTCATGATCAATCAACCGGGCTCTTTACCTGGAACATATGTTCCTTTAGGTCCTACCATGCCAGGCACATTGGTTGGGGAACGGTTAGACTAAGAGGCAAATTTGTACTGTCGGCTGTAAATGAGTGTGACGACAGTAAGATGTTTCTCTTGGAAAACCTCTATCTGCAGCGACGTTACCTTCTTACAACAGAAGGAATAGGGTCGAAAATGTCGGTCTTGAAAATTTCGCACCTCATCTTAACCCACGAATTTCCGTCTCTGAGGTTAAGGCCTTTTAAAGTGCTGAGCTAACCAAACGAAAGTTTTCCAAAAAGACTGTGTGGCCGGCCTCAAGCATTTCCCCCTTGGACTGTGCAATCACGCTTCCAAGTCACTAAGACTACCACTGATCCGGGCTCCTTTTCAGGTCCCTCTACGGCGTAGAGAGCCGGAAAGTGACAACCGCCTTCATGCCTCCAATGGCACCCGAGGTCATCTTGTTGACGATCGAATCCCTCTCCTACCTCTTAAGAGTTCCTCCACCCCATGAACAACTCTTTCCATGTATCTCTATCACCACACGCCATCAACGCTAATGACTTGAGTCCACGAAATGTTATTCCTAGTCTCCTGAATCCACACCCTAAACTACACGTTGTAGCTCTTAATGTTCGAATCTTGTGTCAAGTGGGAACACGGGCTTCTTTGGCTAGGACTCTAGAATCTTGCGCCGTCTATATGTGCTGCGTCTTCGAAATGTGCGAACAATATCCAATTACTCTCATTCATTTGACCTCGCCTTGCCAATATAAAGAACTGGCACTACTTACACTTCGAGTATCTGAAGACCCCACTGCTACTTTTTGGGGCCTCTTTGGTGTAGGTGTCACGTTAAATTTAATAGCAGAACCCAATATCTTCAATCGACCTGAATGGCAAACTGATGTAAGTCCTCCGACTCTTAGTGAGCTTTAAAAGGCTATAAGCAATCTAAAGCGAGGGAAAGCAGCAGAGCCTGATGGATTTGAAGAATTGTTGTCTATTATGATATTAGTACTGCGCTAATAATAGACCTAATCATAAAAGTGTAGACTTGTCATGATATAACTGCCTAATCTATGAGATTTTACGTAAAAGTCATCCCATCGTTTACACCAACTCATCCTATCGTAACAATCACCGACACATGATGTAGAACAAGCTTAGGATAGAGATAGAACAATATATTTGATATGAATAAAAGATATGAGATAACATTGAACAAGAACCACGCCTGCAAGGCCGTCATACCATTCAATTAACTCCAATTCACTCAGTTCCCTGTTCCTCCCTTCTCCATCGTTAGGTATTTCTCCACGTTAAATATTGAATAGCTTTTTTCCGAGTAGTCTCGTGTTCAGCTTCGAGGATTGTGTGATTATGGTCCAATGCCACTACACTACTCTCCCACCAGAATCAACGTGATGTTGGTTCGATAGCAAATTGGATGAGATTGTCGCGCGCCGGAGGTTAGCAAGAATAGTAAGAATCCTCTGAGTATTGATAAGATGAAAGATAAATCAAAAAGAAGGCGGCAGCATCTGGTCTGGAAATACATATAATAATTTCGAAATGTCTGGTTTGATGCTTAACAAGCTTAAAATGAAAATTTAGGTTAAAAAATGGGATAATAAGAATAAAATGATTCCATAGAGATATTTTAATAAGTCGTCGTAAGATGCGTGCTAATAGATTAACTCACAGGTAGTACATATTTTGTGTCGAGAAATATTTGAACAAATCTGTTTTGTAGAAATGTTAATATTGGTACTAATTTTGGTTTAAATTATGAAATTAAATGACGTTTATGCCAGTAAGTTGTCCATATGAGTTGATTTCCAGTTGCATCTGGATTCCAAACCAAATCAGTGGTGCACATGGGCTCCAGTATCCTGTGGGGACAAATCGCGTATGAACCAATTGTTGGTCGCCGGCTACCATTGGAATGCATCTCCTCGCGATGCTCCACTGCCTTGTGGGTTAGACCTTTAGGTCAAAGGCTCGAGGTTTGGCCCCCTAAGAAAACTACCCGCTTCGGTGATGAACTGTCGATAATTATGGAAAATACTTTTCTTGCCTCGATTAACAATCATATGATTCACATTACTATTATTATTGTTATCATTATTATTATTATTTACTACATCATTATTCACCCTATTTTATTCGTACTCTGTCTATACTTATTTTTTCGACTTTTACAGCAGCTCGTCTATGGTGGAAATTCGACTCTATTTAAACGTTCTCGAGTCACTGTCCGGTTGAAAATTGTATGTTACCACCGAACATGAGTACTGAAGCAGTTTTTCTGAAACCACGTGCGCCATTCAAACTGGCTGCCTTCAACGTTCGCACACTTATGCAGGTTGGACAACAGATAGGGCTGGCTATGTCTTTGCAAAGTCTTAATATCGACGTTTGTTGTCTATCCGAGACCCGTATTGAAGACTCTAGCGAAGTACTACAAGTTCCCTCTACATCTGTCACTTTAAAAAGCTTGTTTTACGTGCGCTTATCCGGGGACCCTGTGGCATCTTCGTCTGGTCTTGCAAGCGTTGGTGTCGCACTAAGCGCTAGAGCTGAGGCAGCACTAGTCGATCGGATCCCCATTAACACCCGGTTATGTGCTGTTAGATTAGAAGGTTCCATCAAATTGAGAAGAAATCGGCGTGAGAAACGATGTCTTTTCGTCATCTCTGCAGCCCGGACGCAATCAGCGATGAATTCTACCATCAGTTATCTGTTCTTCTTCAGAAAGTGCGTTTGACAGATATTGTGGTACTTGCCGGAGACGTGAATGCTCAGGTCGAATGTCTAGGCACAGAAGAGAGTCGTTTAGGTAGCCGATGGGGACTTGTTGGTCGCAGGACAGATAACAGGGACCGCCTATTGCAACTGTGCACAGACCACAACCTGGTTGTGTCTAGCACTAACTTTCGGCACAGTCATCGCCGATGTACCACCTGGCGTCCTCCGTCTGCAGAATCTCAAGCCTGGACTCAGATTGATCACATCGCAATAAGCTACCGCTGGCGTGGTTGTGTACACGACTTCCGCTCCTTTTGGAGTACTTATCTGGACTCTAACCATGCCTTGGTCTCCGCCAATCTTATCTTACATTTCGGTAGTCAACGAACTGATCGCCAAAACCGGATTGATGTTAGCAAGCAGGTTGCAACTTCCGTTGAAAGTAAGTATCGAACCGAGCTGACTTCTAGGCTAGCAATTGAATATACGGATGATCTTGTCTTACTGTGCGATAATGCCCAAGCTATTCAATCCGCACTTAATCAGTTGGCAATCAATGTCCATAGGTACGGAATGTGCTTTGCACCTTCGAAGTGCAAAGTAATTCTACAAAACTGACAGGATCCTAATACTATACTCACCCTGGATGGTGAGCAGATAGAAGTAGTCGAGAAGTTCGTGTATCTAGGTAGCTGCATAAGTGCTGGTGGTGGCGTGACTGATGAGATCAATGCACGTATAGTGACAGCCAGAGTGGCTTATGCCAATCTGGGCCATCTTTGGCGCCTTCGTGATGTAAGTCCGGCTGTAAAAGGTCGGATCTACAACGCGTCGGTGAGAGCAGTTTTTCTTTATGGAAAAAATTTATAGAAAAAATTCATATGACATTTAGAAACTTAGAATCTAAACAAAGA
Source organism: Schistosoma mattheei (assembly GCA_944470405.2). Lineage (NCBI taxonomy): Eukaryota > Metazoa > Platyhelminthes > Trematoda > Strigeidida > Schistosomatidae > Schistosoma > Schistosoma mattheei. Next base: position 6,552,427 of record OX103948.1, on the reverse strand, counting down.
ATGACTATACCTACACTATTGCAAACGATTCTGGACCATACCACCCAGTCTCTAAGCGTTGGTTACGACAATCACAAGGACTCCAACCAGGTGGTCTACACCTACCCACATGGCTTAGTCTAATAGTGTCTTCATGGATCGATATCATATGTTGACTTTATTGCGTCTAGCTTCCAACCTATTGCATCTGTCATCGTCGCGCCTCCAGGTAGTCAATGGATAGGCAAACGTGACACGTCCCAACCATCCCGGTCGATAATGATTCACTATTTCATCAACCAACTTGCCATGCTTACCTAGTACTGTGTGTCTAACTTCAGTATTGCTAATTCGATGGTCCCGAAATGCACGAGCAATGGTTATAAGACAACTGTGACCGGATAGTAGTAACCTATGAATATGTAGTGGCATTGGACAATAACCACACAATCCACAAAGCTGAACACAAGTCTACTCAGAAAATAGATATTCAATATTTAACGCGGAGAAATACCTAACGATGGCGAAGGCGCGAACAATGAATTGAACGGACTGGAGTTGATCGGATGGCATGGCTCGGCCATGCAGGCGTGGTCCATCTGAATGTTACCTTATATCTTCTATTCATATTAAATATATTGTTCCTTCTCTAGCCTAACCTTGTTCTACATCACGTATTGGTAATTGATACGATACAGTGAGTTGGCGTAGTCGATGGTGTGACTTCCACATAAGATCTTAAAGATAAGGCAGTTATATCATGACAAATCTACAAATTTAGGATTAGGTCTATTATTAGAGCAGCACTAGAATTATTGTAGACAATAGTTCTACAAATATCCTCCGTCTCTGAACATCACGTTTAACAGTTATAACATAGGACAGAGAACTGCTGCTCAGTAAAGCCGTTCTTTAGTTGGTAGACGAATGCTTTACTTACTGCACAAGTGACGCAAGTTAGCAAGAGTCAGCCGAACTTTTTGGATTTGTGCCAAAATCTTGCAGTAATAAAATTACATCGAAAAAAGGGGCACAGTACTATTGATGGATAGTCTTGGTATACTCTGAAATCGAAATACATGCATATTAAAAACCATTTGTGTCATTAGCAAGTTATTTATTGGTCAACATATTAGAAAATCTTTGATCAAAACGAAACCTTTATAGAGATCGAGAGTCAAGATGACGTCAGTTATGTATGTCTCTCTAAATATCTTTCCTAATAGTTCCGCAGAGTTTATATGGTTAGGTATTTGAGTGAATTCTACGACTCAATGAGACATTTTTGAACACAAAATTAAGGCATTTTACAAAAGAATGCTCAACAAAATTTTAAACATTACCTAGATTAATAACTTAAAAGATTATTGTTAGAGGAAAATATCGGCACTTTTTATAATGAGTTCCCCTACATGCTTATTTAACAGTAGTGTTTTACTTAATTCGCAGAACTGTTTTAGAGACATCATACTCTTTGTAACTACAATTAAGCAGAACTAAGAGTATGTAGATGATTAATCTGTATATACATTTATTTCTGAATTGAAAAACAACTTACCTAGTTGGTAATGATACTGGAGATTGATTTTCAGATGGAACAAAATCAATAGGTAAAGGCTGGAGGTGTAAATGTTTGTAAGTTGCACGGTTATCCCGAAGATAGATACCAAGGCAGTTTGAATGAGTTGTACATAGAAATTCATTTGCCCTGGATAAAGCGATTGAAGTGATAGGAATTTCTACACGAAAGCAGTCTATCAGTCTGAGAAATAGTAAAGTAGTTACAGTAATCAGTTAGATATAAAACCAAGATAAAGCTAGAATAAACAACTGAAATTTTCGAGATGTTGGGGGATATTTGTAGCTTAGGATAAGGGTTTTGAAGGCGCTTTGTTTAGTGAGTTAGTTGGTTTAATTGTGAAAATTCCAGTGTCTTATCGATAACATCAACAAACACTTCAATAAGTCATGAGTGATTAGCATTTCTCCGTAATTGATTAGTTGCTTGTTCTGTTAACCTACAATTCAGTTACTTGTTGTTCCACTTCTATGATTAGTATGTCATTCGTATAAGCTGCAGCACCTGGAACATCTTGTAGTACAGTATCAATTACCTGCTGAAATATAGATGGGACCGTCTTGAATACGAAAGGTAGTCAATGTTGTGGATCTGTTGCCTGGAGAAAGACTTCTCGACCTTGAGTATACGGATGATATTGTCTTACTGTGCGATAATGCCCAAGCTATTCAATCCGCACTTAATCAGTTGGCAATCAATGTCCATAGGTACGGAATGTGCTTTGCACCTTCGAAGTGCAAAGTAATTCTACAAAACTGACAGGATCCTAATACTATACTCACCCTGGATGGTGAGCAGATAGAAGTAGTCGAGAAGTTCGTGTATCTAGGTAGCTGCATAAGTGCTGGTGGTGGCGTGACTGATGAGATCAATGCACGTATAGTGACAGCCAGAGTGGCTTATGCCAATCTGGGCCATCTTTGGCGCCTTCGTGATGTAAGTCCGGCTGTAAAAGGTCGGATCTACAACGCGTCGGTGAGAGCAGTTTTTCTTTATGGAAAAAATTTATAGAAAAAATTCATATGACATTTAGAAACTTAGAATCTAAACAAAGAATGACTATACCTACACTATTGCAAACGATTCTGGACCATACCACCCAGTCTCTAAGCGTTGGTTACGACAATCACAAGGACTCCAACCAGGTAGTCTACACCTACCCACATGGCTTAGTCTAATAGTGTCTTCATGGATCGATATCATATGTTGACTTTATTGCGTCTAGCTTCCAACCTATTGCATCTGTCATCGTCGCGCCTCCAGGTAGTCAATGGATAGGCAAACGTGACACGTCCCAACCATCCCGGTCGATAATGATTCACTATTTCATCAACCAACTTGCCATGCTTACCTAGTACTGTGTGTCTAACTTCAGTATTGCTAATTCGATGGTCCCGAAATGCACGAGCAATGGTTATAAGACAACTGTGACCGGATAGTAGTAACCTATGAATATGTAGTGGCATTGGACAATAACCACACAATCCACAAAGCTGAACACAAGTCTACTCAGAAAATAGATATTCAATATTTAACGCGGAGAAATACCTAACGATGGCGAAGGCGCGAACAATGAATTGAACGGACTGGAGTTGATCGGATGGCATGGCTCGGCCATGCAGGCGTGGTCCATCTGAATGTTACCTTATATCTTCTATTCATATTAAATATATTGTTCCTTCTCTAGCCTAACCTTGTTCTACATCACGTATTGGTAATTGATACGATACAGTGAGTTGGCGTAGTCGATGGTGTGACTTCCACATAAGATCTTAAAGATAAGGCAGTTATATCATGACAAATCTACAAATTTAGGATTAGGTCTATTATTAGAGCAGCACTAGAATTATTGTAGACAATAGTTCTACAAATATCCTCCGTCTCTGAACATCACGTTTAACAGTTATAACATAGGACAGAGAACTGCTGCTCAGTAAAGCCGTTCTTTAGTTGGTAGACGAATGCTTTACTTACTGCACAAGTGACGCAAGTTAGCAAGAGTCAGCCGAACTTTCTGGATTTGTGCCAAAATCTTGCAGTAATAAAATTACATCGAAAAAAGGGGCACAGTACTATTGATGGATAGTCTTGGTATACTCTGAAATCGAAATACATGCATATTAAAAACCATTTGTGTCATTAGCAAGTTATTTATTGGTCAACATATTAGAAAATCTTTGATCAAAACGAAACCTTTATAGAGATCGAGAGTCAAGATGACGTCAGTTATGTATGTCTCTCTAAATATCTTTCCTAATAGTTCCGCAGAGTTTATATGGTTAGGTATTTGAGTGAATTCTACGACTCAATGAGACATTTTTGAACACAAAATTAAGGCATTTTACAAAAGAATGCTCAACAAAATTTTAAACATTACCTAGATTAATAACTTAAAAGATTATTGTTAGAGGAAAATATCGGCACTTTTTATAATGAGTTCCCCTACATGCTTATTTAACAGTAGTGTTTTACTTAATTCGCAGAACTGTTTTAGAGACATCATACTCTTTGTAACTACAATTAAGCAGAACTAAGAGTATGTAGATGATTAATCTGTATATACATTTATTTCTGAATTGAAAAACAACTTACCTAGTTGGTAATGATACTGGAGATTGATTTTCAGATGGAACAAAATCAATAGGTAAAGGCTGGAGGTGTAAATGTTTGTAAGTTGCACGGTTATCCCGAAGATAGATACCAAGGCAGTTTGAATGAGTTGTACATAGAAATTCATTTGCCCTGGATAAAGCGATTGAAGTGATAGGAATTTCTACACGAAAGCAGTCTATCAGTCTGAGAAATAGTAAAGTAGTTACAGTAATCAGTTAGATATAAAACCAAGATAAAGCTAGAATAAACAACTGAAATTTTCGAGATGTTGGGGGATATTTGTAGCTTAGGATAAGGGTTTTGAAGGCGCTTTGTTTAGTGAGTTAGTTGGTTTAATTGTGAAAATTCCAGTGTCTTATCGATAACATCAACAAACACTTCAATAAGTCATGAGTGATTAGCATTTCTCCGTAATTGATTAGTTGCTTGTTCTGTTAACCTACAATTCAGTTACTTGTTGTTCCACTTCTATGATTAGTATGTCATTCGTATAAGCTGCAGCACCTGGAACATCTTGTAGTACAGTATCAATTACCTGCTGAAATATAGATGGGACCGTCTTGAATACGAAAGGTAGTCAATGTTGTGGATCTGTTGCCTGGAGAAAGACTTCTCGACCTTGAGTATACGGATGATATTGTCTTACTGTGCGATAATGCCCAAGCTATTCAATCCGCACTTAATCAGTTGGCAATCAATGTCCATAGGTACGGAATGTGCTTTGCACCTTCGAAGTGCAAAGTAATTCTACAAAACTGACAGGATCCTAATACTATACTCACCCTGGATGGTGAGCAGATAGAAGTAGTCGAGAAGTTCGTGTATCTAGGTAGCTGCATAAGTGCTGGTGGTGGCGTGACTGATGAGATCAATGCACGTATAGTGACAGCCAGAGTGGCTTATGCCAATCTGGGCCATCTTTGGCGCCTTCGTGATGTAAGTCCGGCTGTAAAAGGTCGGATCTACAACGCGTCGGTGAGAGCAGTTTTTCTTTATGGAAAAAATTTATAGAAAAAATTCATATGACATTTAGAAACTTAGAATCTAAACAAAGAATGACTATACCTTCACTATTGCAAACGATTCTGGACCATACCACCCAGTCTCTAAGCGTTGGTTACGACAATCACAAGGACTCCAACCAGGTAGTCTACACCTACCCACATGGCTTAGTCTAATAGTGTCTTCATGGATCGATATCATATGTTGACTTCATTGCGTCTAGCTTCCAACCTATTGCATCTGTCATCGTCGCGCCTCCAGGTAGTCAATGGATAGGCAAACGTGACACGTCCCAACCATCCCGGTCGATAATGATTCACTATTTCATCAACCAACTTGCCATGCTTACCTAGTACTGTGTGTCTAACTTCAGTATTGCTAATTCGATGGTCCCGAAATGCACGAGCAATGGTTATAAGACAACTGTGACCGGATAGTAGTAACCTATGAATATGTAGTGGCATTGGACAATAACCACACAATCCACAAAGCTGTGAACACAAGACTACTCAGAAAATAGATATTCAATATTTAACGCGGAGAAATACCTAACGATGGAGAAGGCGCGAACAATGAATTGAATGGACTGGAGTTGATCGGATGGCATGGCTCGGCCATGCAGGCGTGGTCCATCTCAATGTTACTTTATATCTTCTATTCATATTAAATATATTGTTCTTTCTCTAGCCTAACCTTGTTCTACATCATGTATTGGTAATTGATACGATACAGTGAGTTGGTGTAGTCGATGGTGTGACTTCCACGTAAGATCTTATAGATTAGGCAGTTATATCATGACAAATCTACAAATTTAGGATTAGGTCTATTATTAGAGCAGTACTAATATCATAGTAGACCATAATTCTACATTGGTGAGCCCAACTAAAGAAACGCAACCTATTATTGTTAATCCTTATTTCCACCTTAACCTTCTCAATCGGTTTTATTTTTGTAAACCCAGTATTCTAATAGTCCTTTGATTAATGGTCACATATATTATCGTAATGTTATATCTATTAGTTCACATAACTTACTAGCTCAATCGATAATAAAAGTTGATCATCTATATCAACTAATTAGCTTTGATGGTTCGTTAACAAGCTTTAATAGCATTTACATGCTTCAGCGACATAGACTTGTTTAAACATCAAGCTCTAGCAAATATGACCTGTAAATAGCGTAAATATACATTGACTAACAATGCAATCAAGGACTGAATAGTTATCTGGATCTAATTCTCAGTGTTCCTTCACTTAACACCTCATCCTGTTTTAAACTATGCACTATCCTGTAATATCTTTTCTTCCGACCACTGCCTGCCTAATTTCATATTCTCGAGTTCCATTGCCAAACAACAAGGATGACACTTCTCCAAAAAATACGGTGAGTTCCAGCTATAAGTTTTCTGCAATCATAAGTTCATTTTAGATGGCTCATTCAATGGCACACACAATTATCTGGATTCATTCAGTTGTTCTGATCAGAGCGAGTCCCAAAAACCTCAACAGCATCAAGCACCCTGGAAGTGATTGCCATACTGCATGTTTTATTCTGGATGCTTTTGGATCATTACTACTCCTCACGAATGGCGTTATATATGTCGTCCACTGAATAATCTAATTTTCAAAAAAAACCAAGGCGAGTTCAACTATTTTACTTAATGATTTTTTTACCTTAACATGTATATGTTTTCCGGTTCCTTTTGCTATATATTTGTAAGTGTCCCTAGGCTAAATGCAGTAACTTCTTATGGAATGTTTATAACGCGTCATATTCCTGCCTGAAGTTTCACAAGCAGTCTTAACTTTAAAATTATTTTCTGGTCATGTTCATTATTTTTAAATCGTCATATACGTCAACAACCTGCATGTTAACCTGGCCCATACATACGTTACACTATATCTTCATGTCTTCTAAATTTAGAAATCATCTGGATCGCCTTTAACATTTATCAATAAACCCATCATAGTCGTTGTTGCTAATCGTATTTGGGTTTATGGATTGGTTTATCATATTAGCAGCCTAAAATGCGAACATAGTTTAGATAATAAGATTAAAAATTTAGGTACTATCAACTGCACTAGTAAAATAACTAAATCCCAGGTAGCTGTTGGCTAAACAAACGTTTAAAATCAAAACTCCGTAGCCTACTAGAATTAACACTAAACGAATATTTCTGAATTGAAATTTATAATTAAATTAGGCGTCTCGGATTCTTTAACGTTATAAATTTCTGATGATTTCGAATCACCTAAAGCAACAATACCTATTTTTCCACTGACTAATCCTCAATCAACACTATAACTAGTTAAATTTAATAGTTTCAGGATATCGTCATAAAGCATTGTCATAACTTGACAATCACGTAATATGACTGATAAAATTAATGAAACTATTAACAAAATCGGTCAACAAATTGACTTATAATTACCATTAAATGGTGTTGTTTTCTTGGTATCTTCATCCATCACAGATGATTACAGTATGTTTCTCTATCAGTTGCTCATTCAGTAAATATCTCAAAACCTTGTCAGTCTAATTGATGGTTTAGCGACACAATCATGCATGCAAATAATCAGTATAAGCAGTCGAGCAAATCTCCTGCAAACTGAAAACATCAATGTCGAATTTACCCCAACACTGACTAAGGTTCAAGCCATTATCATAGACATGAGTTGGGAGTGTACTCCCCTGGTTACAACTTATGTTCTCCCTGATAATCACATGAGCATCACTCACTATTAATCATCTTGTAAAAACTTATTTAGCTAAATACATCTTGCAGCACCACATCACTTCGTAATATGACACAGGCCTAACTGATTTTAATAACTTATAACCACTATATCTCAATTAAATCGTATTCCGCCTTATGATAAACTGCATACTTGCAACTAACTTGTATGCCCAATCAGCCGGCAAGTATAAATATAAATAAATAGTCTGCCACAGATCAGAACATTGAGTCTAGAGCATGTCTCTTACGAATACACTCATGTTTAACGATTTGTTCCTAGCTATCTGTCCAAAATTCATATAATTATCACTCATGTATTTAAATTTTATTTTGATAACCATTCATGTGTATTAGTAGTATTACTAAATTCTATCACGGTCAAGTAAAAATGAGGTTGAGAAAATCTCCCCGTAACTAAATAAACCGTATCAAACTAACTGGAACACTAGTTGGAATTCTTCTCCACGGTATACTTTTGTTCCTTCAGTTAGCCTACTAATACAGATGCAATTGGAAATCAACTCATATGGACAACTTACCGGCATAATCGTTATTTGATTTCATAATTTAAACCAAAACTAATACCAATATTAACATTTCTACAATATTCATCACTTTAATATTTCTAAACACAAAATACTTACTACCTATACGTTAAGTTATTAACCAACGGCTATTAACACGCATCGTTTTATTATTATTATTATTGTAACCCCATTTTTTATAGCTCAAATAATCTTCACCCAAATTTTCATTTTAAGCGTGTTAAGCATGAAGGCAGATTTTTTAAAATTATTACATGTATTTCCCGACCAGATGCTGCCGCCTTCTTTTTGATTTATCTTTCAGCTTACCAATACCCGGAGGATTCTTATTATCCTTGGTAACCTCCGGCGCGCGACGATCCCATCCAATTTGGTATCGAACCAACATCACGTTGATTCTGGTGGGAGAGTAGTGTAGTGGCATTGGACAATAGCCACACAATCCACAAAGCTGTGAACACGAGACTACTCAGAAAATAGATATTCAATATTTAACGCGGAGAAATACCTAACGATGGAGAAGGCGCGAACAATGAATTGAATGGACTGGAGTTGATCGATGGCATGGCTCGGCCATGCAGGCGTGGTCCATCTCAATGTTACTTATATCTTCTATTCATATTAAATATATTGTTCTTTCTCTAGCCTAACCTTGTTCTACATCATGTATTGGTAATTGATACGATACAGTGAGTTGGTGTAGTCGATGGTGTGACTTCCACGTAAGATCTTATAGATTAGGCAGTTATATCATGACAAATCTACAAATTTAGGATTAGGTCTATTATTAGAGCAGTACTAATATCATAGTAGACCATAATTCTACATATGTAGTGGCATTGGACAATAACCACACAATCCACAAAGCTGAACACAAGTCTACTCAGAAAATAGATATTCAATATTTAACGCGGAGAAATACCTAACGATGGCGAAGGCGCGAACAATGAATTGAACGGACTGGAGTTGATCGGATGGCATGGCTCGGCCATGCAGGCGTGGTCCATCTGAATGTTACCTTATATCTTCTATTCATATTAAATATATTGTTCCTTCTCTAGCCTAACCTTGTTCTACATCACGTATTGGTAATTGATACGATACAGTGAGTTGGCGTAGTCGATGGTGTGACTTCCACATAAGATCTTAAAGATAAGGCAGTTATATCATGACAAATCTACAAATTTAGGATTAGGTCTATTATTAGAGCAGCACTAGAATTATTGTAGACAATAGTTCTACAAATATCCTCCGTCTCTGAACATCACGTTTAACAGTTATAACATAGGACAGAGAACTGCTGCTCAGTAAAGCCGTTCTTTAGTTGGTAGACGAATGCTTTACTTACTGCACAAGTGACGCAAGTTAGCAAGAGTCAGCCGAACTTTCTGGATTTGTGCCAAAATCTTGCAGTAATAAAATTACATCGAAAAAAGGGGCACAGTACTATTGATGGATAGTCTTGGTATACTCTGAAATCGAAATACATGCATATTAAAAACCATTTGTGTCATTAGCAAGTTATTTATTGGTCAACATATTAGAAAATCTTTGATCAAAACGAAACCTTTATAGAGATCGAGAGTCAAGATGACGTCAGTTATGTATGTCTCTCTAAATATCTTTCCTAATAGTTCCGCAGAGTTTATATGGTTAGGTATTTGAGTGAATTCTACGACTCAATGAGACATTTTTGAACACAAAATTAAGGCATTTTACAAAAGAATGCTCAACAAAATTTTAAACATTACCTAGATTAATAACTTAAAAGATTATTGTTAGAGGAAAATATCGGCACTTTTTATAATGAGTTCCCCTACATGCTTATTTAACAGTAGTATTTTACTTAATTCGCAGAACTGTTTTAGAGACATCATACTCTTTGTAACTACAATTAAGCAGAACTAAGAGTATGTAGATGATTAATCTGTATATACATTTATTTCTGAATTGAAAAACAACTTACCTAGTTGGTAATGATACTGGAGATTGATTTTCAGATGGAACAAAATCAATAGGTAAAGGCTGGAGGTGTAAATGTTTGTAAGTTGCACGGTTATCCCGAAGATAGATACCAAGGCAGTTTGAATGAGTTGTACATAGAAATTCATTTGCCCTGGATAAAGCGATTGAAGTGATAGGAATTTCTACACGAAAGCAGTCTATCAGTCTGAGAAATAGTAAAGTAGTTACAGTAATCAGTTAGATATAAAACCAAGATAAAGCTAGAATAAACAACTGAAATTTTCGAGATGTTGGGGGATATTTGTAGCTTAGGATAAGGGTTTTGAAGGCGCTTTGTTTAGTGAGTTAGTTGGTTTAATTGTGAAAATTCCAGTGTCTTATCGATAACATCAACAAACACTTCAATAAGTCATGAGTGATTAGCATTTCTCCGTAATTGATTAGTTGCTTGTTCTGTTAACCTACAATTCAGTTACTTGTTGTTCCACTTCTATGATTAGTATGTCATTCGTATAAGCTGCAGCACCTGGAACATCTTGTAGTACAGTATCAATTACCTGCTGAAATATAGATGGGACCGTCTTGAATACGAAAGGTAGTCAATGTTGTGGATCTGTTGCCTGGAGAAAGACTTCTCGACCTTGAGTATACGGATGATATTGTCTTACTGTGCGATAATGCCCAAGCTATTCAATCCGCACTTAATCAGTTGGCAATCAATGTCCATAGGTACGGAATGTGCTTTGCACCTTCGAAGTGCAAAGTAATTCTACAAAACTGACAGGATCCTAATACTATACTCACCCTGGATGGTGAGCAGATAGAAGTAGTCGAGAAGTTCGTGTATCTAGGTAGCTGCATAAGTGCTGGTGGTGGCGTGACTGATGAGATCAATGCACGTATAGTGACAGCCAGAGTGGCTTATGCCAATCTGGGCCATCTTTGGCGCCTTCGTGATGTAAGTCCGGCTGTAAAAGGTCGGATCTACAACGCGTCGGTAAGAGGAGTTTTCTCTATGCTTGTGTAACCTGGCCTCCAATTTGAGGATTTTAGACGACTCTCTGCGTTCGATCGTCACTGTCTCCGAAGGACTGCTGACATTCAGTGTCAACACCATGTTAGTAATGCAGAGTTTCGTCATCGTGTGTTCTGCCGCAGATAATCCGATTTGTGTCGCTGTCTTGAAACGCTGACTTCTGTGGCTTGGAATTGTTCTACGAATGTCGTCCTAGGGAATTCCACGTCGTGCATTATTTGCCGACGCTGGAACTGGTTTCAAAATGCGGAGAGGTAGTCAGTGTATGTCATGGTGTCGTAGTATGAAAGAAAGCTGCAAAGGGCTGTCTTGTGTTGGTGCTTCACGATTCCCTGGTTGGGGTCCGAGAGATGGTGCGACACAGTGGCTAGAAACGCTATCAGATGTGGCTCAGAATAGAAGCCGGTGGCAATCCTGATGTAACCTTCTTTTACTTTCTTCATAAACAAATGGTTGTTTCTTCTTTAACTGAATGATTTATTCCGATTGTACCTTTCGGTTTCCCCCATTATTATTATTACACTACCTTACACCAATCTCTTCGTTATTGTTCTTTTTTACGCTCCTTACCTTTTTTCTCTTTCCTTCTCTTTAAATTCTCATTGTTTTGTGTGGCGCATATATATTTCGCGCACTCTTGTACCAATATTTATGTTTTCAAATAAATAAATAAATAAATAGTAGGCTAACTGAAGAAACAAAAGTATAACGGTGGAAAAGAACAATTTCAACTATTTTTCCAGTTATGTTTGATACGGTTTATTTAGTTACGGGGAGATTTTCTCGACCTCATTTTTACTTGACCGTGATAGAATTTAGTAATACTACTAATACATGTGAATGGTTATCAGAAAAAATTTAAATACGTGAAAAGTGGTAATTTTGTGAATTTTGGACAGATAGCTAAGAACAAATCGTTAAACATAAATGTATCCATAAGAGACATGCTCTAGACTCAATGTTCCGATTTGCCATAGACTATTTATATTCATAATTACCGGCTGATGGTGCATACAAGTTGGTTGCAAGTATTCAGTTCAGCATGAGGCGGAATACTATTTAACTGATATAGTGATTATAAGTTTTTGGAATCAATTAAGCTTATGTGTCGCAATTATAGGTGATGTGGTGCTGCAAGATGTCTTCGGTTAAAAAGGTCTCTACAAGATGATTAACAGTGAGTGATGCCTAAGTTATTATCAGGGAGAATGTAAGTTGTAACCAAGGGGAGTACGCTCCCAACTCGTGTCTATGATAATGGCTTGAACCTTAGTCAGTGTTGGGGTAAATTCGACAGTTTTCAGTTTTCAGGAAATTTGCTCGACTGCTTATACTGATTATTTGCATGCATGATTGCGTCGCCAAGCCTCCAATTAGACTGAAAAGTGTTTAAGATATTTAATGAATGAGCAACTGATAAAGAAACATATTGTAATCATCTGTAATGGATGAAGGTAACGATAACACAACACTATTTAATGATAATTATGTCAATTGTTGACTGATTTTGTTAATAGTTTCATCAATTTTCCCAATCATATTACGTGATTGTCAAGTTATGACAATGCTTTATGACGATATCCTGAAACCATTATGTTTAACTAGTTATAGTGTTGGTTGAGGAGTAGTCAGTTGAAAATAGGCACTGTTGTTTTGTGTGCTCCTGAAATAAGAGAAGTTTGTAGCGTTAAAGAATCCGAGCTGCATAATTATATTATAAATTCCAATTCAAAAATATACGTCTAGTGTTAATTTTTGTGACAGGTTCCGGAGTTTTGATTTTAAATGTTTGTTTAGCCAACAACTACCTGATAGTTTAGTTATTATACTAGTGCAGTATGTTAGTACCTAAATTCGGTGACCTCATTATCTAAAATATTCTCTTTTTAGGCTATTAATATGATAGACCAATTTGTAAACCCAAACACGTATAGCCACGAGTATAATGAGTTCATTGAAAAATGTTAAAGGCGATTCAAATGATTTTTAAGTTTAAAAGCCATAGAGATATAATGCAGCGCACGTACGGGGCAGGTTAACATGCAGGTTATTGAGGTATATGACAATTTAAAGATAATAAACATGGTCAAAATGAAAAATATTTTTGGAGTTCAGACGACTTATGGAATTTCAATTAGGAATATGACGAGTTATAAACCTTCCATAAAATCCTGCATTTAACCTAGTGATATTTACTAATGCGGCAAAAGCCACTGGAACTAAGAAATGTCTTGAAACAACGCACTTTTTCTTAATAGTATGTTGTAGTATAGAAGTGTTAAATATTTCTACCAAACATTCTTGGGAATGGTTCGTATGAAATATATGCAACCAGTGTAACAAAAAAATCTACGTAAGTTAAGGGGTGCTAAAAACAATAAATTAACCAGAAAAGGATAAAAAAAGGTAAAACTCGTATGGGTTATTTTTGATTCCAAGTATTAGAAAGTTTAATTATACGGTAGTTTGAATATGCATTATATACGACGTACTGTTGATTAAATTTATGGATTAACACAGCATTGTAGACTGAATTTGTTTAAATTCAAAATCAATTGAAACCGAATATGTATCACTGCCTGACGAACAGTCTAAACGAAATCTAAGATTGCAGAAAATTTATGGCTCATACTCACCTTGAATTTCTAACATTCAAATACTCTGTTTGGCTATGAAACTCAGCAATTAGAAACTAGGCAGGCAGTGGTTGTAAGAAAAGATTTTACAGAATAGTCCATGGTTCAAATCAGATTGAAATGTTAGATGAAGAAATAATATGAAGAATTAGATCCAGACAACTGTTTCGTCCTTGATTACGTTGCTAGTCAATGCATATTTACGTTATGTACAGGTCATATTTGCTAGAGCTTGATGTTTAAACAATTTTATATCACGCTGACGCATGTAAATGCTATTAAAGCTTGCTAATGAAACACCAAAGCTAATAATTAATGTAGATGATCAATTTTTAATATTGATTGAGCTAGTATGTTATGAATACTAAATAATATAACATTATGATAATACATGCAAGCATTAATCAGAGGACTAATAGAATACTTGGTTAACATAAGTAAAAATTGCTCAAGAAAGTTAAAAGAAGACATAAGGATCAATGGTAATAGGTTGCATTCATTTAGTCGGGCTTACCAATGAAGAACTATGGTCTAATACGATATTAGTACTGCGCTAATAATAGACATTATCCTAAAATTGTAGACTTGTCATGATATAACTACACCAACTAATTGTATCGTAACACTCTTTAACCCCAGTGAGTGGTTTCTCGTCTTTACCATAATTCCATGCTACTTTATTGATTATCATTTAGTTGCTTAGTCCACCTGCTTTTTCACTCCTGATTTGCCGAAAGGCCTTGATAATTCCTCGGATGTCCAATGGTTTTAGCTCCCGTGGTGTGTTGAAGAGCTGTCTATCCACCTGTTCAGACACTCTTTAACCTCAGTGATTGGTTTCCCGTCTTTACCATAATTCGCTGCTACTTTATTGACTATCATTTAGTTCTTGCATATTTCCTTCTCTTGCAGATTGTCTTGCTGTAGTTGCCAGGTTTTCCACATATTTCTGCTTGTCAGCACTAATCCTCTTCAGTTGTTTGTGTACTTCTGTAGGTTACGCCTGTGTCCTGGCTGTCTGCTCTTTTGTCTCTGTATATTCGGCTGTGCCCAGAGTTTCATTCTCTGTACTATTGCTTCTTATGGCCCAGGACCTCATAACATGTTAAAGTTATCGCTTCTCTAATCCTTTTCAGTTACTCCCCGTATGTTTCCTCTTCCTCCGGTAGATATAATAATACTTAGGACTTGTCGGTGACAGTTACCTTGAATCAGCTGAGCTTGTTGGCATCCGAAAAGAAGGGTATATTAAAATTCTGTAATGCTTCTTCTACTGTCGAATGTTTTATAGCTTGGACACCACCAGGTGGTCAGGTTTTGGGTTATCTAAGGCAACATTAGTTCCCTTCTTTTGGCTGAAACACATGTTCCTTTAGGTCCTACCATGCCAGGCACATTGGTTGGGGAACGGTTAGACTAAGAGGCAAATTTGTACTGTCGGCTGTAAATGAGTGTGACGACAGTAAGATGTTTCTCTTGGAAAACCTCTATCTGCAGCGACGTTACCTTCTTACAACAGAAGGAATAGGGTCGAAAATGTCGGTCTTGAAAATTTCGCACCTCATCTTAACCCACGAATTTCCGTCTCTGAGGTTAAGGCCTTTTAAAGTGCTGAGCTAACCAAACGAAAGTTTTCCAAAAAGACTGTGTGGCCGGCCTCAAGCATTTCCCCCTTGGACTGTGCAATCACGCTTCCAAGTCACTAAGACTACCACTGATCCGGGCTCCTTTTCAGGTCCCTCTACGGCGTAGAGAGCCGGAAAGTGACAACCGCCTTCATGCCTCCAATGGCACCCGAGGTCATCTTGTTGACGATCGAATCCCTCTCCTACCTCTTAAGAGTTCCTCCACCCCATGAACAACTCTTTCCATGTATCTCTATCACCACACGCCATCAACGCTAATGACTTGAGTCCACGAAATGTTATTCCTAGTCTCCTGAATCCACACCCTAAACTACACGTTGTAGCTCTTAATGTTCGAATCTTGTGTCAAGTGGGAACACGGGCTTCTTTGGCTAGGACTCTAGAATCTTGCGCCGTCTATATGTGCTGCGTCTTCGAAATGTGCGAACAATATCCAATTACTCTCATTCATTTGACCTCGCCTTGCCAATATAAAGAACTGGCACTACTTACACTTCGAGTATCTGAAGACCCCACTGCTACTTTTTGGGGCCTCTTTGGTGTAGGTGTCACGTTAAATTTAATAGCAGAACCCAATATCTTCAATCGACCTGAATGGCAAACTGATGTAAGTCCTCCGACTCTTAGTGAGCTTTAAAAGGCTATAAGCAATCTAAAGCGAGGGAAAGCAGCAGAGCCTGATGGATTAACCCCTGCGAATCTTAAGGATAGTAGTCCAGTTTCAGCAGTTAGATTAACTGAGATCTTAGCTAAAATCTGGGAACTGGATGTAGTCTCATCTGACTGGTCTCGATCTCTGATCATCCCAGTCTATAAGAAAGGGACAAAAATCCTCTTGCAACAATTACAGAGGAATCAGTTTAACCAATAGTGTCTGAAATATTGGCCTCAATAATACTTCGACGTCTTACTAGAGCTCGTGAAGGGTGAACCCGAGAAAACTAGGCTGGTTTCAAACCTGGATGTGAATGTGTGGACCAAATATTCACCCTTCAGCAGATCCTGGGATACAGAAATACTTTTAGACGTCCGATTATAGTTGTATTTCTTGACCTTAAGGCAACGTTCGACTCGGTTGATCGTGAGGTTCTGTGGCAGTGTCTGTCATTGAGAGGCGTACCAGATAAGTGCATTATCCTTGTACGGGCTCCCTACCTGGACACCTTTGGTCGAGTCAGAGCCTATATCAAACTCATCGGAATCGGTTACTTCATGTGGCGTTCATCGAAGTTATCCGCCTTCCCCATTCTTATTTAACTTTATCATAGACATACTTTTAGAGATAACACTTTAATCATCCGACTTTTCAGGAGATTCACTTTTAGACTTGGGATACTCGGATGATACAGTCTTGTCCAGTGAGGGCGCTGACAAAATGTAATCGTCCTACCACCTCAAGCTATAGTACAAGCATTTTCGGGATATGGTCGCAATACAACCACTGTCTTCAAAGTTTATGGAAGGACTGTCAATGAATGAATGAAGGAACACATAGATAAAAAACTCGGCGAGGCTTATCACGCAATTAGTTTAGGCAGATTCTGTGCGTCCAATTTACTCACGACACGGAACAGTTGAACGACTTGTTGGGAACAAATGATATCGGTTCGTGAAGTGTTCTTTAACTTCTCAAAAGCCTTCGACAACTCGGCGCAATCATCCTAGAATTGTTCCTTACTCTCTTTCTATAACTTGTGCACGATGCTACCCGGAAATCCGCAACGCTGTCGCGTCCTCTATCTTCAAAAGTGACACAATTCTGTTAGATTAAGTAGGGACGAGTAACTAGTAGGTGACAGGGCTGAAGGATAAGTCTTACGAAAACAGACCGCAAACTTTTTGATTATTCTCGTTGCGCTGCAAGAGTATAAGAATCAATCCAATAATACCATGCAACATATTAAGCATTTTAAGTTGTAGAATTATTGCCAACTTCGTTCTCAGTATAACTCTAATAATAGACCTTAATCTATAATTGTAGATTTGTCCTGATGTGACTGACTAATCTATAAGATCTTACGTGGAAGTCACACTTATCTACACCAACTCATCCCATCATAACAATCGTCAATATAAGGTGAAAAACACACTTAGGCTAGAGACAGAACATTATATTTAATCTGAATAATAGACATAAGATAACATTCAACAGGGTCCACGCCTACAAGGCTGAGCCATGACATCTGATGAATTCGAATTAACTCAATTCATTTCTCACGCCTTCTCCATCGTTGGGTTTTTCTCCGCGTTAAATGTTGAGTGTTTATTTTCCCAGTGGTCTCGTTTTCAGCTTTGAGGATTGTGTGGCTAGAGTCTAATGCTACAACAAAGTCACCACAACATCAGCATCCTACTAAAAAATCACTACTATACTCCAGAAGCAACCCTCCAGAAGATTGTATATTATAAAGGAAGAACCCAGACACACTTCCGCTTCCTCTCGTTAAGAGACGTGAACACTTGAGATACCAGCGAGGCTGAAGGGACCACAACTGCCTCGATATATAGCTTTAAGAGGTTATTTGACGGATGCGTACTTACTCATGGACCGCCATTCCCTTCTTGTATTGGCTGTGTCTGATGCATACCTCATAACTTGTCTGCTGTTATCATTAATATATATCAGTAACTGCTTATCTTGCTTGCTGTTGTCTCCCTCTTCATTTTACTGTCTGCATTACCGATTGACTAAATTGTTTATTTATTTTGTTAAACAGTCGTCTTCTCTTAGCACTCGAATTTTCTCTTCATCATTTTTCACGTTGAAACCAACCAACCTCCTGCCCGGTATGTGATAGCTGCCGGAACCCGGAAACTCTACTGCTCGAAGACGAACTCACTTTAATTACGAGATCTACATATCTACAAATAGCTACCAAACTATCTAAAATTATCTTATGTATATAACAGTTCATATATATTTTTGTTCTTGTTGCCATATAACTAAGACCTACCATACATGTGGCTTTTCTATTTGGTTGTTATTGGTATGAGCAGAATACACTTGTTCTGTTCATACTTTAGGTGGCTAACCACCAAATAAGACCACGCGTCAAAGTACAGATAGTTGAGACTCTGACGCACCAATATATTATTCTAAATTTATTGTTCCTCAAATCTGAGTACCTTATAGTCAGCGAAAATCTGGCTGCGCACGCACTCAAACCGTCGTCCTCCCGAGTGCTAGACCGCGCACTTGACCAGTCGATCACACCGACACGTAGCGGGCATGACTGAAGTATTCCCTTACATTATTAACGATAATCATGATCTATAGAACTTGCACACTTGAAAAGTATAAACCAACTCGTTTCCTAGATGAGTTTAGGAAATAGTTCACCACCATAACATGCATGCCTACATCAAGCCTATTAAACGGTTAATCTGTAAGTCCCCAGTTATTTCGTTAACCCTAAGAAGCCTATTCAGTTGTCGTATTCATAGTAATTTTTTCTCCTCAACTGTATGTTCTTAATTTTAGGAACACCGAGTGTAAGATCCATTTTTAGTGTTTTTTGTGTTGGTGAAAATCCCTCCATGTATATACTTGCACTTTGTTCCTATTGGTCCTCTTAATTGCACATTGTTAACTTTTTGACTACATTTGAGTTGTTATAATTTGTATTTTATTATAGTTTCTATTTTTATTACGCCTTGACTGAGTCTTCATGTTTTTTCCCGAACTGCACTTATGTTGTTTTACTTTATACTAAGTCTGTGCGACAGCCATTTTGGTTTGTTCCTGCTTTTGATTGCTTGACATGTGTTGACTGGAATTGTGCATTTTGGTTGTGAATAGAAGCACTCTTCCAGAATTAAAAACACTCTGTGTTATAGAACGACCAATTATTACCTTTTGAACGAATCTGTACGTGATCTATCCAGACAGGATAGAATAACATTTATTTGTGGTGATTGGTAACTTTCTTGCATCGTTTATCAACTTTCTTATTTATTGTAGTTTAGATTTGATCAATTGAACAATTATTGGTTGGATAGCTGAGTGGTTATATTTGTTTAGGTAATAATGTACACTTAAATTTATGATAAATTATAGAACCGCTATCTTACCGAATTACTTTATTTTGGTTTCGATCGGGCGAGGGCGCGTATCTAACTCATCCAGACAGCTGTCCAGCAGTCCAAACGTAGTTTGGATCTTACAGTTCTAAACAAATAATTTGGTCGAATTCGTTTGGTTTTCGTTTCGCTGATTTCAATTATTGTCTCTGGGAATATTTGGTCGTTCGTTAGCGATGCCAAACAATCGTCGAAGGAAATTAAGTCCAAGGCTCGTGGAAGCTAAAAGAGATGAACAAAAGGATGGATCCCCTCAATCAAGGCAAGTGCCTTATGATGCTTCTATGTGTCATGGTTCATATTCTAATAGGGACGATTGTAATTATAGTGAATCTAGTTGTGATATAATGGCAGATGGCATAGAAAACCTTAGTTTAGACGTAAAGCAAGCGAAAAGCGCGGTGCCTACGGCGCCTTTCGTAGGTCCAGAGTTACCAAAGGTTGAGTTAAGTTATTTCGACGGTCAACCTAGAGGTTATTGGAGGTTTTTAAGGGAGTTTGAGACCTATGTGGAATCAAGGGTCAAGGATGATGGTCAACGCTTGCTTTATTTGATACATTATTGTAAGGGTAAAGCGAAAACAGCCATTGAGGGTTGTATTATGTTGGAAGCCTCTTCTGGTTACAAGAAGGCCAAAGAAATTCTAAAACGGTTGTTCGGACAGGCGCATGTAATCGCTCGAGAGACACTAGAAGACTTATTCAATGCTGTGAATTTTGATTATACTGACGGAGAGCAACTAACAAACTTGGCTATTAAAATGGAAAACTGTGCCATGGTCTTGGAACAGATGAATTATGCCTCGGATCTAAATTCCTTAGTTACTTTGGAAAGAATAGTGAGACTCTTGCCTCAACCTATGCAAACCCAGTGGGCGGACTGGGTGGACGAATTGACTGAAGATAACAGGGAACCGACCTTTAACGAGCTCACTCAGTTTATCGCATCGCGTGCGAGAGTGGCTTGTAGTAGATTTGGACGGTTAGCAAATCGTTCAAGAAAAGGACATAACGTAAAGACGAACTGTCACGTGCAATCGGAGCAAGGGAATAGTTCGACAGCGAAAACTAAATGCAGCATGTGTTCCCATGACCATGCTGTTGATAAATGTCCACAGTTCTTAGCGCTTACAGTTCAAGACCGATGGTCTCACGCTAAAAGCAAGGGTATCTGTTTTGTTTGTCTTAGACAAGGACA
Source organism: Schistosoma mattheei (assembly GCA_944470405.2). Taxonomy (NCBI): domain Eukaryota; kingdom Metazoa; phylum Platyhelminthes; class Trematoda; order Strigeidida; family Schistosomatidae; genus Schistosoma; species Schistosoma mattheei. Next base: position 6,531,411 of record OX103948.1, on the reverse strand, counting down.
TAAGGTTAATGAATGTAAGGTGACAAAGCTCTGTAACGTTGATGGTTGTGAAAAGAAACACCATTCTTTGTTGCACAGCGAAAGTGATAAACCTGGTATCTCGAATTGTTGCGGATACACTAAATCACTAATCAGTCAAGTGTGTTTAGGCATGATTCCCGTACGGTTGAAATCGCGAAAAGCCGAGATTGTGGGTTATGCTCTGTTGGACAACGGTTCTGATGTGACACTGATAAAATCAAACTGTTTGAGGTCTCTCGGGCTGAACGAAGACCAAGCATCAGTGGTAGTTGAGACTGTGGGCGGTAATAGAACAATGAAGGTCACGAGTGCGCCTTTTGAGGTATATTCTTTAGATCAATCTGAACATGTTACTATTGAAGGAGCTCTGATTGTAGCAAGTATACCAGGTCATAAGCCAACAAAGTCAGCAATGAACAACCTAGTTAAGTGGCCGCATTTAAGTGATGTGCCAATAGATAGCCTAGACTCTGAAGAAGTTTTACTGTTGATTGGTTGCGACGTACCAGAAGCACATTGGGTGTTAGACCAACGGTTGGGTGGAAGGAAGAACCCGTACGCTGTGAAAACGTTGCTGGGGTGGACGGTTTTCGGACCTGCGTCATATCCGGAATATAGGAAAAGAGTTGTTAATCATACCAGTAAATTACAGACTTTGGAGAACGAAATACGTAAACTTTATGATGTAGAGTTTTCTGATGTTTATTCAAATGATAAATCAGTATCACTAGAAGACAGGGCGGCTATAAGGATTGTGGAAGAGGGCACACGCTTCGAAAATGGTCATTTTGTAGTTCCTATACCATGGAAAGTGAACCCAAATATGAAAGGGGGGAATTATGAAGTGGCAAGCAGTAGACTACAGAGTTTGAAGCGTAGATTGTTGAAAGATGACATTCTGTATATCAAGTATACAAAAGGTATTGAAAGTAATTTTATTAAGGGCTATGCGGAGAAGATCCCTGAAATACAATTGCAACCTAGTTATCGCCCCCGGTGGTACTTACCTCACCATGCAGTTATAAACCCGAAAAAGCCAGAAAAACTGAGAGTGGTCCTTGACTGTGCCGCCAAGTTTGCAGGCGTTTCTCTAAATGATATGATTTATCAAGGACCCGACACAACTGCTGAGTTAGTGTGTATATTATTGCGTTTTCGCAAAGAAGCAGTCGCAATCTCTGCGGATGTTGAAGAAATGTTCATGCAAGTGAAGGTCCCTGAGTCTGATCGAGGAGCTTTAAGATTTCTGTGGTGGCAGGAGGGAGATATGTCGAGAGAACCATCCGAGTTTCAAATGACATCTCATCCATTTGGTGCCATATCATCGCCGTTTTGCGCGAACTTTGCCTTGAATAAGACGGCCCAAATATTCTCTGACGGTTATGATGGTTATGTCGTAGATGCTGTTAAGAATAATTTCTATGTTGATGATTGCTTGATATCTTTTTCCACTTGTGATCAAGCAAAGAGTTTCGTTAAGCAGATAAGTGAATTATTATGTAGAGGAGGTTTCAAACTAAAGAAATGGGTTACCAACTCGGAGGAGGTAAGGACCATCTTGCCTGATGTATGTAAAGAGCAGTCCTTGATAGAAATGTCAACGAATTACGACACTACTCATCGAACCCTAGGTGTAGAATGGGATTTTAAACAAGATGTATTTAAGTTTTACTTTGATACACCGGAAAGGCCTCTGACTAGGAGAGGTATTCTATATATAGCTTCTACTCTGTTCGATCCTCCAGGTATAATTGCTCCAAATGTACCAGTGCTTGTTTTAGTGTGCTTTTGTTTGACTGTGCTAATGACAGCTATATTTTGCTTCCATTCTTATACACGCACTTTTGATTGTGACTTCGCGCGAATTCGGTTACGTTCTGTAACCAAGCTTGTATCCTGGCACGATCTCGGTATCCTTTCGATGCCACGAGATCGCCAGCAAATATAACTCGACTTGGTCCATTAACTGCCTTCTGATATTTGGCTTCTCGGAGATTTTATGGGTTTCTTTGGTTACGTCCAACCTTCGCCTTCTGATTTATCTGGCACGTGTTTCTTGGTAGCGGTGTTCATAGTTAACCTCAACTCGACGCCACGCTACAGAATCATCCAAATTGTAATTAAAATCGAGGTCATTTAGTACTTGTGCTTCGCACTGAAAACGTTTTTCACAAGGATCAAATGCATTATGAGGATATGTAATATATGATATGACATTGGGAAATGATTCTTCTGAAATATTTTCATGGAATTTATTAGGAATGTCATTACAGAGTAATGGATCATTAGAAAAATCAGCATCTACTAAAACGATATCAGATTTTCGATCATAATTATGTTCACTGAACATATTTTCTTCAGATTTGTAAGAAATTTCATCAGAAATATATGAATCGTTAGGAAAAACGATATCTGGTACAATAACATGAGAAATATGATAAATCGATTGGTTAGAAACTATTGTCTCGCAAGAACTCTGAGTTTCATTTAACTCTGAACTACTTTGTGACTCTACATTGTCTATTGCAATCGTTGATAAAGATAAATGATCATTATAAATACTCAACTTAATAGAATCAGAATTACAAGACTTAGTATTAGTTGCATAGAGATGAACAGTAGTATTACAAACTGACTGAATATATCCAATATCATCACATTTAAAGCACTTGGAATTACATAATTTACATGAATTAAAAGAGTGGAACCTGCCACAGGACAAGCATTGACCAAACTTGTGCCCATCCTCGTGAACTGCCTCCAAACTCAATGAATTATCTGCATAACCTTGAGTATGCACTGGGTTGGGATGACGTAGTAATGTAGTGGAATTTTTTATATCCTCATGAATCATTTTGCGAGATCTTCCTTTACCGCATTCGAATGTTGTATACTTGAGATAGTCTGGCAGTAGATCGTTAAGCGTTGTATAAGAAGGCGAGATAGGCTTTTCCGGCATAGCCAGAGTTTTTAATAAGCTATATGCTTCTTTTCCGATGAGTGTGAGGCAATGTGCCACAATATTCACATCCTCATCACGTTCCTTGGTCATAGCCCAAATTTCCAACCTTTCAAAATAATCCTCAGAAACTTCAGAAGTTGAATGAATATCTAACTTTTACATCGTAGGCTCCATCGCGACGCCAGTATAATGTTTGAAAGTATTTGGATTATCGTATGAACTAGGAATCCCAGAATTAACGCAATTGAATCAAGAGGTGCGACACAACCACAAATGAATGTATTGCATTTGGAAATCAAGCATTCAACAAGTACAAAGGGATCATTAGTTCATTCAAACACCACATCCGCCACATCTTAAATAGGAGTACAAATGTCTGTAATCGGTTCTTCGTCCTCTTCTTAAGTTCATCCTGGGTCTGTCCGACATTGTATTGGATAAAAACTCGGTATTATCTAGAATGCACTCATTGGTATTGGAATTAAGAACGGAAATCGGAACAGACTCACTTAGTTCCTGGGATTGTAGACAATCGCCGTGTCGGTTGTGTACCGAAACCACTAACTAGAATTTAAAACACAGATTTCTCAACACTATCCTCCTCCACGAAATAATGTTGGATCGTTATATCCTCAAGTTATGAATGATATGACTTCATTTAAAACATATTTCTCACATTGGTTAGAGTAAACATTAGAAGTGACTTTGCGATAAGGATAAACAGCAGTTGATATAGAATTGTAGTGACTCACATTTATCACGAGAACACGACTGGTTTAATAAAAACAATTATTATTATAATCAACTGTACCAGTGCTTGTTTTAGTGTGCTTTTGTTTGACTGTGCTAATGACAGCTATATTTTGCTTCCATTCTTATACACGCACTTTTGATTGTGACTTCGCGCGAATTCGGTTACGTTCTGTAACCAAGCTTGTATCCTGGCACGATCTCGGTATCCTTTCGATGCCACGAGATCGCCAGCAAATATAACTCGACTTGGTCCATTAACTGCCTTCTGATATTTGGCTTCTCGGAGATTTTATGGGTTTCTTTGGTTACGTCCAACCTTCGCCTTCTGATTTATCTGGCACGTGTTTCTTGGTAGCGGTGTTCATAGTTAACCTCAACTCGACGCCACGCTACAGAATCATCCAAATTGTAATTAAAATCGAGGTCATTTAGTACTTGTGCTTCGCACTGAAAACGTTTTTCACAAGGATCAAATGCATTATGAGGATATGTAATATATGATATGACATTGGGAAATGATTCTTCTGAAATATTTTCATGGAATTTATTAGGAATGTCATTACAGAGTAATGGATCATTAGAAAAATCAGCATCTACTAAAACGATATCAGATTTTCGATCATAATTATGTTCACTGAACATATTTTCTTCAGATTTGTAAGAAATTTCATCAGAAATATATGAATCGTTAGGAAAAACGATATCTGGTACAATAACATGAGAAATATGATAAATCGATTGGTTAGAAACTATTGTCTCGCAAGAACTCTGAGTTTCATTTAACTCTGAACTACTTTGTGACTCTACATTGTCTATTGCAATCGTTGATAAAGATAAATGATCATTATAAATACTCAACTTAATAGAATCAGAATTACAAGACTTAGTATTAGTTGCATAGAGATGAACAGTAGTATTACAAACTGACTGAATATATCCAATATCATCACATTTAAAGCACTTGGAATTACATAATTTACATGAATTAAAAGAGTGGAACCTGCCACAGGACAAGCATTGACCAAACTTGTGCCCATCCTCGTGAACTGCCTCCAAACTCAATGAATTATCTGCATAACCTTGAGTATGCACTGGGTTGGGATGACGTAGTAATGTAGTGGAATTTTTTATATCCTCATGAATCATTTTGCGAGATCTTCCTTTACCGCATTCGAATGTTGTATACTTGAGATAGTCTGGCAGTAGATCGTTAAGCGTTGTATAAGAAGGCGAGATAGGCTTTTCCGGCATAGCCAGAGTTTTTAATAAGCTATATGCTTCTTTTCCGATGAGTGTGAGGCAATGTGCCACAATATTCACATCCTCATCACGTTCCTTGGTCATAGCCCAAATTTCCAACCTTTCAAAATAATCCTCAGAAACTTCAGAAGTTGAATGAATATCTAACTTTTACATCGTAGGCTCCATCGCGACGCCAGTATAATGTTTGAAAGTATTTGGATTATCGTATGAACTAGGAATCCCAGAATTAACGCAATTGAATCAAGAGGTGCGACACAACCACAAATGAATGTATTGCATTTGGAAATCAAGCATTCAACAAGTACAAAGGGATCATTAGTTTATTCAAACACCACATCCGCCACATCTTAAATAGGAGTACAAATGTCTGTAATCGGTTCTTCGTCCTCTTCTTAAGTTCATCCTGGGTCTGTCCGACATTGTATTGGATAAAAACTCGGTATTATCTAGAATGCACTCATTGGTATTGGAATTAAGAACGGAAATCGGAACAGACTCACTTAGTTCCTGGGATTGTAGACAATCGCCGTGTCGGTTGTGTACCGAAACCACTAACTAGAATTTAAAACACAGATTTCTCAACACTATCCTCCTCCACGAAATAATGTTGGATCGTTATATCCTCAAGTTATGAATGATATGACTTCATTTAAAACATATTTCTCACATTGGTTAGAGTAAACATTAGAAGTGACTTTGCGATAAGGATAAACAGCAGTTGATATAGAATTGTAGTGACTCACATTTATCACGAGAACACGACTGGTTTAATAAAAACAATTATTATTATAATCAACTGTACCAGTGCTTGTTTTAGTGTGCTTTTGTTTGACTGTGCTAATGACAGCTATATTTTGCTTCCATTCTTATACACGCACTTTTGATTGTGACTTCGCGCGAATTCGGTTACGTTCTGTAACCAAGCTTGTATCCTGGCACGATCTCGGTATCCTTTCGATGCCACGAGATCGCCAGCAAATATAACTCGACTTGGTCCATTAACTGCCTTCTGATATTTGGCTTCTCGGAGATTTTATGGGTTTCTTTGGTTACGTCCAACCTTCGCCTTCTGATTTATCTGGCACGTGTTTCTTGGTAGCGGTGTTCATAGTTAACCTCAACTCGACGCCACGCTACAGAATCATCCAAATTGTAATTAAAATCGAGGTCATTTAGTACTTGTGCTTCGCACTGAAAACGTTTTTCACAAGGATCAAATGCATTATGAGGATATGTAATATATGATATGACATTGGGAAATGATTCTTCTGAAATATTTTCATGGAATTTATTAGGAATGTCATTACAGAGTAATGGATCATTAGAAAAATCAGCATCTACTAAAACGATATCAGATTTTCGATCATAATTATGTTCACTGAACATATTTTCTTCAGATTTGTAAGAAATTTCATCAGAAATATATGAATCGTTAGGAAAAACGATATCTGGTACAATAACATGAGAAATATGATAAATCGATTGGTTAGAAACTATTGTCTCGCAAGAACTCTGAGTTTCATTTAACTCTGAACTACTTTGTGACTCTACATTGTCTATTGCAATCGTTGATAAAGATAAATGATCATTATAAATACTCAACTTAATAGAATCAGAATTACAAGACTTGGTATTAGTTGCATAGAGATGAACAGTAGTATTACAAACTGACTGAATATATCCAATATCATCACATTTAAAGCACTTGGAATTACATAATTTACATGAATTAAAAGAGTGGAACCTGCCACAGGACAAGCATTGACCAAACTTGTGCCCATCCTCGTGAACTGCCTCCAAACTCAATGAATTATCTGCATAACCTTGAGTATGCACTGGGTTGGGATGACGTAGTAATGTAGTGGAATTTTTTATATCCTCATGAATCATTTTGCGAGATCTTCCTTTACCGCATTCGAATGTTGTATACTTGAGATAGTCTGGCAGTAGATCGTTAAGAGTTGTATAAGAAGGCGAGATAGGCTTTTCCGGCATAGCCAGAGTTTTTAATAAGCTATATGCTTCTTTTCCGATGAGTGTGAGGCAATGTGCCACAATATTCACATCCTCATCACGTTCCTTGGTCATAGCCCAAATTTCCAACCTTTCAAAATAATCCTCAGAAACTTCAGAAGTTGAATGAATATCTAACTTTTACATCGTAGGCTCCATCGCGACGCCAGTATAATGTTTGAAAGTATTTGGATTATCGTATGAACTAGGAATCCCAGAATTAACGCAATTGAATCAAGAGGTGCGACACAACCACAAATGAATGTATTGCATTTGGAAATCAAGCATTCAACAAGTACAAAGGGATCATTAGTTCATTCAAACACCACATCCGCCACATCTTAAATAGGAGTATGAATGTCTGTAATCGGTTCTTCGTCCTCTTCTTAAGTTCATCCTGGGTCTGTCCGACATTGTATTGGATAAAAACTCGGTATTATCTAGAATGCACTCATTGGTATTGGAATTAAGAACGGAAATCGGAACAGACTCACTTAGTTCCTGGGATTGTAGACAATCGCCGTGTCGGTTGTGTACCGAAACCACTAACTAGAATTTAAAACACAGATTTCTCAACACTATCCTCCTCCACGAAATAATGTTGGATCGTTATATCCTCAAGTTATGAATGATATGACTTCATTTAAAACATATTTCTCACATTGGTTAGAGTAAACATTAGAAGTGACTTTGCGATAAGGATAAACAGCAGTTGATATAGAATTGTAGTGACTCACATTTATCACGAGAACACGACTGGTTTAATAAAAACAATTATTATTATAATCAACTGTACCAGTGCTTGTTTTAGTGTGCTTTTGTTTGACTGTGCTAATGACAGCTATATTTTGCTTCCATTCTTATACACGCACTTTTGATTGTGACTTCGCGCGAATTCGGTTACGTTCTGTAACCAAGCTTGTATCCTGGCACGATCTCGGTATCCTTTCGATGCCACGAGATCGCCAGCAAATATAACTCGACTTGGTCCATTAACTGCCTTCTGATATTTGGCTTCTCGGAGATTTTATGGGTTTCTTTGGTTACGTCCAACCTTCGCCTTCTGATTTATCTGGCACGTGTTTCTTGGTAGCGGTGTTCATAGTTAACCTCAACTCGACGCCACGCTACAGAATCATCCAAATTGTAATTAAAATCGAGGTCATTTAGTACTTGTGCTTCGCACTGAAAACGTTTTTCACAAGGATCAAATGCATTATGAGGATATGTAATATATGATATGACATTGGGAAATGATTCTTCTGAAATATTTTCATGGAATTTATTAGGAATGTCATTACAGAGTAATGGATCATTAGAAAAATCAGCATCTACTAAAACGATATCAGATTTTCGATCATAATTATGTTCACTGAACATATTTTCTTCAGATTTGTAAGAAATTTCATCAGAAATATATGAATCGTTAGGAAAAACGATATCTGGTACAATAACATGAGAAATATGATAAATCGATTGGTTAGAAACTATTGTCTCGCAAGAACTCTGAGTTTCATTTAACTCTGAACTACTTTGTGACTCTACATTGTCTATTGCAATCGTTGATAAAGATAAATGATCATTATAAATACTCAACTTAATAGAATCAGAATTACAAGACTTGGTATTAGTTGCATAGAGATGAACAGTAGTATTACAAACTGACTGAATATATCCAATATCATCACATTTAAAGCACTTGGAATTACATAATTTACATGAATTAAAAGAGTGGAACCTGCCACAGGACAAGCATTGACCAAACTTGTGCCCATCCTCGTGAACTGCCTCCAAACTCAATGAATTATCTGCATAACCTTGAGTATGCACTGGGTTGGGATGACGTAGTAATGTAGTGGAATTTTTTATATCCTCATGAATCATTTTGCGAGATCTTCCTTTACCGCATTCGAATGTTGTATACTTGAGATAGTCTGGCAGTAGATCGTTAAGAGTTGTATAAGAAGGCGAGATAGGCTTTTCCGGCATAGCCAGAGTTTTTAATAAGCTATATGCTTCTTTTCCGATGAGTGTGAGGCAATGTGCCACAATATTCACATCCTCATCACGTTCCTTGGTCATAGCCCAAATTTCCAACCTTTCAAAATAATCCTCAGAAACTTCAGAAGTTGAATGAATATCTAACTTTTACATCGTAGGCTCCATCGCGACGCCAGTATAATGTTTGAAAGTATTTGGATTATCGTATGAACTAGGAATCCCAGAATTAACGCAATTGAATCAAGAGGTGCGACACAACCACAAATGAATGTATTGCATTTGGAAATCAAGCATTCAACAAGTACAAAGGGATCATTAGTTTATTCAAACACCACATCCGCCACATCTTAAATAGGAGTACAAATGTCTGTAATCGGTTCTTCGTCCTCTTCTTAAGTTCATCCTGGGTCTGTCCGACATTGTATTGGATAAAAACTCGGTATTATCTAGAATGCACTCATTGGTATTGGAATTAAGAACGGAAATCGGAACAGACTCACTTAGTTCCTGGGATTGTAGACAATCGCCGTGTCGGTTGTGTACCGAAACCACTAACTAGAATTTAAAACACAGATTTCTCAACACTATCCTCCTCCACGAAATAATGTTGGATCGTTATATCCTCAAGTTATGAATGATATGACTTCATTTAAAACATATTTCTCACATTGGTTAGAGTAAACATTAGAAGTGACTTTGCGATAAGGATAAACAGCAGTTGATATAGAATTGTAGTGACTCACATTTATCACGAGAACACGACTGGTTTAATAAAAACAATTATTATTATAATCAACTGTACCAGTGCTTGTTTTAGTGTGCTTTTGTTTGACTGTGCTAATGACAGCTATATTTTGCTTCCATTCTTATACACGCACTTTTGATTGTGACTTCGCGCGAATTCGGTTACGTTCTGTAACCAAGCTTGTATCCTGGCACGATCTCGGTATCCTTTCGATGCCACGAGATCGCCAGCAAATATAACTCGACTTGGTCCATTAACTGCCTTCTGATATTTGGCTTCTCGGAGATTTTATGGGTTTCTTTGGTTACGTCCAACCTTCGCCTTCTGATTTATCTGGCACGTGTTTCTTGGTAGCGGTGTTCATAGTTAACCTCAACTCGACGCCACGCTACAGAATCATCCAAATTGTAATTAAAATCGAGGTCATTTAGTACTTGTGCTTCGCACTGAAAACGTTTTTCACAAGGATCAAATGCATTATGAGGATATGTAATATATGATATGACATTGGGAAATGATTCTTCTGAAATATTTTCATGGAATTTATTAGGAATGTCATTACAGAGTAATGGATCATTAGAAAAATCAGCATCTACTAAAACGATATCAGATTTTCGATCATAATTATGTTCACTGAACATATTTTCTTCAGATTTGTAAGAAATTTCATCAGAAATATATGAATCGTTAGGAAAAACGATATCTGGTACAATAACATGAGAAATATGATAAATCGATTGGTTAGAAACTATTGTCTCGCAAGAACTCTGAGTTTCATTTAACTCTGAACTACTTTGTGACTCTACATTGTCTATTGCAATCGTTGATAAAGATAAATGATCATTATAAATACTCAACTTAATAGAATCAGAATTACAAGACTTGGTATTAGTTGCATAGAGATGAACAGTAGTATTACAAACTGACTGAATATATCCAATATCATCACATTTAAAGCACTTGGAATTACATAATTTACATGAATTAAAAGAGTGGAACCTGCCACAGGACAAGCATTGACCAAACTTGTGCCCATCCTCGTGAACTGCCTCCAAACTCAATGAATTATCTGCATAACCTTGAGTATGCACTGGGTTGGGATGACGTAGTAATGTAGTGGAATTTTTTATATCCTCATGAATCATTTTGCGAGATCTTCCTTTACCGCATTCGAATGTTGTATACTTGAGATAGTCTGGCAGTAGATCGTTAAGAGTTGTATAAGAAAGCGAGATAGGCTTTTCCGGCATAGCCAGAGTTTTTAATAAGCTATATGCTTCTTTTCCGATGAGTGTGAGGCAATGTGCCACAATATTCACATCCTCATCACGTTCCTTGGTCATAGCCCAAATTTCCAACCTTTCAAAATAATCCTCAGAAACTTCAGAAGTTGAATGAATATCTAACTTTTACATCGTAGGCTCCATCGCGACGCCAGTATAATGTTTGAAAGTATTTGGATTATCGTATGAACTAGGAATCCCAGAATTAACGCAATTGAATCAAGAGGTGCGACACAACCACAAATGAATATGTTGCATTTGGATTTCGATATCAAGTGTTCTGCAATATAATGTAATCATTTATTCATTCAAACGCTACCCCACCTTTACTACAATAAATTTATCACTTTTAAAGTTGCTTGAATTATTCGGTAGCCTGAATCAGAACATATTTAATTACTTCACAAACGGCCATTTTTTGATAGTTTTTTGTTTACCAAGTAGCCCTAAAATTCCATTGTAACTTATGAAATGCAACAGGTTATGCATCTATTAACGCTGTGCCACTCACTACAAATTGCTATGATATTCTCACGAAGTTGAGCGATTACAGGTCGATATAACCTATTTATGTTTGATTATTGACTGCTCAGCCCACTTAACCATAACGTTTGAGGCAGTCTAGACATCCCCTTAAACTAAAAATGCTATAACACGACAGGGAATGACTGATCTCACGAGAGTGAATAGATAATTTCTGAAAATAGAGCAATTTTTCAGTAGTCTTGAAGATGGCACAGGTATTCAGTGTTTGACAGCGCTTTGACCAGTAACAATATCTAATATAATTCGTACCCACTAGGAGAGATCAGAAGACAGAATCGAGGAGATCAGAGGTTGTATATGGCGATTGTCAATATATCGGAATCTTCTGATCTAATCTGGCTAGCGATTACAGTAGATGTTGAGCACAGTGTTACCCTACGTGATCTGGTGCGGATGCATGAACGAGCTCCTTATTTTAAGGATTTATTTACCGCTACAGATCACTCCTCTCCTAGTGGGGTAGTGATGACCCTAGGACTTGGCCAGCCAGAAGTTTAAACCGAACGAGTATGTCGTTGGTAAACACTCTTCTGATAGCTTGCTAGGTTTACCAGCGTCTGGTCGCCTTTCCTTACTATATGGGACCGAGGTACAACATAGTAAAAAAAGAAAAAGTACAATGAAAATTTCGGCTCCTCGTAAAGTGCACCGTTCTTTTCCAGCCGTCCTGGAAAAGAAAAAGAAAATGTAAGTGTATGTCGAAATCGTACAATTATCATCACAAAAGCCGACAAAGGCAACACAACAGTAATCATGAATAAAACAGATTATATTAATAAAGCTCTTGAACATCTCTCAACAGGACCTTATGAAAAGATCAATCCAGAAACTTCTCTAACGATTAAGAATAAAGTCAAATTAGAAACAAATCAACTTCTGAACGAGCTAAAACCAATCATTGGGGTCTCGCTTTGGTTTGCTTTGCATCCCAAATCATGTAATGTCTCACGGTTTTATGGCTTACCAAAAATTCATAAACCAGATATTCCTCTAAGACCGATAGAAGACTTCACAAACACCCCAACATATGCATTATAGAAATATTTAAGCAATATATTAAAACCACTACAACTCAACTTACATAATATAATTAAAGACACATATGACTTTAAATCAAAATTATCCGGATTAATCATCGAGAAGAATGAAATCATGGTAAGCTTTGATGTCGTTTCTTTATACACAAGTGTTCCCATTGATAAATGCTTAGAATTCATTAGTGGTTTACTTGAGAACGACAATACTCTTCCTGACAGATGTCCGTTGAGCATCAGCCTAATCATGAAATCCTTAAAACTTTGCTTAAATTCAACGCTATTTACTTTTAACGGTATGTTATTCAAACAAACTAACGGTGTAGCGATGGGATCCCCCGTGTCCCCGATTGTAGCCAACCTTTTTATGGCATACATAGAATCAAATATCTTCGCCCACAAAATTATACCACGAATTTGGCTTAGATATGTAGACGATACATTTGTTGTTATAAAAAAGACTCATCTAAGATCTTTTTCAAAACGAATAAATACACTTTCATCGCACATCAAATTCACGAATGAAAATGAAAATGTACATGGTGAGCTACCATTCTTGGATTGCTTAGTAAAAAGAAATCCAAATGGAAGTCTAAACCTATCCATTTACCGAAAACCGACGCATTCAAATCGTTATATTGACTTCCATTCAGCACATCCTTTCAGTGAAAAGATCTCGCTAGCCTTAAATCTTTTTAGAAGAGCTAACAAGATCATCACATCAGAGGAAGACAAACAAAAAGAACAAATGAATATAATTAGCATCTTACAATTTAATAATTTTCCTATGAAGATTATTAGAAGCATATTAAAACAAACAGTTTATTACATTATAATAATGATTCGAATGAAATGTTATGGATTGGTACTGTAGTTCTACCATACCGTCATGGCACAACAGAAGAAATCCAAAGAATCTTAAAACATCACAGAATTAAAGTGTATTACAAAACAACGAATGCACTACGTAATACTTTAGTTCGCCTGAAAGAAAAAATCCCTTTCATGTCCACACAGAACTGCGTCTACAAATTAGGTTGTATCGATTGTGATGCCTATTATATTGGAGAGTCATCCCGCGAAATCGTGACTAGAGCCAAAGAACATATTAGGTACACAAAGAAACCTCCTAACAATCCTGTAGAATTGAACCAACTTCAAATTAAATCGGCAATAGCAGTTCATGCCATTTTCAACAACCACCAAATCGATTTTAAAAATATCAAAATATTGCAAAAAGGCTTTTCCAACTACAAAGAAAGGAGGGTAGCTGAGGCGTTCCATATAATGCTTAATCCTACTTCTCTCAATAGAAAGGAAGGCCTTACCATACATCCTACTTGGACCATCTATCCTAGCCATTCAGTCTGATCGTATTTACAATTTCACACTATCATATTACAAATTTAAACTCTATCCTTTCTTACCATAAAGGTCACGCAAGTTTTCATTCTTAAACAATGCACACATACATACACACACAAATTTACATACATATCACTTATGAATCACCTTGACAGAAATGACATGACATCAACTTGTTCAGATCTGTTTTTGATTGATCAAATATTATTTTTGCATGGTTCCGTTGTACTATTTAAACTTGTGTTAATATTAGTTTGGTTATTTATTCTCTGAGGAAGTGGCTTACACTAAGTCACGAAACGTCGGAAAATCCAATTTTCTACTCATTGGGATATTACAAATATATTATTTTTATTTATAACAATCAACCCAATGCTCAATTTATTCGAAATTATCGAATCAAACCTTCGTAATGACACCTACAGATTGCGGTAGATGTTGAGCACAGTGTTACCATACGTGATGTGGTGCGGATGCATGACCGAGCGCCTTCAGCTAGGTGAGTCCACTAGAACTAGTCTGGTCAACATCTAATGTCGAAAACTTACAGAGCTATTTATTTTAAGGATTTATTTACCGCTACAGATCACTCCTCTCCTAGTGGGGTAGTGATGACCCTAGGACTTGGCCAGCCAGAAGTTTAAACCGAACGAGTATGTCGTTGGTAAACACTCTTCTGATAGCTTGCTAGGTTTACCAGCGTCTGGTCGCCTTTCCTTACTATATGGGACCGAGGTACAACATAGTAAAAAAAGAAAAAGTACAATGAAAATTTCGGCTCCTCGTAAAGTGCACCGTTCTTTTCCAGCCGTCCTGGAAAAGAAAAAGAAAATGTAAGTGTATGTCGAAATACACCTGTATGTGCGTAAAAACACAATGTAGGCGAAAGGATCGGAAAATAAACTCAAGAACACGTTTTGGCGTTAGAAACACTTTTTTTATGTTCTGTGTTTTTTTAAGTAAAAATATAAATATATAAGCATATTTAAATTGTTTTTTTAAAATATTGTATATCGTAATTGGATAAATTGAGATAATATAATATGTTGAGTAGTGCCTTGCGTGCAGTAGTCGTTCAAATGTTCTAGAAATCTTACTCTTCTTCCAGAACGCGTCATTTTAAGTTTGTTTTCAGACACATTCTGAGTGTCATCGCTAGTGTTGGTTGTCGGTTGAGGAATTATGAGTGAAGGAGTCGTGTTGTACGATTGTATCGAAGGAAAGTCGACGTGAATAGGACTTCCTTCTAAATACGCTGCTTTTAAGCGATCGATGCTGATGCTATCGTTTGTTCCGTTCTTATCGACTATATAGTACTTAGATTCACGTTGAAGAACTTTGAAAGGTCCTTCGTATGCTGATTCGAATGGTCGTCGATGCGAGTCTCGACGAACGAAAACGTGTGTACTATATCGTAGTTCAGGTTGAACGAAAACATCAGTTGATTGTGGTCGAGTGGAAGCAGGTTTAACTGAACGCATTGCGTTTGTAAGCCTGTTCGTGTGGGAGGTTAAATCCATGTTTATTGAAGAAGATGAAGGGTCCACGAATTCTCCTGGAAGTCAAAGTGTCGTTCCATAAACGAGTTGAGCCGCAGTGTACCCAATGTCAGCTTTCACTGCATTGCGAATATCTAGTAAGACGAGTGGAGGAGCGTCGGTTCACTGTGAAACGTTTGCAACTGATAGTGAAACTTTTAGTTGTCCGTAAAAACGTTCTACCAACTCGTTTGCTTGTGGGTGGCAGGCAGTCGTTTGGAAAAGAGTAACTCCTGAAAGTGTGATCAGACGACGGAAAAGTTAAGATTCAAACTGACGTCCGCGATTTTTAGTGATGGTTGAAGGGCAGCCAAAGTTTGCTACCCATCGTTCGACGAAGGCGCGAGCCACTGTTTCAGCAGTGATGTCCTTGATAGGTACTGCTTCTGGCCATCGAGTGAAACGGTCTACGCAGGTTAAGAGATAAGAGTATCCATTTGAATCTGGTAAAGGTCCTACCAAATCCAGATGAACATGGTCGAAACGAGCATCGGGAGTTTTAAATGAGCCTAAGGGACATTTGTTGTGTCTGATAACCTTAGATTTTTGGCAGCTTACACAGGAGCGTGCCCACTCCCTCACGTCTTTATTCATGCCAGGCCAGCAAAACCGTTCTGCTATAAGCTTGATGGTTGCACGAACACCTGGATGAGAAAGTTTGTGCAATGTATTGAAGACATTGCGTCGATAATGTTTCGGCACGATTGGGCGATCCCTACCTGTAGATGTGTCACAAAGTAAGGTTTCCTTACCTGTTCCCATCTGTTTGGTAAGTAGCCTGAGTGTTGTAGACGATAACTCGTGCTGAAGATCAGTATCTTCTTTTTGAAGCTCGGCGAGTTTAAGAAGGTCGATTCCTTGGAAACTGTTCAAGGAAGTTATTGGTGACAAAGCGTCTGCAACTACATTGTTTGCTCCAGAAATATGTTGAATATCTGAAGTAAACTGCGAAATGTAGTCCAGTTGTCGAGACTCACGTAAAGAGTACTTGTCTGAAGAGGAGCTTAACGAGAAGGTAAGAGGTTTATGGTCAGTGAAAAGGGTGAATTCACGGCCTTCGATGTAGTGTTGAAAATGCCGTACAGCACAATACATAGCTAGGAGTTCTCTACCGAATGTGCTGTACCTCGATTCGGTGTCTAGCAACCTTCTAGAGAAAAATGCCAAGGGTTGCCAGGAGTTGTTAACCCATTGTTGTAAGACTCCTCCGATTGCTGAGTCGGATGCGTCTACTGCGATGCTAATGGGTGCTTGAGTGTCCTGATGTGCAAGCATTGTCGCTTTAGCGATAAGTTCCTTAATTGTGGAGAATGCTTTTCGTGCGGTGTCGTCCAAATTAATGGATTTCGCATTTCCACGAAGTTGGTCGGCAAGAGGTTTCATGAGCAATGCGAATTTCGGTATGAATCGTCTATGGAAACTTACAAGGCCGTTAAACGTTCGTAATTGCTTGATCGTGGTCGGTTCTGGGTAATCCAGAATGGCCGCCATTTTGTTTCGAAGGGGTCGGATTCCTTGAGCATCTATAGTGTGTCCTAGGAAGTCTAATGAGTCAGCTCCGATTTGGCATTTATGAATGTTTACAGTAATGCCGTGGTTTTGTGGTCGTTCGAAAACAAGATCCAGATGCTTGAGATGTGATTCTCTGTCCGGACTTGCGATTAGGCAGTCGTCAACATACGCATGTACGAAGTTGAGACCTCGAAAAACGTCGTCTATGAACCTTTGTAATATTTGGGCAGCATTTCTTAGACCGAAAGGCGTTCGCAAAAATTCCTAGAGTCCAAAGGGAGTAGTGATGGCGGCTTTCGGTATGTCGTCCGTGGCCATGGGAATTCGGTTATACGCTTTAACCAAGTCGATTTTCGAAAAGAGAGTTGTACCTTTCAAGGTAGCTGTCAAATCGTGAATGTGAGGCAACGGGTAACGACTGGGAACGGTTTTCGCATTCAATCGCCGATAGTCAACAGTTGGACGCCAATCGTTGCTGTCGTTTTTAGGGAACACGTGCAACGGAGATGCGTATGGGCTATTTGACGGTCGTATGATTCCTCAGTCTATCATGTGATCGAACAGGTGGTCCTGTAGTCGTGATGTGATGTGTAACGTTGCTGGTTACACACGGTAGTTTCGGTTGCGTTTGGTGAACCCCCGGGATACTTATCGAGTAGTGGTTGATAAAGTGGGTCTATCGTATGCTTAATTGTGACTGGAGATAATCTGCAACCAGAAAAAGAAGTTACGCAAACGGATAAATTAGTGTTTCCGTCTACTGGCCTCCGTTTGCGCGTATCGATGATTAGATTATGGTGTTGTAGAAGGTCCATACCAATGATTGGCATAGAAACATCTGCGACAACGAAGATCCAGTGAAAGGGTTTGCGTAAACCCACGTTAAGGTAAACGTACATTTTGCCATACGTAGCGATAGGTTTTCCGTTTGCCGCCTGTCAATTTAAAGCCGATTCGTGAAGCCGGGCGTTGTGATTCGCTGGGAGAACTCTAACTTCTGCGTCAGTGTCGACGAGGTAGCGAACTCTCGTGACGTATAACAAACGACTATGTTCGCCGGCTACGGTTGCCGTTAACGCGTGCCGGCTTGGAAGTTTCCCGAGTTGTTTCTCGAGTCAGTCGGTTTTCATTTGGGAAAATTGCAGGGTTTTCTGCAATTTCTGGAAGACTTTCCATACTGGTTGTGATACTAGCACCAGCCGGGATTATCCGTCTCTCGTGGTCTAGAGAAAGATCGCTTACGTGAAGTGTCTCTACGTGGGGTGTGTGATTGCTTACGGCCGTTACGAAAATTAAGATAACGCGTAAGTGTATGACATAGCTCTGTTATGTCATTCTGAGTCGTTTGAGGCTTTTCTTTGACTGAAAAAACCTCGGTATTAGAAGATTTTGTTATTTCTAAAATAAGATCGGCAGATGCAGCCAGTTCGTCTAAGGCGTTGTTCTGAAACGAGACCAGAACTGCTTGCACCTGTTGGGGAAGTTTGGACAAGAAAAGTTGTTTGAATAGGCCTTCGTCGAAAGTTCTTAGGTCTATCACCTCTCTCATCCTATGCAACATGTCCGTCGCAGAACCGTGTTGCAGGTCTATGTTATTGAAGAGTTGGTCTAACCTTTATCGATCGGTTAGGTCTACTCGTTTAAGGATAGAACGCTTTAAGGTTTTGTACGTTTCAGAAACATCACTAGTAAACATACCAGGTGTTACGTATCTGTTGAATTCCTGCGGTAGTGTCTTGACTAAAGCGAGAAATTGTGTACGTGTGTCGTTCACGCCGTGCTCGTGGAAGTCGTCTTCTGAGTTGCGGAACCAGGCTTCGATATTGTCGGGCCAGAAGGGCATGAGTTGGAATGAGGGTGGGGGCATGGTCTTAATCTTAAAATCCTTAGGAGTCTGTTCGGTCATAGTGGAATATCAAGTACGAGAATACACAAGGGAAAAATATATAGATATCCAAAAACGCGGGGAAAAATATCACAATGTATGAAAAATTAAAATAAAGCAATGATATATAGAATTCCCAAAATGGAACAGACTCACAGTTTATGATTTGGTGTACCAGATCACGTCGGTCTCACCAATGAAGATGGCACAGGTATTCAGTGTTTGACAACGCTTTTACCAGCAACACCTTCTAATATAATTCGTACCCACCAAGAGAAATTAAGAGACGGAGTCGAGGAGATCGGATGAGTGTATTTCGCGATTACCAATATATCGGAATCATCTGATCTAATCTGGCTAGCGATTGCGGTAGATGTTGAACACAGCGTTACCATACGTGATCTGGTGCGGATGCCTGATCGAGCGTCTTCAGCTAGGTGAGTTCACTAGAACTAATCTGGTCAACATCCAATGTCGAAAACTTACAGAGCTATTTATTTTGGGGATTTATTTACCGCTACAGTAAATACAAAACGAAACGGGTGAGATACTTGATTGTTGCAGTAAGGCCTCATAACCTATAATGATGAAGGCAACATCAATATCTTTGGGGATCGATGCAATTTTAAACTCATCGAGTGTTTTTTCATCTTGCAGTGAAAAATGATTTGTACAGATCTAGTCTGTCGAATTACATGCGAATATTTTTACGGGCGTAACCCCGTTTTCTTGCCCTAAAAATGTATATATCAAAGCTAGTTCTTTCTTGGTTGCCAGGATAACCGCTACATATCAACAGACATGCCAGAATCTACATCTAAAAAGAGAGGAGCAATTTTATCATAAATACTATGATTTTTGTGATCTTCATCCATCGTCAGACTGGCTAAATATGCGAAAAGCTGAAAACAGTGCTAAGGTGGACACACACGACAGAACTCGAAGACCTGAAACACAGAAGACTAGCCTTAAACAGAGCTGTTCAATATTGTTAAAATGCAAGAGAGGGAAACTTGAGTAGCACGCCTGATACGGTAAGCACGACAAGATAGAGATATCCAGTGATTTACGACTATTGATTGGTCGGATCGACACATTTAACTGGGCATTGCTTTTAGTTGGTAGCTAATGGGACGGACGATTTATAAACATCTCACTGAGAGATTTACTCTAGCCAACTGGTCGTGTTGCACACTTCATTCCTTTGACTTCGGTTCCAACTGTCTGATTGTCTCCATATAACACTTATGTCATTTGTGATTGTTGTCGGTAGTTTTTATTAATAAATGTGAGTGCATTGTATTTGCTTACTTAGACAGTGGATCAGTTTGTTTCGTTGTTTTCTCTTAGATTCACACGAGCACGCTGCTGTGTACACCTTAACATAGCGTCAGGCTGCATATAAACCTACCGGGGGCTGTGGGTTACTCGTGATGTCCAATATATACCACCCATACAGAGTCCTTGGCTTATGTTCCTCAGATGTACCTTTTGTTGTAAAATATATACCAAACTCAGGTGCATATTATGCTGTAGTTCCCACAGGAGAACGGTTTAATATATATAAAGTAGGTCTGATGCCGAATAAGATTTAATTCCTAACCTAAGCTTCCAAGACTGACTCTTATTGGGACAAGTAAGCAATTATGCTTTAATAATAATTCTTGATAGGCGATCCTCTTGAATCCCCAATTAAGTGTTTCACTTCTTGTGGTAACGTTCTAGTTGCTGCTTCTGGAGAAACGATTTATGTCTTTCGTAATTCTCGTTATCTGCTACAAAGACTTCAGCACCATACAAATATAATCACCCACTTGTGCTCTCTAGAGGATTCGTTTCTGGTTTCAGTTGATGAAGGCGGTCTTACTCAAGTATGGAACAGTAAATCTTGGGTAAGAACTCATTGACAACTAGAGTATTTTACAGAGATTGTGTCTCACATAAAATTCTCGACAAAGGCTTTCTGTGTTACATCACTGATTAGTCCCATTAATTACAAAAATAAAATACTTTTTGGAAGCTGTCAAGGTTCGTTGCAATTGTGGGACGTCGTATCTAAGAAGTTAATCTACTGGTTCAAAGGATTTGATTCTGCTGTGACGTGCCTACAGCAAGCCCCAGCGTTTAACGTCTGTGCTATCGGTCTTGCCGACGGACGCGTTGTCATTCACAACCTGAAATATGATATTACATTAATGACCTTTGCTCAAGATGGTGGAGCGATTACATCTATTGGCTTTAGAAGCGGTATGTTTGGTTTAATACTATAGACATAGTAATTTGTTAAGTTTTGAAAATTTTCAGTATGTAATACATCATTTCCTCACATGACTTATAAGCATGATTAGGCATGTCTGCTCGTCGTGTTTACCAAAACCAAATAAACATGTGGCAAGTTATTGTCAGTCCTCAGACACATTGATATTGGTACAAGGAGGCACCTAATACATATGCGCCACATAAATCTCATCTGATTTGTGTGAGGGCTGTGATACTGACCAGGTGCCCTAACTGAAGCAGGTGGTTTTCTTAGGGGTTCACACCCGGAGCCTATGGCCCAGAGGTCTGACCCACAAGGCAGTGGAGCAGCGTAATCAGATGCAGTCCGATGATAGTCGGTGATCAACGATTGGTTCATACGCGATTTGTTCCCTCAGGGTACTGGAGTCCATGCGTAACATTGGTTTGGAATCAGGGTTTTACAACTCCTAGGTGGAGTCTCCGTGTCCACCAGCCCGGTTAAAGTGTCGTTCATTCGCTTTTCGTCCTCTCAATTTCGTAAACAACACCCCCGCTACGAGAAAGCAGTGAGTAAGACTTCCCTGCCAGAGGCTATATAAGCGTGGCCATGTGAGAGCATTTCGGGAGGGAGAGCGGACTCTCCCCACTCTCGGCCATACTAGGGTATTTGGGGGCCTGTTACAGGGTTTTCTTGATCTGTGGCAATTCTTCGTCAGACTTCACCACACAGTCTTTTGGAACTTCTATAATAGTGTGATCAATGTGCTCAACTACTTGACTTTTTATCATTAGTTTAGGCATTGTCAAATGTCAGTTCTGAAAATTTTGCATTTGTAAAGAGAGAACCCTACCTGACAATCCGCGTAGCACCGTGTATTTGTATAGTTATATACATATACATGTCTGAATAACAATCATTTTTATTCACAATTATACGATAAATAATGACTATACTCTGCATGATATGTAGTAAGTTGTGTTTGGGTTAGATTCAATGTTTTCCAGTTGTTAATACTGCAAAAACAAACTCGGTTGCGTGCTTATATCATTAGGCTCCTCTGAGATAACATTGACAGTACTAAATGTTCTTTGTTGACCTGATATTTCAGTTAGTCTTTTATGATTTAGTATAAAAGCAACATTTAGACGCTTGAATGACCTCATGTATTTTGTCAGCAATCTTGTCATATAGCTCTTATGAGTTTTTAAAAACATCGATGATTATATCGGTCAGCTGTTCATTACCGATAGATTTTTGAGATGTCTGATACACACATACACACTTAATCCAGCGTCTTTAATCATGTTTTCAACTGAACATTTTAAATTCTTCACTTAGGTTCACATGGTTTGCAAAGTCCTTCAAATGTTGATGAAAACAGTAGGATCACTTTGCTACCTGATGACAATAATGATGTTTATTTAATTACTGGTTGTGAGACAGGATATATCAACTGTTGGAAACTTCAAAACAATGGAAAAAGTAGATCAGTTGGCGAAGCTCGCAACTTACATTGGGGTAGTGTAATAACTATATACTGCATTCCTGGAGGTGATGGTGCCAATGGAATAGTAACGTCTGGAACAGACAATTGTATAAAGGTAACCGCAGTGCTTTGGGTTATTTGCAAATCTCATGTTTTAAAACTAATCAATTACATTTTTTGAAGATTCGTATTTAACTGCCTTCATTCCCGAAATTACTCAAGTTACATGAGTCTTCTCTCTTTATTATGGCATTGGCCAATTACAAGTGATGTCCAAGCAACAATGTCTTGGAATCTCCTTTCCAAGTTTCCTATACCCTTGATATCCGCCTCCAGTTTTCGACATCCTGTGATCCTCGATTCATCACTTTCCCGTTTGCCCGAGAATTTCAAGTTAGGACTTGCCTCTTGATTCAGTTCAATGGTTTCTACAATGTCTTACCCACCCAACGCTTTTTCTTAATTTCCTTAACTGGAAGTAAGTTTCTTCTCAGTCAGAGTATGTTATTGCTGATGGTCTCTAGCCAATGGATCCGGAGTATCTTGCGTAGACACCTGTTTATAAACATCTGTACCTCATTATGGTGGTTGTGGTAGTTCTCCAAGTCTCAGCTCTTTACGATATAAAACTGCTTTGACGTTAGTGTTGAAAATTGTGACTTTAGTGTTGAGTTCCAGATATTCTTCAGTTGTAGGAATGCTACCCTAGGTTTGTTGATTAGTGCTTTCACGTCCGAATCAGATCCTCCCTGTTTATCGATGTCGCTGTCTAAGTAGTGGGGGTTTCTACTTCTTCTAGAGCTTCGCCATCAAGTGTGATTTGGTTGGTGCTCATTGTTTTGCGTTTCATTATCTTTCTTTTTCTCTTGTGAATGTGTTATAGCCCAAAGCCGCCAATCAGAAGCAGCGAATTATCGAGTGGACCAAGGACGCGTAAAACACGTGCGAGCAGCCTAGAGTTCTGGTTGGTCCTGCTTTCCTTCTAGCCCAGCCAGTTAAGTCCAGAACATCAGTCTCAGCCTCGTTATATTTCAAACATACTGAGTTTGTATACCAATCAAACAGACGACAACGTAGCATAAAATAGAAAATAACATTTGTACAAAATATGGCCAAATGTGGCTGTGAATGTGGGAGGCGGTGACTAACAGACAGGGCATAATTCAAGAATGGTAAAACGTATAATAATGGTTCATAGGTCAAAGTAAATCTTATAATAAGAGGAACATGAATATGAATAGTTTAGTTATTTAACAATTATACGATAAAAATATACGTTTAGTATTGGTCCATAAAAGGATCCCAAAGTTACCATTCATTATGTTTCTCGGGACCTAACAGAATGTTGAGGTCTATTTCTGTGGAAGAGGCTAGTACGTTGGATATATTCGTCTGCATTTGTTTTCGTGTATGCAATCGGGGGTCTGAGTCATCTCCAAAGTCCATATCGTCCAGTTGTGTCCACCGTATTCCATGCTCCTCCTCAGATATAAGGGTTCTCATTATCCAGTCGACAGATAGCAGCAAGAAAATAGACGAAAATATGGAGCCTTTTTTGACACCAGTAGAATAGTATTTCCTCTATTAATTATCATTTCATTTGGATTGTTTGTGGGCTGATAGTCTCTGGGTGCCCAGACTGGGCAAAGTTCATCTCTAGGTAACATTTAAGCTATGTAAGTACGCCTATAGTTTCTAGTGCCCCCAAATACCCTAGTATGGCCGAGAGTGGGGAGAGTCCGCTCTCCCTCCCGAAATGCTCTCACATGGCCACGCTTATATAGCCTCTGGCAGGGAAGTCTTACTCACTGCTTTCTCGTAGCGGGGGTGTTGTTTACGAAATTGAGAGGACGAAAAGCGAATGAACGACACTTTAACCGGGCTGGTGGACACGGAGACTCCACCTAGGAGTTGTAAAACCCTGATTCCAAACCAATGTTACGCATGGACTCCAGTACCCTGAGGGAACAAATCGCGTATGAACCAATCGTTGATCACCGACTATCATCGGACTGCATCTGATTACGCTGCTCCACTGCCTTGTGGGTCAGACCTCTGGGCCATAGGCTCCGGGTGTGAACCCCTAAGAAAACCACCTGCTTCAGTTAGGGCACCTGGTCAGTATCACAGCCCTCACACAAATCAGATGAGATTTATGTGGCGCATATGTATTAGGTGCCTCCTTGTACCAATATCTATGTGTTCAAATAAATAATGAATAAATAAATAATTTCTAGTCGTGTCTACAAAATAATTTTTGTTAGTGACTAAAGACTGATACACTGAGCTATATTTCATGTTTCTCACAATTTTATTAGCTTACGTAAACGACGTTTATATGCATTGGGATTCGTTACAAATGGTTTGTTTTGACAATGTTTCGTACCCTGATGTATAATTTAGCTATAAATTTAACCAGAGTGTGAATTCGGGCCAGCCGAAACTTTTATATTCTTTCAATATCTATGCGACTGCAAACAGAGATAGTGTATACACTGAATCATTGTTTCTACTTAAATGTCTTCTTATCTACAGGTTTCTTACTTCGATCGGTCTGACGGTAGTCCGCGTACAGTATATCGTCGAGTAGGCCATTCTCGACCTCCGAATCGCATATTATTCTGGCCCGGGTGTTCGGCCGGTGGTGGGTTGTTACTTAGCGCTGGAAAAGATGGTGTACTTCGGTAGGTCTTTTTTCCTCAGTTATCCTCAATCATAATTACCCAAAGTAATAGATAGTAGTTCTTTTATTTATGTAAACAGTGACTCAGTTCTGCCTTATTCTTTCATAAATCTAGCGTTACTTTCGCCTTGTTATTATTATAATAATTGCTACTTTGTCTATTCATCAGTCAAATAAGCACATGCTTGCCAGGATGTACAATCAAAGCGCCATAAAAACAAAATTCCGGTCGATACCACGCTAGGATTCGGTAATAATGCATAGAATCACAAGTCATCAGGAATATGGGAGACGGTTTATATGGTAGGCTTTAAACGTATTTAAAGGTTAGGTATAGGTGTTATAAACAAAAGTGACTAAAAAGAAAAAAACATGTTACTCATTGTTTTTGATCAAAGGCAGTTTATTGTGAACGTTCCTTCAAAAGATGTTAGAAAGTTAGTAATCAGGTTTAAGCTCAGTCTTGTTAAACTTAACATGAATGTCGTCAGCAACTAGGGATTCAATGTTATACAGCTTATTGGGTCTGATCTCCCAAATTTGTACGGATTGTCTAAAGTTCACAAACCAATGATCCATTAAAATCAACACTGTGTACTTACGATTCATATACACATGAACTGACAAAATGATTGTCAAGACTCATGTAAGTTTTCTTTTAAAGATATGTTTAAACTAATCGTCTTTTCAACAGCAACAGTATTAAGGAAGAATTTGTGCACACATACCTTTGGTCAAAACTATAGACATCCTTTGTGACTACATATCTAGTAATTTTCCTCTTTTTCCTTTCCGGCCGACACAGCTGAAAAATTTTCATATAGCCAGATCCCTTGATAAATTTAAACAGAGCAAGAACAACAAGGCTTGTAGAATAAAATGAATTCATCGGTCTATTTCCCGGTTTCTTATCAGCTGCATACCACCTAACTCACAACTATTAAAATAAGTTTAATTATTAACAAATGTTTAGCATACTTTAGTTTGTGAAGGCGTGACAAATGTTCGAAACAACCAAAATCATGATTAAAAAAGAAAAAGGATACGAAGTTTGTAAATAAACATAGTTAAGGTCGATGTGTATTTTTATACTGGAAGGTAATAGTTCGAAGGTTATGTAAAGATAATGAAATTTATAGGTGACTTGTTAAGGAAACCGGTATTAGGAAACCGACTGTTAGCGAATCACTCTCAGAAAAAGATGGACATATTATACATTCTCAATCCAGGAGATTGGATCAATGGGCAGAACACTTTAGGGATCAGTTCAACTGGCCTTCAGCCACACTTCGGTTCCCCACGATCTCCAGTCAACCTGAATGGCAAGTTAATGTAGGTCCTCCGTCTCTTTACGAAGTTGGAAAAGCCATAGGAGATCTGGAGCGAGGGAGAGCAGCAGGCCCTGACAGGTTTACTCCTGAGATTTTTAAGGATGGTGGTTCAGTATTAGCAGTGAGATTAGCTGAGGTCTTAGGTAGAATTTGGGACCTGGACGTAATCCCATCTGACTGGTCTCAATCACTGATTGTGCCAGTCTATAAGAAAGGACAATCACAGAGGAATCAGTTTGACAAATATATTAGCTTCAATAATACTTTGACGCCTAACCAAAGCTCGTGAAGAATAGACTAGAGAAAATCAGGCTGGTTTTCGACCTGGACGTGGTTGTATAGATCAGATATTCACACTACGTCAGATCCTACAACATAGACACCCATTCAGACGCCCCACAATAGTAGTATTTCTCGACATTGAGGTTGCATTCGATTCTGTTGATCGTAAGGTTCTATGGCAGTGTTTGTCACTGAAAGGAGTACCAAAGAAGTACATTAACCTTATAAAGGCTCTCTACTCGAACACAACTGGTAGAGTGAGAGCTTATGGCGAACTGTCATCAGAATTGATTACCTCAAGTGGTGTTCGTCAGGGCTGTCTACTCTCTCCATTCTTGTTCAACTTTGTCGTCGACGTATTTTTAGAGATAACACTTTCCTCGTCTACATTTCCAAGGGTTGAACTTCTACCGGGAGGTTCACTTGTTGACTTAGAATATGCTGATGACAGTTTTATTTGGTGAAGACGCTGACAAAATGCAGAGTCTTCTGACTACTCTAAGCAACAATGCAAGCACGTTCGGGATGCGATTCTCCCCCTCGAAATGCAAAATGTTGCTTCAGGATTGGGTTGCATTGACACCCGAACTAATGATAGGGTGTGAAGTAATTGAGCGTGTCTATCGCTTCACTTATCTTGATAGTCTCATCAGCCCTTGTGGTCTGGTGTGTGACGAAATCTCAGCACGGATACAGAAGGCTCGACCAGCTTTTACCAACTTGCGTCATTTATGGCGTAGGCGAAATATCCGTCTATCAACCAAAGGACGTGTTTACTGTGCAGCAGTTCGTTCCGTCCTACTTTATGGCAGTGAAACATGGCCGGTAAGAGTAGAGGATATTCGTAGGTTACTAGTATTTGACCATAGGTGTCTTCGAAATATTGCTCGTATATCCTGGGACCATCGAGTAGGTAACGCATTTGTTAGGAAACGGGTACTAGGTAAGGATGGCAGATCGATTGGCGAAGTGGTGAAGCTTTATCACTTGAGATGGCTGGGACAAGTGTTACGTATGCCGAACCACCGACTGCCTCGACGTGCGATGTTCAATAGTATAGGAGTAGGTTTGAAGAAAGCTAGGGGTGGCCAGACCAAAACATGGCACAAGTCCATGAAGTCACTGACAAGTGGACTGAGCTATGTTGGTAGGTGTAGACTACCTGGTTGGGGAACGCGAGATGATAGCAACCGATGGTTAGAGACCCTGAATGACATGGCTCAAAATCGTTTGCAGTGGCGCAAGTGCATCAACTCTTTGTGTTCTCCCAAATTCTAATCTTCTGATTTCTTCATGTCCTTTTCTTTTTCCTCTTTCCAAATTTATTTCACTGGATTATACTCTTTGAATAACATCTTCAAACCCCAATTTTTCTGATTGCAGCTTATAATTTTACCACATCTAGCACTACGGAATTTGAATCGACCACTGCATCTCTGTTCTAATGTGGTGTGGCAGCTCGAACTGATGTAAGTACGTACGAAGTTCTACGTTGTTACTGACTGGCTAATCGCTCAACATGGTAAAATCGACGTACACGAACATCACTAATCAGTCAGTCAATCACAACGTAGAACCAGGCACATATATGTATCGATCCAAGTTGCCATACTTCGTTAGCACAACAAGATGAAACCGAGTTCATAGTATTTACTTCAGTGGCAGTAACATTATAAAGGAAAGATTATGTATAAGGATACCTGCTTCGGTTTGGGCACCCGGGCAGTATCACAGCCCTCACACATATCAAATGACATCTGTGTGGCGCATATGTATTTGGTGCCTTCTTGTACCAATATCTGTGTGTTAAAATAAAAAAGTGTATAAGGATATAGTGCAGGAACATCGTTAAGATTGTGTAAGAGATGAATATCAGAAGAAATAAAAACAAAGACAAAAGGTTGTGGACAAGGTTGTTAGAAAGGTTAAAAGTTAAGATTAATAAAGGTTGTTAAGTGAAACCCCAATTATCATGGCAGGAAAAGTCTAACCACACTTTCCTTCTGTATACATATGTTAGTTCGGATACTAATTACCTTTGCTAAAAGCAGTAAGATTGATATTTTTTGCTTGTTAATTGTTCTAAATACATTACTTAAATTTATCTTGTATCCATTATCTAAAAGGTGTCTAGCAATTGCATTTGTAAAGACTTTACTCCCTTTCAACCGTAGTTTACGAGGAATGTGTTCAGGAAACCTTGTACAGTCCCTTCTCTCTGTCCTTCCTATGCAATTACTGCGGCAGGTATATGCAAATTCATAGATGCAATTGGAAGTGATGTCTGAAGAGTATTGATCTACCTTTGCATAGTATAACGAACACTTGATGTTGTACAATTTTATTAATGGTTGTAATTTTAGGTTGTATGCAGCTGTTAAGAAACCATAAAATAGACTGATGAATTCATTTTATTCTACAAACCTTGTTGTTGCTCTGTTGAAAATGTTTTATTATGTATTGAAAAAACTTATTTCAAGTTTGAAAGTAAGCATTTTTGGCAAGTTGACGATGTTGTGGGTAATCCTTTAA
Source organism: Schistosoma mattheei (assembly GCA_944470405.2). Taxonomy (NCBI): domain Eukaryota; kingdom Metazoa; phylum Platyhelminthes; class Trematoda; order Strigeidida; family Schistosomatidae; genus Schistosoma; species Schistosoma mattheei. The sequence continues at coordinate 6,501,934 of OX103948.1, read as the reverse complement.
GACCTCCCTTAAGTAATCTCTATCTGTCACATGCTGGAAATAGACGAGAGAGTACATCAGTGAGGTAACTTAGTACAGGAGGGACGGAGTTATTATCTTGGGTATATGCGATAAGAAATTTAACGTAGTTTTGTTATTATGTGGTTTAACAACGTACAAAATGACATAGCGCAACTTTGTCACAAGAAAAGTAACCAATTACACTTTCTAGACATACATTTGAGTTGGAGGGATGATAGAACCACCAAGCAGTTAGTTCATAGGAAGCTCACCTAGACATGTTAATTTCTAAACCTCCACATTTTATGTCCGTTGTAGTACAAGCAAGGCTTGATCAGCTGCCTCGTCAACGGAATTCAACGAATCTGCAATACAGATGTGATTAAATAGGATGCGAAACTAATGACGGATGCATTAATATTAAATTAAATTAAAATTAAATTCGGCGTAAAGTGTAAAAGCCAATCGACATCGAAACTCCTTAGTTCTGTTTCGAAGAAAAGGGTTCAGGACATAGTACCTTATAAAGGAGTATCAAACAACATAATTTAGTAGCAGAGGTAAAAAACAACCATTAAAAAATATTGTGCTACAAAATTGACGGTCATCTAAAAGAAATAGTCCATGATTCCACATGGAGCCAAACATTCCATAAATGGTTGTATCACACCAATGTATTTGCCAATTCACATTTGTGTATTTGGATAAATACGTTAGGAGGAATAATTGAACAGTGCGATCAGGGATGATGGAACATTTTTCTAGATCGCATATTGGTCAGTTGGCGTTAAATCCCCTAGTAAACACGAGACACTGAACTATGTTCCTCGATACCAAAACAATTATAACAAGTCTTTAATATGTTTTGAGGTTCATAGTGGTGTTACGATTCGTTACTCTTTTCATGTATTATTTTCTACTTATTTATTTATTTATTTCCAATTATCGATGTATATTTGTTGGACTTTTGTTTAATCGACCTTCGTTAGTTTTCCCATATAGATTATTAGACAAGTTAATGACTAACATGATTATTCAAAGTGTATAGCTCAAATACTCTTCATTTTTCAAATTAACTTTGTCTTCTAATTATACTATCAGAATGTAAATAAATCTGTTCATAATTGATATGAATTGTTTCACTAAACGTTCATTCTCTTTTAACACTAATTGCAGTGATTCACGGTCATATGACACATTGCTATTGAGTGTTTACTTGTTTTTGATGAGCTAAGTGAGTGGACTACTCCTCAGAATGAGTACTCACACTCTTAATTTTCATATCTTCAGTAATTAAGCGATGTAAAATATCAGGATGTTCAACGTGTATCGTTTATATATCCTGGCAGGTTGTTGTTTGCATATTTTAAAACATGAATGCTCCTATTTACTACACAATCACTCAGATTTCAATCGATAAGAAAAGCAATGGCTTATTCCCTTGTAAATCCATCTTGTTTTGATGTCATTAAAGACTGCTTTTCTGGAGGTATTATTGTTAATTAAGACTCCGCCACAATGTTTACTTGTTCACAGATAGCTGTTCAGTGAACCAACATTTAATGTATTTCCTTATGTTTTTGATTGGTGTATTCAGTGTACTATTTTTCTTAAGATTTAAGAATACTAGTAACGGTAATATCCATAAAACCTACTGCATCTACTAAGTTTTGAGTCAATTATTTCCACTTGTCGTTAATTAGGGGTTATGGTTCTTATCTAGTACACATACTTCCGTGTTTTTCAGAAAGGGGTTTTGTGGAGATTTTATTAATTTCAGTAGATGAGATCATGAGTCAATTGAAGATAGACCAATGGTGGGTGTGTCGCTCAATTTCGTGAATTAGCTGAAGTTAGACATTAACACCGTTGGATGCCGGCTCAGTGGCCTATTGGTTAAGTGCTCGCGCGCGAGAACAGGAGGTCCTGGGTTTGAGACCCGCGATCGTGGATGCGCACTGCTGAGTCCCACAATAGGACGAGACGGCCGTCCAGTACCTCCAAGTTTTCCATGGTGGTCTAGCTTCAATTGACTCATGATCTCCACCATTGAAATTCGTGTTTTTATTGAGTTCTGTTTCATTTTATTTGAGAAGTGGAAGCAACAACAATTGTAATATTTTTATCACAATAATGGTAGCTGTACAAAAGATAATGATTGTTCTTGATTATTAAACAGTATATTTTCAACGTTCAATGAAAATATGAATAAAAGCCTCGGTTGCGCATATGCTCCTGGAGTTCCGGATCGCCGGAAAACTACTCGTCAACAGAGATCACCGTGGTTACTACCTGACGTGGTCCACATGGCTGCATGTTCTACACGTGCTGAGGCGTGGGATAGCGTGGTTGCAATCCATAGCGGGAAACGGCAAGTAACCAGCTGGAATTTCCCGAAGGCTACTCGAGGCCAACACTGGTTTGATCCACTGAAATTTCATGGGTGCTATGGGGAAGCAAATCGGTTGTACAAGAACATAGTTGCTACGGTAAGTACCTCCCCTGTTCCAGTTCCAGCAACTTTTTGGTTACTTTTGCTTCTTCACATAACTAGTAATCGCGTGAAGAAGTTACAAAACCAAAGACGCCGTTCAGTTTTTAGTATTGTGTGCACTATAAGATAGTTTTTTCTACTGAGATTTTAAAGTCCTAAATTTTACTTTTGAACGGGCAAAATTTGTACGTCGGTATGTTATATTTCATTCCAGTGATTACAATTCTTCCAATGTTTAAAGCTAATCGAAAATCAATTAATAGATTCTGTTATGACTTTAGGTTCGGTCGATTTTTACCCTGTGCTGATTGTTGTGTCCTTGACTGAAGAGATTAGAGAGCAGCGTACTTATCGATCGATTACAGTGACACGTAAATACGTACGGACGGCCTAGAGTCTCTATTGGTCTCGCTTCCCTGTCTAGCCCAGTCAGTTGAGTCCAGAACACAAGTCACAGCCTCGGAGATATGAATCATTATATTTCAAACATACTTTGTTTATATACCAATCAAGCATACCACATCCTACCATAAAATAGAAAACATTTTGTACAATATTCAACAAGTGAACAGATATCGACCAATAGAAAATGTCCATTTAAAGTCCAAGAACACCATTAGACTTAACATGATAATTATTGGTCTATTCCTCCTCATCCACAACAGATTCATTAATTTGGTCAAAGCTAATCCGTCACATTTCCATATAATCTGCTATACCACATCTATGTTGTGGGTAAATATTACTTCAATGTTCATATTGTAGAAATAATGTGCTTTCATTGGATAACAGAGTTGTTGATGGTTTGTGTATGCATATGTTTAAAAGAACCACTTTATCGACTAGTTAAATAAACTATCCAATTGAATTTTAGTCTATCTCCATGGGTACGTCTCACTTGAAAGACGTTCCGTTGTTCAAGTTAAATACTGCCATCAAATGAAAGTGTGATCAACTACTCCTTTTTATTTGCGCTAAGAATGTTGATCCACTAGTCTAATACTCTTCATCTGGAGATTCTCTACCTTTCTGAGAGTTTAAAGTGATTTTACCTTCTTTTCAGTGTGCATACTTGACAAGTTGTGGTAACTATGCTCTCATTGGTTATTCAAGTGGAGATGTCTTCAAGTTTAATATGCAGTCTGGTTTGGAGCGCGGTTCATATGGATCACCTACCGGTTTGTGAATTATCATCTTGATATTTTGTTTCATATTAATCACTTCTGAAGAATGCTTACGTTGTTGTGTCTCAGTAATGCTCTTCAAAATTCTTCATAACTCCGTAGTTTTGAGCTAATAACCCTCCTTCAATAGGAATCAAGAAATCTAAAACAGCTATCTCATTCTGATTGTTAGGTGTATTTTGCTATCAAAAGTTTTCTCACTGTTTAATTTGTCATAGTAATGTTTCAGATTCCCTCTTTTCTAACTCGAATTCAAATACAGAATAAAATAAAGCGAAGTCTAATATATGCAATTATAAGGAGTTGATGCTGTTTCTTGTAGCATAAAGAAAAGACTTAAATACTAAAATGAAAAGGAAACAATTTTTCTATCAAAATATTGTTCTTACTTCCCAACAAGTATAGACATTCAGTACAGCTCACGCTATTTTCAACAATTACTAATCAAACTGTTCAGATAACTTTCTACGTGTCAGCAATCCGAATATTTGTATTTTTTCAATATCTCAATGTAGACTAGCGGTTTACCTCGACAAATAGTAGTGGGGAGGGAAACATAATATTTGTTTTGTGTGTACAATATAATTTATCTCCCTTTTCCCTTTTTAAATTTATATTATTTATTTTGTACTTTATTTTCTCATCATCACTACTAGCACATTTGTGCTCTATTGTCGGACTAGCTGTCAATAATGTAAACCGAGTTACCATAACTGTTGGTGAGAGTGAAATTCGTTTCTGGTCTTTTCACGAGCACAAGTTACATGGACAACTTGACTTACCATCAACCTCTTTGTTGGTCAGATTTCATGCTGATAGGTAATCAATAATCATACAACAAATATTTTAATGTTTTCTGAGTAGCTTGGTTAATATTCCCATCTCTAAGTTGGTGTGAAATATGAGTTCTCAGGCTCCTTCAAGTGGACTCAAGAGGTTCACTTATTTAATTAATTAATTAACTAATTATCTATTTATTTATTTTAACACATATATATTGGTACAAGGAGGCACCAAATACATATGCGCCACACAAATCTCATTCGATATGTGTGAGGGCTGTGATACTGCCTGGATACCCAAACCGAAGCAGGTGGTTTTCTTAGGGGGCCACTCCCCGAGCCTTCAACCTTTAGTTCTAATCCACAAGGCAGTGGAACGTCGTAAGGAGATGCAGTCCCATGGAAGCCGGTGACCAACAATTGGTTCATACGGGATTTGTCCCCGCAGGATACTGGAGCCCATGTGCATCATTGATTTGGTTTGGAATCCGGTTAAAGCGTCGGACATTCGCTTTTCGTCCTCTCAATTTCGTAAACAACACCCCAGCCACGAGAAGGCAGTGAGTAGGACTTCTGTGGTAGAGGCTATATACGCGTGGCCATATGAGAGCATTTCGAGAGGGAGAGCGGACTCAGCACACTCTCGGCCATACCAGGGCATTTGGGGGCTCTTATTTAATCACTCGCCTTCATCGATAGTGATTAGTTTTGGAACCCAGGATGCTCGTTTCTTCCCATCAGGGAATCAGTCGAATGTACCTGTTTCCTCTCCTCTGTCATTACCTTACTGTCATGGATAATAATTTCGTACTCTCACCTGTCTGGTTTTATTAAATAATGAGTGCATGATTCTATTCAAAACTTTGAGAGTTCTCGAAGTGCTTTCGTACTGTAACTGAAAACTCCACTAGTTTTCGTTGGCTTATTTAACGTGTGGCTTGTGTGGACTGATCTGCCTCTCTTGTCTTATGAACTCAGCTAAATATCATGGGTGAAGCATTTTTCGGATTGTAATAATCGAATGTAGAGAGGACATCCATCGAAGTACTTCATGACGTTTTGCTTGTGCAGCGGACAACATTTTACTCACCAACGAATCAGATTTCGTCAGCGAAAATTCGTATATATCGCAGAATCGAGAGCGATCCACCACCTGAATTCTTCATGTCCCTTGTTTTTCCTCTTTCCAAATTTCACTAGATTATACTCCTTGATTAATATCTTCAAGCCCTACTGTTTCCGATTACTGCTTATACTCTTACTACCTCTACCACTACGGAATTTGAGTCGACAACTGCATCTCTGTTCTAATGTGGTGTGGCAACTCGAACTGATGTAAGTACGTACGAAGTTCTACGTTGTTACTGACTGACTGATCACCTGATGTTACCGTGACTGACTAGTTGTGAAGAAACTATCTACTGAAATTTTCAGAGTCTAAGATCGGATCTCTCGCGTTCGTCCGAGAATACAGACAATCATGACTCATGGGTTAAAGATGGGCTGGTGACCATATCGGGTAATATGTAGGGTGGCATTTGAAAGGAACAAACACATGGCATTGTTGGTCAATTGCTAGGATACATAGCGCCGAGTTGTACAACATCAACAAACCGTCTACCACAGGAGATATTGATAGACACTTCAAGTGTACAGTTACCTCCGAATTACACAATTAGAGGAAAAGCCAATATGGCACCGCTCAATCAACTGGACCTATATTCTAGATGGTCAGGCTGATGATGGTAGCGCTAATTGAATTAAAGTTGAACCGAATTGAAAAGTACTTCATTAAAATAGGAAGTTTTGTGGATTCCAGATCCTCCACACAATATTTCAGAAAGGGATGAAATGTAAGATTGAGTATCGAAATGATGTAATTTTTGTTCAGTTTATCATTCACTTGTATTGAGTAATGCAGTGTGACTTTTCGTTTATTCATAAGACCCTCCACGAAATAGATTAGAAGAAAACTAGGGGCTGTCAAATCAATACGTATCATCAGTCTATCAAGTCACTGTCCCTTAAACTGGCTTGTTAGTTTTAAGCAACCGAGTTAAGGTTCATGCGATAACCACGGCCAGCGGTTGGAGATACTGTGTGACACGGCTCAGAATCACTCGTAAATATGTGGTTCCATTCGTTCGTCATTATGAGCTCCAACATTATTAAAAGGCGAATGTTTTTGTTACTGTATCGAAATTTCATTAGTCACAAGTTTATCAGAGTGAGTAAGATTATAGCAACAGGTGAAGTGCTTAACACGATTGATGCATACAGAAAGCGATCAGAAATTTTTGCATTTAGCCTCATCTGCTCACTCAAGGGTGAGGGGAAGTAAAATTCATCATTCAAGAAACCCTGCATTGCCATTTCCTACCTATTCACCCAAAATGATCTGCTAATTCACTTTTAAGTTCGTAACCTCCGGAATCATAGGCAATCATTCTTACTCTTCAATAACGAGCTAACCTTGTAGTGAACAAGAACACCAGTGGGGACAATCGAATGTATTTAACACAAAATTACATGACTTGTTAATAAAATCTAACAATCATAATGTAAATGCTTAATTCGCAAAATGTCCACCAGTTGTCTCAAAATGACTCAGACTACATTGTTCTTGCATTTTCATACAAATTGCATCATGTTTCCATTCCTTACTGTTCGATCCTCTTGTCTCTGTTGCCAGACCTGTTCGCGACTAACATATACTACTTATGTCAATATAAGCAGCACACACCGCCAACAACCTACCTTACTGTCCGTTTTTATACCTGATATGCTGCCGTATAGAAGCATTTCAATTAAGATTTTAAAGAGTTTCAGATTTTTCTATTAAATATATCTGTTCTGTTTATAGTGATGTTCTAGCTGTCGCTTTGTCGAATGCGGCTATCACTTTGGTTGACATTGTACATCGAAAGGTTATTCGAACGTTCATCAATTCTGAAGTCCAACCTTGTGTTGATATGGTAAACGAGAGTTACTTCATTTTTATTCTGTATGATATTCTTAAATCGTAAATTTAAACAGAGATACTCATTGAAAGACAGTAATCACTAAAATTAATCAATCGATGTTCTTGATCCATCTCTTTTCACTACATTTGTTAATTCCTTATCAAAACTTCAACCGCACGGTCTAGTGACGCGTCAAATTCGGCAAACCAAAACGCAGGATTGTCTATAACAACACTATTGCTAAGAAATTATGTGAAATACGTGGTAAACCTCAACCCATGAGGTGACTACGGTGTGTACCGAGTTTGTGTACAATCAGAGGGAAGTGCCTCCTAATAATAGGTTTATAGAGCTATTTATAACAACCTAGGATATGTGTCGAAGTCGCTATGGCAAAATAAGAACAAAGAACTGACAAGGAATGTAGAAAGAAAAAAATTTTTTGGTCACTTTTATATCACGTTTATGTGTGTATATCCACTGATTGGTTGAACGCCATTGGGCATAACACACAAACTGACCTCCCATTAGTCAATCACGGTTTGGTTGGTTGGGCCACATCAAGGACATATTCTGCTCAAAACTATGTGGTGGTTTGATGTATCAGCCCAATCTCAGTAACTAATTATCTCTCAAGATGAATAATAGGATGTGAATAACGTAAGATATGTCTGAATCCGTGAAATTTTGTGTTTTTAGTTGTCGATTTTGAAATGAATACTTTCAAATTAAATTATCCGGCCTTCAATTATGGAGTTTAAGGTTTGAAATGAAAGAAAACATACATAACTAAGGTGCATACTTTTGGTAGTGTTACTTTTTCTGAGTTTAATATTCTGATTTCAAAGCTGTTGTTCTGGACAACATCAGCGTCCACCTATAGTAGAAGTTTCTAGTTTAAAGTGATCTCTACTTCGATTTGGGCGACTGGGTATCAGTATCATCCTTCACACTTAAAGTGTCAACTCCAAGATGAACTCATAAACCTATGTCACTAAGTAATTGGTAATCAAATCATTGTTATTGGTATTTATCAGCATTACAAACCTACGAAGTTACAACGTATATTCATCCTAAGATTTGAATGAATTATGTTTATAAGTGAAGGATAACTTGTTTATTATCTGAATAATTTTTGATGGAGGACAAACTACATTTATTTTAGTAAGCATTATCAAGTGATTTCATTTTTCCTGGTAATAAGACACTAGTCAGTTCCATATTTTACTCGAACACATGTAACTATTTGTCTTACGCTTCATTCTCACTGTCGCTTAATAGTGTCCCTCCTGTTTAACTGTAGGACATTTCATTTGACGGCCGATGGTTAGTTTCCGCACACCACGGAGATCCCTTGGTAAAAACGTGGGATATAGTGGATAGTAAGTAAGTAAAATTCATATATCTTATTTTTGATTGAGATGATGAATCGATTGATGTAAGACCACCATTGAAAACCTGGAAACATTGGATGGCCGTTTCGTCCTATTATCAGACTCCTCAGCACGCGTATCCATGACCCCACTCGCCAGACTCGAACCCAGGACATCCTGTCTCGCGCGCGAACACCTAACCTCTAGACCACTGGGCCGGTATCCAACGGTGTTAATGTCTAACCTTAAATAATCCACGAAATTTAGCGACCTTCTTCCATTGTACTGAGGTAGATAAATATTTCTACCTGACACGGGTTATCTCCACTGGTCATATCTCCTTATTAGTACTCCGAGGCTTAGTTAGCACATTATAATTATCAGTATGGGGTTGTGGAGACTATTAAATTAATTCAGAGTTCACCATAATATGTCTTACTGTTAGTGCATACTGTTGTGTCTTTATGGCCCGCTAGTTATCACGTAATTTATTCACCCCTGTACTGTACTAAACCAATGACGTTCGTTCGGTCTGATCAGCCTAACGTCCTATTGGTCTACTGCTCGCCTGAGTCCGAAATGCCAACAACAGCCTCCGCTATGCAAATCATTTATTTCAGACATACTCGGTTTATATACCAACCAAACAGACCGCAACACACTATAAAATAAAGAATAACTTTCATACATAATAAAGCCAAAAAGTGTCTGTGAACGTGGGAGACAGTAATTAATAAACTGAGTACGATTTAAGACCAGTAAATCGTATAATAATAAATTTTAGGTCAAAATGAAGCTTATAATAAGAGGAATATAAATATACATAATCTAATTACTGACTAGTTATACCATAGGAACATATAGATAATATTAGTTCATTAATAGGTCTCAGAAGTTACTCGTAATGTAATCTTCACTAGGATACAACAGATAAAAAAATTGACTAGAATAATGACATGATGTATCAGCTTTGTAAATTTGTATGTTCGTGATTTTAATATTGCTAAAGTTCCATCTATAGATATATTACTCAGCGTTATCACAACCAGTCTCTCACATCAACGACTAAACCTTTATTTCCTTGAACAACTCAAACTTTTTATTTGTTGACTAATGAATAAAGAAACCCAGAAAACGCCTCAAAGAAAGCCCATAGGGGCGCTAAAAACTCGGGGAAATATTTTACCCAATCATTATTGAGTGAAATCGCTATAACTGTGACGGCAGGTTAGAGGACAGCGAATTATCGACCGGACCAAAGACGCGCAAACACGTAAGAACGGCCTAGGGTTCTGATTGGTCCCGCTTCCCTGTCTAGCCCAGCCAGTTGAGTCCAGAACGCAAGTCTCAGCCTCGGATATATGAATCATTATGTTTCAAACATACTCTGCTTATATACCAACCAAGCATACCACATCGTACCATAAAATAGAAAATAACATTGTACAATACAGTAGGAAAACGACACGTAAAGTAAATATTGACCAATAAGAAAACAACACCATTTCAAGTCCAAGGATAGCGTTAAACTTAACAGAATAATTTTTTGGATATTTTTCTGAATATCCCAACAGAAATTTTCTCAGAAATATCTAATACGTGAGTAGTCACGTGTCACACTTTTGATGGGATTATTAACTATCGTGCCGTTATGTTTATTAAGGTTCCGGAACCTCCCAAAATCTCAAAGCCACCTAAAATGCTATGAATACCTTCAGTTTTCTGTGCATGAACAAACCTTGGAGTAAAGCGTTTTTTCTATATTTCGCGCCTCTGCTCTCGTGTTCAAGTTGCCATGTAGAGTTAGCCTGGGGTTGTTAGAAGAGCTTCGCCAACTAATTCAATCGTTCGGTCTGAAGATTTATCAAAGAAAACTGCAGTAAACATTTCTTTTAAACAAATAAAAGCCTAATTATAGCGTCAATAGAAGCGGTTTGAACAGTTTGAAATCAGAATCATGGAAGCCCCTGTTAGTTTCTTCGTTGTATCATATTTATTTCACTTGCAGCTTTTTCTGCCGTCGTTGTTAGTTCTTCCATATATTTCTGTTTGTCGGTTTTATTGCCCTTCACTTGCTTGTTTGCTTCTATGTACTCAGCTTGTTCCTTGACTTTCTCTGCCCGTGTTCGGCAGTTGTTAATTGCTGTCTTCTTGTTCTTCCTTTCTTGAATATTGTTCAGGGTTTCCATAGAGATTCATTCTTCATGGCCATTCTTTGCGACCAAGAACGTCCTGACACGTTAAAGTTATTGCTTTTTTGAAACCTTTCCAGTTGTCTTCCATAGTAGTTTCTTCCTTCAGCAGATCTTGTAAGGCTTGGAACCTGTTGTTGAGATTTATCTTGAATTCGTTGAGTTCGTCGTATTTAACCTATGTAATGCTGTTCCTTCAGTTGTCCAGTATTTCTTTAACCTCAGTTTCATGTTAGCTGACACCAGGTGGTGATCCGAAGCTACGTCATAATTCTTCCTTCAACTCCCAAGGCAGAGTTTAAATGGTTTGATTTGTTTAATCTGGTCAACGTCTTTTTAGCAAGGTTGTTTTCTACGAGATGGGGTTGCCGAGCATACGCCGAAACCTTCTACTTTACCCGAGCTTGGGAGCGGCAGTAACTCTAGAAGTCAGTCAGTAACAACGTAGAACTTCGTACGTACTTACATCAGTTCGAGCTGCCACACCACATTAGAGCAGAGATGCAGTTGTCGACTCAAATTCCGTAGTGGTAGAGGTAGTAAGAGTATAAGCAGTAATCGGAAACAGTAGGGCTTGAAGATATTAATCAAGGAGTATAATCTAGTGAAATAAATTTGGAAAGAGGAAAAAGAAAAGGACATGAAGAAATCAGAAGATTAGAATTTGGGAGAACACAAAGAGTTGATGCACTTGCGCCACTGCAAACGATTTTGAGCCATGTCATTCAGGGTCTCTAACCATCGGTTGCTATCATCTCGCGTTCCCCAACCAGGTAGTCTACACCTACCAACATAGCTCAGTCCACTTGTCAGTGACTTCATGGACTTGTGCCATGTTTTGGTCTGGCCACCCCTAGCTTTCTTCAAATCTACTCCTATACTATTGAACATCGCACGTCGAGGCAGTCGGTGGTTCGGCATACGTAACACTTGTCCCAGCCATCTCAAGTGATAAAGCTTCACCACTTCGCCAATCGATCTGCCATCCTTACCTAGTACCCGTTTCCTAACAAATGCGTTACTTACTCGATGGTTCTAAGGTTGAAAGTGTATAACATGTCCATCTTTCTCGGAGATTGTTTCGCTAACAGTCAGGTTCCTAATACCGGTTTTCTTAACAAGTCCTAACACTTTCCTCTATTACCTATTGCCGCTGCCTTTTCCATCTCTCTTGCTTTCGCTAACCACCACTCTTCACGATCATTGCGTAGGCTACTTATCAGCTTGTGCTTGAGCTGACTCCGCTCTTCGTTATGTTCGGAGCAAGATGAAATGAGTTTTCGAGCATCTGTCAGTGCGGTAGATGTTGCTGAGATCTAGTGTTGCTCCCTAACCTTGTGGTTTATCGTACTAGCAGATATCACTGCCGTTTCCACGGCCTTTGCGATATCATTCCATGCTGTCTCAGAGTGGGGATCACATACATGGTTGTCTAACTGTTTTTCTAGTTGTTCCTGAAATATACTCTTATCTTGACTATCATTAAGTAGGGCATAAGAGGTTTCCTTGCAGCGTCTTTCCTACGTCCAGTAAGACGCAGACAAATACGCGCTCGCACTAGAGCATGATCTGGATCTAAGCATATGCTCCAGAATGGGCGACAGTCTTCTTTCGAGCCCCTCATCGGTGGCTGATAGCGATGTGGTTTATTTGGATTCAACGTTGAGACGAATTCGGGGGTCGCCATATTAAAAGATGTTTTTCCTTATGCGTAAAGTTAGTATTTGCTAGAAACAGACAGTTATCTGAGCATAGCTGCAACAGACAGTCGCCATTATCTGTTCTTTTTTGATCCACGACACCATAAGATCCACCCGGCTGTCCTTCCTTTTCGCTTAGTTTATCTACTTGAACATTAAAGTCACCAGCCATTATTACTATATCAGAGCGCCTAGCTTTTCGGTCAAGGTCGGAAAGCTTTCTGTAAAACTCATCTTTTACATCATCTGAGTTGCAGTCAGTGGGAGAATAAGCAGAGATGACGAGTCCTAACTGTTCTGTTTAGTTGGACAGCGCACAAACGACTGTCTACTGGGATGCAGTCTAGGAGAGCTAGTTCTGCCTTAGGAATTAATGCTATACCTACGTCAGCATCAAGGCTTCCAGATACACGAAGTGTGAATCGAGTTAATTCTTTATTTTGACATGGTGAGGTCAAATGACTGACGCTACTCGGATCCTGTATGGGCGTTTCGGAGACGTAGCACACATGGATGGCGCGAGATTCTACAGTCCTAGCTAAGAAAGTGTGTTGTTCTATTTGGCACAGTGTTCGGACGTTAAAAACTATGTGTAGTTTAGAGAGTGGTTTCAAGAGACCAGGGATAACGTTCCGCGTACTCGGGTCGTTCTCCCTAGCGGTGCGAGGTGATAAACGGACGTGAGAAGGGTTATCCGTGGAGATAAGAGAGTTATTAGTCGGTGTAAGGAGGATTTGAATGTGACCGACTTGGTCTCGTGTGCTGTTACAGGTATGAGGACTGATGAAACTTCCCGGCTGCCCACACCATAGAAAGGTATTTCTTGAGGAACCCGAAAAGGAAGTTGGATTAGTGTAGGCCTTAACGACCTGGGAGCGTGACCGCAGAGCCCAAGGGACAACTGCTTGAGGTCGGTCGCAGACGGCATTTTCATGGAAGGTTTTTAATTTGTTAGCTCCGTTCTTCAAAGGGCCTTACCGCGGGAGACGAAAATCCGTGAGGTAAGGTGAGGTGTGTCATCTTTAGGGTTGACCTTTTCTAACCCCACCCCTCCTTGTGGGAAGGCAGCATCACTGCAGATGCTGGTTGTCCGAGGGAAACACCTGCTGTCACACCCCGTTACAGTCAGCAGTATGACTTCGCCCTCAGACCTTGAGTTGCTGCTTTTAGTCTTACCGTTCTCCAATCGACCTGCATGGCATGGTAGAACCTACAGAAACATATGTTCCAGCCAATATAGCTCGGTTGGGTCATCACAATAGGCAAGCCCGACCACCGCGTCAAGGTAGCAGCTACGGTCGGGTATGTTACATATCGCAAACTAATATAAGCAACGTTGTACACAAAGGACGATGGAATCAAAAGTAGGTAATTACTGAACGCAGGATCCACTTTCAGTGACATAAAGTGTGTTTATACATAAATAAATGATTCTAGACGAAATAAAAGCTTTCGCATAACAGGCTTTCGTAACTAGCAACAGTGGATCACCGGCGTCTCCAGGTATATTTAACAACAAAAAGAAAGATATCAGTGAATTATAGCGAGATATTATCTTTAGAAGTAAGTCACGTTTTGTTGATTAGGCAGCCACATCATGACAAATCTTCAATTTCAGGATTAGGCCTATTATTATAATAGTACTAATAACGATGTAGATCATAATTCTACACCCATACCTGAAGATCTTTTTGCTCAACTGAATGAAGGTGTTATAATTCTCTCTTATTACGATCCAGCTATTCCTATTGCTTAGTATTCTTATACACCGATTCATTCGACAAGTCCTCAAATCAGAACCCGGTTGGACGGGAATAACAAGATTAGATGGAAGTAAGAAGCTCAATAGGAAAAACGTCAGTATATTTATTGTTTTTTTTCATGGAAAGATTCTAGAGTGTTCTCTACGTACCGGCCAGCTCTGATTGAGCAGGAATTAGCCAATCAGTGTGCACCAGCGCAATCATGCATTGAGCATGCTTTAATCCAATCTATGTCCCGCTGACAGAAGGTAAGTTCTTTGCAAAGTTGGATTTGTTGGAAGCATATTTACAAATTCCTTTTGCTGAATAGTGCCAAGATCTGCTCACCATAAACACACACAAGGGCCTAGTTCGATATAATTGACTACCTTTCGTTTTCAAGACGGTCCTATCTATATTTCAGCAGGTAATTGATACTGTACTACAAGATGTTCCAGGTGCTGCAGCTTATACGAATGACATACTAATCATAGAAGTGGAACAACAAGTAACTGAATTGTAGGTTAACAGAACAAGCAACTAATCAATTACGGAGAAATGCTAATCACTCATGACTTATTGAAGTGTTTGTTGATGTTGTCGATAAGACACTGGAATTTTCACAATTAAACCAACTAACTCACTAAACAAAGCGCCTTCAAAACCCTTATCCTAAGCTACAAATATCCCCCAACATCTCGAAAATTTCAGTTGTTTATTCTAGCTTTATCTTGGTTTTATATCTAACTGATTACTGTAACTACTTTACTATTTCTCAGACTGATAGACTGCTTTCGTGTAGAAATTCCTATCACTTCAATCGCTTTATCCAGGGCAAATGAATTTCTATGTACAACTCATTCAAACTGCCTTGGTATCTATCTTTGGGATAACCGTGCAACTTACAAACATTTACACCTCCAGCCTTTACCTATTGATTTTGTTCCATCTGAAAATCAATCTCCAGTATCATTACCAACTAGGTAAGTTGTTTTTCAATTCAGAAATAAATGTATATACAGATTAATCATCTACATACTCTTAGTTCTGCTTAATTGTAGTTACAAAGAGTATGATGTCTCTAAAACAGTTCTGCGAATTAAGTAAAATACTACTGTTAAATAAGCATGTAGGGGAACTCATTATAAAAAGTGCCGATATTTTCCTCTAACAATAATCTTTTAAGTTATTAATCTAGGTAATGTTTAAAATTTTGTTGAGCATTCTTTTGTAAAATGCCTTAATTTTGTGTTCAAAAATGTCTCATTGAGTCGTAGAATTCACTCAAATACCTAACCATATAAACTCTGCGGAACTATTAGGAAAGATATTTAGAGAGACATACATAACTGACGTCATCTTGACTCTCGATCTCTATAAAGGTTTCGTTTTGATCAAAGATTTTCTAATATGTTGACCAATAAATAACTTGCTAATGACACAAATGGTTTTTAATATGCATGTATTTCGATTTCAGAGTATACCAAGACTATCCATCAATAGTACTGTGCCCCTTTTTTCGATGTAATTTTATTACTGCAAGATTTTGGCACAAATCCAGAAAGTTCGGCTGACTCTTGCTAACTTGCGTCACTTGTGCAGTAAGTAAAGCATTCGTCTACCAACTAAAGAACGGCTTTACTGAGCAGCAGTTCTCTGTCCTATGTTATAACTGTTAAACGTGATGTTCAGAGACGGAGGAAATTTGTAGAATTATTGTCTACAATAATTCTAGTGCTGCTCTAATAATAGACCTAATCCTAAATTTGTAGATTTGTCATGATATAACTGCCTTATCTTTAAGATCTTATGTGGAAGTCACACCATGAAGACACTATTAGACTAAGCCATGTGGGTAGGTGTAGACTACCTGGTTGGAGTCCTTGTGATTGTCGTAACCAACGCTTAGAGACTGGGTGGTATGGTCCAGAATCGTTTGCAATAGTGTAGGTATAGTCATTCTTTGTTTAGATTCTAAGTTTCTAAATGTCATATGAATTTTTTCCATAAATTTTTTCCATAAAGAAAAACTGCTCTCACCGACGCGTTGTAGATCCGACCTTTTACAGCCGGACTTACATCACGAAGGCGCCAAAGATGGCCCAGATTGGCATAAGCCACTCTGGCTGTCACTATACGTGCATTGATCTCATCACTCACACCCCCACCAGCACTTATGCAGCTACCCAGATACACGAACTTCTCGACTACTTCTATCTGCTCACCATCCAGGGTGAGTACAGGATTAGGATCCTGTCAGTTTTGTAGAATTACTTTGCACTTCGAAGGTGCAAAGCACATTCCGTACCTATGGACATTGATTGCCAACTGATTAAGTGCGGATTGCATGCCTTGGGCATTATCGCACAGTAAGACAAGATCATCCGAATATTCAATTGCTAGCCTAGAAGTCAGCTCGGTTCGATACTTACTTGCAACAGAAGTTGCAACCAGCTTGCTAACATCAATCTTTTGGTGGTGGTCACTTCGTTGGCCACTGAAAAGTAAGGCAAGATTGGCGCAGACCAAGGCATGGTCAGAGTCCAGATAAGTACTCCAAAAGGAGCGGAAGTCGTGTACACAACCACGCCAGCGGTAGCTTATCGCGATGTGATCAATCTGAGTCCAGGCTTGAGATTCTGCAGACGGAGGACGCCAGGTGGTACATCGGCGATGACTGTGCCGAAAGTTAGTGCTAGACAGAACCAGGTTGTGGTCTGTGCACAGTTGCAATAGGCGGTCCCTGTTATCTGTCCTGCGACCAACAAGTCCCCATCGGCTACCTAAACGACTCTCTTCTGTGCCTAGACATTCGACCTGAGCATTCACGTCTCGGCTAGTACTACAATATCTGTCGAACGCACTTTCTGGAGAAGAACAGATAACTGGTGGTAAAACTCATCCTTGATTGCATCCGGGCTGCAATCTGTCGGGGCATAGGCGGAGATGACGAAAAGACATCGTTTCTCACGCCGATTTCTTCTCAATTTGATGGAACCTTCTAATCTAACAGCACATAACCGGGTGTTAATGGGGATCCGATCGACTAGTGCTGCCTCAGCTCTAGCGCTTAGTGCGACACCAACGCTTGCAAGACCAGACGAAGATGCCACAGGGTCCCCGGATAAGCGCACGTAAAACAAGCTTTTTAAAGTGACAGATGTAGAGGGAACTTGTAGTACTTCGCTAGAGTCTTCAATACGGGTCTCGGATAGACAACAAACGTCGATATTAAGACTTTGCAAAGACATAGCCAGCCCTATCTGTTGTCCAACCTGTATTAGTGTGCGAACGTTGAAGGCAGCCAGTTTGAATGGCGCACGTGGTTTCAGAAAAACTGCTTCAGTACTCATGTTCGGTGGTAACATACAATTTTCAACCGGACAGTGACTCGAGAACGTTTAAATAGAGTCGAATTTCCACCATAGACGAGCTGCTGTAAAAGTCGAAAAAATAAGTATAGACAGAGTACGAATAAAATAGGGTGAATAATGATGTAGTAAATAATAATAATAATGATAACAATAATAATAGTAATGTGAATCATATGATTGTTAATCGAGGCAAGAAAAGTATTTTCCATAATTATCGACAGTTCATCACCGAAGCGGGTAGTTTTCTTAGGGGGCCAAACCTCGAGCCTTTGACCTAAAGGTCTAACCCACAAGGCAGTGGAGCATCGCCAGGAGATGCATCCCAATGGTAGCCGGCGACCAACAATTGGTTCATACGCGATTTGTCCCCACAGGATACTGGAGCCCATGTGCACCATTGATTTGGTTTGGAATCCGGTTAAAGCTTCGGACATTCGCTTTCCGTCCTCTCATTTTCGTAAACAACACCCCCGTCACGCGATGGAAGCGAGTAGAACTTCCGTGGTAGAGTTTATTTATTTATTTATTTGGACACATGAATATTGGTACAAGAGAGCGCCAATATATATGCGCCACACAAAACAATGAAAATTCGAGAGGAATACAAAGAAAGAAAAAAAGCTAAGGAGCGCAACAAAAAAAGAGAGAACAATAACGAAGAGATTGGTGTAAGGTAATGTGCTAGTAATCAGGGAACGCAAAGGTACAATCGGAAGAAATCTTTCAGGTAAGGGAGACAGAACCACTTTTTATGAAGAAAGTAAAAGAAGGTTACAGCAGGATCGCCACTGGCTTCTATTCTGAGCCATATCTGATAACGTCTCTAGCCACTGTGTAGCACCATCTCTCAGACCCCAACCAGGGAGTCGTGAAGGACCAACACAAGCCAGTCCTTTGCAGCTTTCTTTCATGCCACGACACCATGTCATGCACTGACCACCTCTCCGCTTCTTCCAACCAGTCCCAGAGTCGGCAAATAATGCACGACGTGGAATTCTCTGGGACGACATTCGGAGAACATGTCCAAGCCACCGAAGTCGGTGTTTCAAGATGGTGACACCAATTGAATTATCATCTCTGTGCCCGAACACACGATGCCGAACCTCTGCATTACTGACATGGTGTTGCCACTGAATGTCAGCAATCCTTCGGAGACAGCGATGATCGAACACAGAGAGTCGTCTAACGTCCTCAACTCGGAGAGGCCAGGTTTCACAAGCATAGAGCAAAACTGCTCTCACCGACGCGTTGTAGATCCGACCTTTTACAGCCAGACTAACATCACGAAGGCGCCAAAGGTGGCCCAGATTGGCATAAGCCGCTCTGGCTTTCACTATTCGTGCATTGATCTCATCACTCACACCCCCACCAGCACTTATGCAGCTACCCAGATACACGAACTTCTCGACTACGTCTATCTGCTCACCATCCAGGGTGAGTACAGGATTAGAATCCTGCCAGTCTTGTAGAAGTACTTTGCACTTCGAAGGTGCAAAGCACATACCATACCTACGGACACTGATTGCCAACTGATTAAGTGCGGATTGCATGCCTTGGGCATTATCGCACAGTAAGACAATATCGTCCGCATACTCAAGGTCGAGAAGTCTTTCTCCAGGCAACAGATCCACACCACCATTACTTACATTCATCAGAGCTGTTTCCAGAATGTCATCGATGGCAAAGTTGAAGAGGAATGGTGAGATTGGGCAACCCTGCCTAACCCCACTGCTCGAATGGAACAATGGAGAGAGGTGGTTGTATGCCCTCACTCTGCCTGAGGTGTTTTTATATAGGGCTTTTAGGATGTTAATAAACTTCTCAGGCACACCCTTCTTCAATAGACAATCCCAGAGAACAGTCCTGTCCAACGAATCGAAGGCAGCCCTGATGTCAAGAAACACTACGATTGTTGGCCTTTGATAAGTATGGCGGTGTTCTAACATTTGGCGGAGGGTGAAGATATGATCAATACATCCTCGACCAGAACGAAACCCAGCCTGCTCCTCGCGAGTCAATCTTTCTCGGGTTTTGAACAACCTACGAAGTATGACGGAAGCCAATAGCTTGGACGCAATCGGAAGTAAACTTATCCCCCGATAGTTGTTACAGGAACGACGTGAACCCTTTTTAAAGATAGGGACAACTATCGACTCATTCCATGACGTTGGTACACTCTCTAGTTCCCAAACCTTTGTAAACAACGTCGTCAATTCCTTAGTCAAAAAGTCACCACCATCTTTAAAAAGAGCCGGAGGTAAGTCATCTGGGCCAGGTGATTTGTAACGCTTCAAGAGTTGGAGTTCCTTGCGGACTTCCTCCTCGTTTGGTGGATCAGTCGTCACCGGCCATGGAGGGCAGGACAGTCTGACCGATGTTGCCGGAGCAGCAGGCCAGTTGAACTGCCCTTCGAAAAATTCTGCCCATCGTCCAAGACGTCGATGGATGTTAGTGATTGGCATCCCATCATCCTCGCAGATTGTTTCACTCACACCAGACTTCTTGCTGCCAGTGGCTCGGATGAGCTGGAAGAGCTTCCGGTAGTTACCAGATGCAGCTGCTGCTTCCAGCTCATTAGCACGCATCGACCACCAGGCTTCTCGGTCCTTACGCAAGCTTTGCCCAATTTCCTTACGTAACATCCTTCGTTTATGGTCAAACTCACGGTCACCCGGAGTAGACCGACGGGCTTCAATGAGTTGTAAGGAACCAGAAGAAACCCAGTGCTTAAAAGCGGGACGTTTCGCAAACCCACAACTGACTGTTCCCGCCATTTTCATGGCGTCATGCAATTGCAACCAATGCTCATCTATACTTTTCGGTGGAGTGGTAGCTAGCCTAGAGGCTAGCTCGGTTCGATACTTACTTGCAACAGAAGTTGCAACCAGCTTGCTAACATCAATCCGTTGGTGGTGGTCACTTCGTTGTCCACTGAAAAGTAAGGCAAGATTGGCGCAGACCAAGGCATGGTCAGAGTCCAGATAGGTACTCCAAAAGGAGCGGCAGTCTTGTACACAACCACGCCAGCGGTAGCTGATCGCGATGTGATCAATCTGAGTCCAGGCTTGAGATGCAGAGGGAGGACGCCAGGTGGCACATCGGCGATGACTGTGCCGAAAGTTAGTGCTAGCCAGAAACAGGTTGTGGTCTGTGCACAGTTGCAGTAGACGGTCCCCGTTATCTGACCTGCGACCAACAAGTCCCCATCGGCCACCTAAACGACTCTCTTCTGTGCCTAGACGCCCGACCTGAGCATTCAAGTCTCCGGCTAGTACTACAATATCTGTCGAACGCACTTTCTGGAGAAGAACAGATAACTGGTGGTAAAACTCATCCTTGATTGCATCCGGGCTGCAATCTGTCGGGGCATAGGCGGAGATGACGAAAAGACATCGTTTCTCACGCCGATTTCTTCTCACTTTGATGGAACTTTCTAATCTAACAGCACATAACCGACTGTTAATGGGGATCCAATCGACTAGTGCTGCCTCAGCTCTAGCGCTTAGTGCGACACCAACGCCAGCAAGACCAGACGAAGATGCCACAGGGTCCCCGGATAAGCGCACGTAAAACAAGCTTTTCGAAGCGACAGATGGAGAGCGAATTTGTAGTACTTCGCTAGAGTCTTGAATACGGGTCTCGGATAGACAACAAACGTCGATATTAAGACTTTCCAAAGACATAGCCAGCCCTATCTGTTGTCCAACCTGCATAAGTGTGCGAACGTTGAAGGCAGCCAGTTTGAATGGTGCACGTGGTTTCAGAAAAACTGCTTCAGTACTCATATTCGGTGGTAACATACAATTTTCAACCGGACAGTGACTCGAGAACGTTTAGATACAGTCGGATTTCCACCAAAGACGAGCCGCTGTATAAGTATAAAAGAGGGTGAATAATGTGGAAATAATAATAATAATAATAATAATAATAACGACAATAATAGTAATAATAATAGTATTAATAATGACAATAATAGTAATGATAATTATTTGAATCGACTGATTGTTTTTCGGAGCGATAAAAGTAGTTGCCAAAGACATAGAGTTCATCGTTTGTGTGTGGGCTGTGATACTGCCCGGGTGCCCAAACCGAAGCAGGTGGTTTTCTTAGGGGGCCACTCCCCGAGCCTTTGACCTAAAGGTCTAACCCACAAGGCAGTGGAGCATCGTAAGGAGATGCAATCCCATGGTAGCCGGTGACCGACAATTGGTTCATACGCCATTTGTTCCCGCAGGATACTGGAGCCCATGTGCACCATTGGTTTGTGATCCGGTTAAAGCGCCGGACATTCGCTTTTCGTCCTCTCATTTTCGTAAACAACACCCCCGCCACGAGAAGGCAATGAGTAGGACTTCCCTGGCAGAGGCTGTATACGCGCGGCCGTGTGAGAGTATTTCTAGAGGGAGAGCGGACTCACCCCACTCTCGGCCGTACCAGGGCATTCGGGGGCTCCGTGGTAGAGACTGTGTATGCGTAGCCGTGTGAGTGTATTTCGAGAGAGGGAGGGCGAACCCACCCCACTCTCGGCCATACCAGGGCATTTGGGTGCAGAGTCCTATGTACAACACCTATCTATTCTAGGTCAAATCTTGCTAAGATGTATTGGTGAAAATCAATAAAACGAGATTAACGTCCAACAATTATTCATTAATACATGAATTGTTCTTAATAAATATAGGTCAAAGATTTTGTCAACTGATGGTCACGGTAATACAAAAGATCGATGAATTACTAAAACCCTGTGAACCAACTTCGTATAGAATGAATCAGTACAAATCAAAATGTACTGATAGCCAATCAACAGTATTCACTTTAAATATATATGCGAATGTTAATATTGATTTCTTTCTAAATGATGTATTGCAGTGGCTTGCACTATGTCGCTTGTTTAAATTGAGTTGGTTCACGTGCCTTCTCCAATGTGCTTCGTTCTTCCCTATTTGTTTCGTCTTCTTGGTTGTATGTTCAAATCAATAATGGGTGCATGAAATATACATATTTCAATAACATTCGTACGATGCAATTGAAGTCAGATACCGGGTCACTAATGTACTTCGGGGATTCAGCATCCCCAATACCAATTGAAATATCCAGTGAACTCTGTTCACTAACTTTCAGTGCATTTAGGTTGTAACTGTTTATTTAATTCTCAACGCGTTCCCATTGTAGTAATTATTTTGCTATTATTTTGTTTTCAATGATGAATACTCAAATGGTAAAACTCGCTAATTTATAATCATTAAGCTGTTCATATAAGTTTTTCTTATCACAAACTAATCTCGGTTAGACTATCATTGGGAACTTGAAACCCCTGGACTACCGCTATGTTTTAGTATGGTACTCCTCAGAAGTGCTCATCCACGACCCCGCAACAGAAAGTTGAACCTTTGATCTCCTATCTTGACAGTTGATGTGGTTGGGACCAGTGGGATTAAACCACGTCAGCTGTGAAACAGTTTTCCGTTGTAGGTAATGGGATATGGTCACGCAATATCGTGAATTGACTAGTTAGATATTATAATAACTGTTGAATACCGGCTCAGATCCAGAGGTTAAGCATTTATATCCGAAAATGAAGGTCCTGAGTTCGATTCCCGATCACGCTGTCATAGATGTGCACTTCCAAGGGGTCTGATAAGCGGCTTTCGAGTGCATCCAGGCTTCCAATGTTGGTCTAAGATCAATTCGTGATTTAAAAAAACTATAAAAATTCTAGATTCTGCAAAAAGCTCTCTATTGTTAATAATCATTGAACTGTTTTAAAATCCCCGTCATATTGAGCATCGATATATAAACGAAGAATATTGTTTTCTATAAAATTTCTTAAGGTTCTACAACTATACATCCAAATTATTAGTTCAAAAAGTGGCATGATTCAGGGTAAATACATCTTATAATTATAGCATATGAATTTAGGATTTTTTAAAATAAAATAAGAATATTAGAGTGACTAATGTGAAATATCAATTGTAAATGAACTTATGAGATTAATGATCCGAATATATATAGGTAACGCAAAGTGAAAGAAGTAATAATGTAAATAGAAATCCAACCAAATGTTTGATGAAAGACCGTATAATTTATGAAGTTATATGAACTCAATAAGTAATAATAGAATGCGGTGAAACTACTTATTTTCTTTTAACCAAATAATTAAGGAATGCTAGTTTGCATTCAACCTAATGCTATCCGATAAATTATTTACCCATTCATATATATTCTGTTTAAACCATCATTTCTGTTTCTTTATGGTCTGGTTTAACAGTATTGTATCATTTTTTTCACGATAATAGTTGTCGATCATTCCCCTTAAAACGCCTGTTTACTACTTTGATGTTTATTGCTAGGTTTCTTTCTCTGTTATTCATCCATTCGTATAGTTTCTGTGTATGGATAATTTGAAGTGATTTGATTGTAACTCGGTACAAAATTCACTACTCAGTTTCCCTTCTTTTACTTTTTCAAGAATATTAATGACTCGAAATACATGTGATCTAATTGAGCTTGGTATGGATACAGATATCAGAAAGTATATGGATTTTGAGTACATGGATGAATTGTCATCTGGAAAGTGTGGAGAACACGTGTGAGTTTCTAATACTTTTTTCAATTTGAAAAATGTTGGAGTCCTTGAGAAAACTTTTCCACCTTCATTGAAACTGGGTTATTTGGCATGACCAAGTAAGGTCAGTTAATAACTAAATTCAGGATTTCATATTACACTATCTTAGCTTCAGCCTCTGTTTCAAGTCAAATTCTACTTCTAAGTTGTTCAAACCGACTTCTGGAGGACTTGTTCAGACATGGATTATAGACGACGGCACGAATAGTCGTAACAGTTTTGATTTTAAAAGGTCCAGGTGTCAGTTTAGGGATCCTTCCCTAACTATTCTCTGTGATTTAAATTTATGGGGATACATTTT
This sequence comes from Schistosoma mattheei, assembly GCA_944470405.2. Classification (NCBI taxonomy): domain Eukaryota; kingdom Metazoa; phylum Platyhelminthes; class Trematoda; order Strigeidida; family Schistosomatidae; genus Schistosoma; species Schistosoma mattheei. The sequence goes on along the minus strand of OX103948.1, from coordinate 6,477,207 downwards.
TGCTAATGTTAACCAATTATAACTGGCTAATTTGATTGCAGAAGAGAACATGGCCTTAACGTCTTCGTTAAGCAGGTCCTTTGCGAAGAGTCCAATCTTGAACACTAAAATTTTCTTATGCCTCCTCTTCGAATACGTTTTTTACTTGCTGGTTAGCTAACTAAGTGTTTTCACGTTCTTAATTTTTCCTTCCAGACCAACTTTTTCTGTATCTTCTCTCTGACGTTTTCCATCAAATTTAGTATGAAGTCGTTCAGTCTTCACTTTCGTATTATCTAATAATCTGAGCATAACCTATAAAGTATTATTCTGTCTAAATTTAAACGCTGATACTGTCTCAGAAGGCTGTAAAAACTGACCTTCGGTTTAATAAAGACCATGGGCTTGTTTTGCAAATTATTCAGTATGACCGTAAAGTATACAAATAGACTTCAATGAAACTACACATATTCTGATCTGTTTGAACCAATATAGTGCTAGTCCCCACTCAGTGGGTCAGTTAAATGCAATGTATAACCTGGCATGTGTATGAGGAGGAAGTCCGCAAGGAACTCCAACTCTTGAAGAGTTACAAATCACCTGGCCCAGATGACTTACCTCCGGCCCTTTTTAAAGATGGTGGTGACTTTTTGACTAAGGAATTGACGACGTTGTTTACAAAGGTTTGGGAACTAGAGAGTGTGCCAACGTCATGGAATGAGTCGATAGTTGTCCCTATCTTTAAAAAGCGTTCACGTTGTTCCTGTAACAACTATCGGGGGATAAGTTTACTTCCGATTGCGTCCAAGCTATTGGCTTCCGTCATACTTCGTAGGTTGTTCAAAACCCGAGAAAGATTGACTCGCGAGGAGCAGGCTGGGTTTCGTTCTGGTCGAGGATGTATTGATCATATCTTCACCCTCCGCCAAATGTTAGAACACCGCCATACTTATCAAAGGCCAACAATCGTAGTGTTTCTTGACATCAGGGCTGCCTTCGATTCGTTGGACAGGACTGTTCTCTGGGATTGTCTATTGAAGAAGGGTGTGCCTGAGAAGTTTATTAACATCCTAAAAGCCCTATATAAAAACACCTCAGGCAGAGTGAGGGCATACAACCACCTCTCTCCATTGTTCCATTCGAGCAGTGGGGTTAGGCAGGGTTGCCCAATCTCACCATTTCTCTTCAACTTTGCCATCGATGACATTCTGGAAACAGCTCTGATGAATGTAAGTAATGGTGGTGTGGATCTGTTGCCTGGAGAAAGACTTCTCGACCTTGAGTATGCGGACGATATTGTCTTACTGTGCGATAATGCCCAAGGCATGCAATCCGCACTTAATCAGTTGGCAATCAGTGTCCATAGGTACGGAATGTGCTTTGCACCTTCGAAGTGCAAAGTAATTCTACAAAACTGACAGGATCCTAATCCTGTACTCACCCTGGATGGTGAGCAGATAGAAGTAGTCGAGAAGTTCGTGTATCTGGGTAGCTGCATAAGTGCTGGTGGGGGTGTGAGTGATGAGATCAATGCACGTATAGTGACAGCCAGAGTGGCTTATGCCAATCTGGGCCATCTTTGGCGCCTTCGTGATGTAAGTCCGGCTGTAAAAGGTCGGATCTACAGCGCGTCGGTGAGAGCAGTTTTTCTCTATGCTTGTGAAACCTGGCCTCTCCGAGTTGAGGACGTTCGACGACTCTCTGTGTTCGATCATCGCTGTCTCCGAAGAATTGCTGACATTCAGTGGCAACACCATGTCAGTAATGCAGAGGTTCGGCATCGTGTGTTCTGGCGCAGAGATGATAATCCGATTGGTGTCACTATCTTGAAACACTGACTTCTGTGGCTTGGACATGTTCTACGAATGTCGTCCCAGGGAATTCCACGTCGAGCATTATTTGCCGACTCTGGGACTGGTTGGAAGAAGCGGAGAGGTGGTCAGTGTATGACATGGTGTCGTGGCATGAAAGAAAGCTGCAAAGGACTGGCTTGTGTTGATCTTTCACGACTCCCTGGTTGGGGTCTGAGAGATGGTGCTACACAGTGGCTAGAGACGTTATCAGATATGGCTCAGAATAGAAGCCAGTGGCGATCCTGCTGTAACCTTCTTTTACTTTCTTCATAAAATGTGGTTCTGTCTCCCTTACCTGAAAGATTTCTTCCGATTGTACCTTTGCGTTCCCTGATTACTAGCACATTACCTTACACCAATCTCTTCGTTATTGTTCTCTCTTTTTTTGTTGCGCTCCTTAGCTTTTTTTCTTTCTTTGTATTCCTCTCGAATTTTCATTGTTTTGTGTGGCGCATATATATTGGCGCTCTCTTGTACCAATATTCATGTGGTCAAATAATAATAATAATAATGTATATCTGTCGGTGAGATAAAATCGTTAGAGAAAATCCCAGAGTCGTAGACTTCGTGATAGTATGAGTGGTAATAGAAAACACTCGACATCGAAAATACGATTCAAGAAAATATAAGTTAGCGAAATCAAAAAATTATGGGGAATTCAGGGGCTGATAATAATGACAAATTTAAATGATAATTGTCGTCATCAGAGTTAATTGAATTTATTCATAGTTTTTAAGTTCACGAACAAAATAAACTTTACAATCAAAATTAAAAGTAATTTTACAGGAAATTAATTTGAACATTAGCCTTTTTACAAGCTTTTAACCGTTTGTCCTTAGTTTTACTTTGTATGTAAATTATTTATCCCATATTTCCCAGTTATATATCTCCTGAACAAATTCATTGCCATCTTTTAACACTCTCTGGAATCCCATCATCATTTTTTGCAACATTACTGAATTTGGATTTTATTCGACAACGTAATCGGCAAGCTGGGAAACTTTTAAATAACAATACTGCTACTCATGCAGTTGCAGAAAATCTCATAAATCTACCATTCTTTTTGCCAGTTGTTGAGACCAATCAAGGCTTACTATCGGCTGATGATTTTAGTAATGGGTTGTCAACTAAACAACAGTTGAATAATAAAACAAGTAATCGTAAACGACGTGGATTGTTGGATAAAGATTTCGAACTCGCTATTGAACCTATACAAAACTTATCTATGAGACTTATTCGAGCGAAATCAAATGATGACTGTAAGTGTTATTGGTGCATTTTTAAATTTTTAAACCACTCTTTTTTAAATAGCCTACTGCTTTTCCCTTTTAATCATATTCTGTAGACTTTTGAAAGCACTGTTGAATCAAGTTTTTCTGTAAATCTAAAGTAATATCTACAGACGTAAATCAAAAAGCTTAATGATATTCTTCTATAAGTAACAACATTCATGACAGCATACTGATTTGTTGATCGGACATATTTGAAGTGTAGCAACACTATATTTTTGTTAAATCACCCATAGCAGAAAATTATCACTTTTCTGTCCTTTTATAAATTACTAAAGATGTAACCAAAGTAACTCATGATGTCATTGAAGAAGAACTTAAGATAACTGCGAGAAAATTTTCTTTTCTACGATATCACTTAGGTCGTACAATTGTATCTACAATTCATTAACACGTAAGGTAATCTGCTACAAAAAATAGAAGGATGACTGCACAATTTTAGGTGCCATAAGAAACGTAATAATCGCTAAGTTAAAGAAAGAGGACCAGATAAAACTGGAAAAGTGAAAGGTGAAGAATGAATGAAAAACTTGGTAAGAATAACGTATAGTTATATACAAATTAAAGACATTCAAAGGAAGTATCAAAGGCACTTTGCCGTCTGTGAAAAGTAGGTGTCATGACCATAGAAAAATAATGGTTTTCACGAATCGCTGTTGGCGCAGTAACCTCCGGTTTAAAAAAAACACATCGAAAACCCTTCTGTATTAATTTTTTCTCTACAGCCACACTGTTTGATTGTATACAATTTGAAGAATGTATCCGACGGAGCAGTTTGACTGCAGTTAACATGATGTCTTAGTATTGATCAATCTATTGTTTTAAGTACGCTTCTCAGAAACAACCCAGGATCCGATTTGTCTGGCCAATGTGACCTGATCCAGAACACTGAGTAAACACAATCACACACTTATGTAGCCCTATGCGGGAGTTTATCTTTCACAAATCCACAAAAGCTGAAGGAGTTTGTAAAGGTTAAGCAAAGCTAGCTTACCAGCTTAAAAAGTTGTAAAAAGATGTATTTGTGCCTTTTATTCGTATATTCTTTTTTACTCATTCTAGTCGATAAGATTTCTCATGACTTAAAATCAGTTGGAATTACTGGACTAGATTTGGAAATTCTTCTACTTGTTCCATCAGCTGAAGAGGAAATGCCTTGTTTAAATCCTAAACGAACAAAAGCATTCTATGATCATGTGACCAATCCTTACTTAAAACTGCATGGATTTCTTCGATATATAATTAATCGGTAAGCGAATGTTCATTTTATTGTAATTACTTCTGTTGTTTAGTACCGCCTCCAGTTCTCGACACCCTGTGATCCTCGATTCATCACTTTCCCGTTTGCCCGAGAATTTCAAGTTAGGACTTGCCTCTTGATTCAGTTCAATGGTTTCTACAATGTCTTACCCACCCAACGCTTTTTCTTAATTTCCTTAACTGGAAGTAAGTTTCTTCTCAGTCAGAGTATGTTATTGCTGATGGTCTCTAGCCAATGGATCCGGAGTATCTTGCGTAGACACCTGTTTATAAACATCTGTACCTCATTATGGTGGTTGTGGTAGTTCTCCAAGTCTCAGCTCTTTACGATATAAAACTGCTTTGACGTTAGTGTTGAAAATTGTGACTTTAGTGTTGAGTTCCAGATATTCTTCAGTTGTAGGAATGCTACCCTAGGTTTGTTGATTAGTGCTTTCACGTCCGAATCAGATCCTCCCTGTTTATCGATGTCGCTGTCTAAGTAGTGGGGGTTTCTACTTCTTCTAGAGCTTCGCCATCAAGTGTGATTTGGTTGGTGCTCATTGTTTTGCGTTTCATTATCTTTCTTTTTCTCTTGTGAATGTGTTATAGCCCAAAGCCGCCAATCAGAAGCAGCGAATTATCGAGTGGACCAAGGACGCGTAAAACACGTGCGAGCAGCCTAGAGTTCTGGTTGGTCCTGCTTTCCTTCTAGCCCAGCCAGTTAAGTCCAGAACATCAGTCTCAGCCTCGTTATATTTCAAACATACTGAGTTTGTATACCAATCAAACAGACGACAACGTAGCATAAAATAGAAAATAACATTTGTACAAAATATGGCCAAATGTGGCTGTGAATGTGGGAGGCGGTGACTAACAGACAGGGCATAATTCAAGAATGGTAAAACATATAATAATGGTTCATAGGTCAAAGTAAATCTTATAATAAGAGGAACATGAATATGAATAGTTTAGTTATTTAACAATTATACGATAAAAATATACGTTTAGTATTGGTCCATAAAAGGATCCCAAAGTTACCATTCATTATGTTTCTCGGGACCTAACAGAATGTTGAGGTCTATTTCTGTGGAAGAGGCTAGTACGTTGGATATATTCGTCTGCATTTGTTTTCGTGTATGCAATCGGGGGTCTGAGTCATCTCCAAAGTCCATATCGTCCAATTGTGTCCACCGTATTCCATGCTCCTCCTCAGATATAAGGGTTCTCATTATCCAGTCGACAGATAGCAGCAAGAAAATGGACGAAAATATGGAGCCTTTTTTGACATCGGTCCTCACTTGGAACGCCTCAGTGCGTTGCCGTCCATGAACAATTGTTCATTTCCTTACAAAGCCCATTTTGTTGGTCTCTAGGTTGAACGTTATGCATTACTTCATTCAGTTCAGTAACGCTGTTGCAGACCTTATTTTATTTATTTATTTATTTTAACACATATGTATTAGTACAAGGAAGCGCCAAATACGTATGCGCCACACAGATCTCATTTGATTTGTGTGAGGGCTGTGATTCTGCCCACGTGTCCAAACCGAAGCAGGTGGTTTTCTTAGGGGGCCACACCCGCAGCCTGCGACCTGATTGTCCGATCCACAAGGCAGTGGAGCAACGTAAGGAGATGCAGTTCCATGGAAGCCGGTGACCGACAACTGGTTCATACGCCATTTGTTCCCGCAGGATACTGGAGCCCATGTGCATCATTGGTTTGGAATCAGTGTTTTCCAACTCTCGTAGGTGGACTCTCCGTGTCCACCAGCCCGGTTTAAGTGTCGTCCATTCGCTTGTCGTCCTCTCAATTTCGCAAACAACACCCTTACCACGAGATTGCAGTTAGTAGGATTACCCTGGGAGAGGCTATATACGCGTGGCCATGTGAGAGCATTTCGAGAGGGAGAGCGGATTCAACACACTCTCGACCGTACCAGGGTATTTGGGGGCTTAGTACTGACAGTAGAATAATGCCTCTTTCGTTCTCACAATTACTAAGGTCTTTCCTCGGTTTTGACAAAGCATTTCTCCTTCCAGCCTATTGATTCCTGTTCTTCTTCCGAAATCTCTTATCCCTGCTTCAGCTGGTTTTTCGCTCTTCATATTACTAATAGTCTTGCTGATTTCTTCTATTATTTGTGCGTCATCTGTTCAGAAGGTTTTAGATTGTGCTTCGATGTAAGATTCAGTGGAGTGGTCTATTCAAGAGCTCTTTTTTGTTGTTGACTGATCTTTTGGTTTACCATATTTCTCTGTTAGCTACTTGGATGTATACTCTATTCATATAATTATCCTTTAAGGTTGGTATCTATTTATTTCTCTTTTATTTATTGACTCTGCTTTTTTTATTGCACTAAATATGAGTTGTCTTGTATTCTCTCTTAACAACAGGTTTCAATCGAATCGAGATTTCGATCTTGCTTGCGCTTGTTTGGAAATTTTGTTGCAACAGCATAGTGATATTTTATTCCGACATTGTCATGTACAGAACAATTTGTTTAATCAAAAACCGGACGAACTAAATGAAAAGTATCTACAGATAGTGATAAAAGACCAAATGAAATATGATTCGATGTCCCCTTATTTCGTTACATTAATTTTAGTTAACCAAGCAATAAAGACTAAAAGAAAAGCACAATCGAACTTAACACATTGTATTACTCAATCTTTATGTTTAGTTGATTTCATTCGTAATCCTGTGACTGCATTGCAGTTATAAATAATGATTAACATATTGCTATTTTTTTCAAAAATTTCATGCAATTGGTTCCCTTTATGAATTTAAATAGAGCAAGAACAAATATTGATGAAGATTAGTATAAATTCATATTATTTCGAGGTTTCTCGTCAGCTGCTTACAAACCAAAAATGTAATAGAATTTTTACATTGAGATAGTGTGAAAGCAATTGACATAAATGAGTGTAAATAACTGGATTACAATAATAACTATATATATATATATGCTAGAACAGGTCAGAGGTTAAAAAAGGAATTAATTCAGGGTGGGTGGTGTAATAGTTTAGTGAAGTCCATAAATTGTGTGATAATTTTAGAGATTAATGGAATTGAATAATGATCAGATGGATTACGTAATAATAATGAAATAGAATTTCAAAAGTTAACATAATTTAGGAGGATCAGGTGGTGGAAATGTGTGAATAAAAACTTGGTTTAAGAATTAGGTTATAGGTGGAGGGGTATAACAAAATAAAAATTTTAAAATAAATAAATGAATAAAATAACCCAAATAACGAAAACGCAAAAAAAAGATTACCAAGGTAGTGATAAGCTTATTAAAGTCTCTTTTTGAATGCGTAAGTCCGGTTTAAGTTTTTTGATCGCAATGGCTTCAGCAAAACGGAGGGTGGTCGTACTGCTTTGTCTGTTGATAATTTTGAAAGCGTGCGGGATGTCGACGGCATGCCCGGTGTCAAGGAGATGCCGAACTATTGCACTGTTGAAAGCCTTAGTCCCTCGCGGCCTCAAGTTTTTCGGAACATGCTCAGAAATGCGGACATGCACTCTTCTCTCGGTTCTTTCAATGTATGTGCTTTGGCATGTACATGTGAATCGGTAAATGCAGTTGGAGCTACTAAGAAAAGAGGACTTGTCGATTTTGGTTTGTTTAAGTGAGCAGTTCGTTTGCCATACTGTCGTAAGTTTTGCTGCTGGGTAGGCCACTTTCAACGCAGAGTTTAGTCTGTGATTAATTATTCCGGCAATTTCATCACCTTTGAAACGTAAGTGTAAGAAGCAGGTTTTCTTTTCTACTCCATCGTATTTTGTACGAGGATTGGTTTTTGCATATTTCCGGATAAATTTCAATGGGTATTCATTATCACGTAGAACATTAGTAATCAGATTAATTTCATCATCAAGGTATTTTGAACAAATTTTTTCGAGCGCGGTCAAAAAGGGTTCGTACAATACCCTTTTTGTAACTCAGGCAGAAACTGTTTGCAATTGAGATATAGACTACTCCAGGTATTTTTATGGTGATTGTGTCTATGTAATTTACCATCAGATGTTCTTCGATCCCAACATTAAGGAAATGGAATTTGTCTTCAGCTTCTTGTTCATTGTAAACTCTATGTCATCGTGTGCTTTATTAAATAGATTGAGTAGCTTAATGGAGTGTTCGTGATTGTTGCAGACGAGGAATGTGTCGTCAATATATCTGCAATATAGCGTAGTATCATCGATTACGTTCTTAAGCTTTTTTTGTTCTAGGTTTCCTATAAATATATCGGCAAGAATTGGACCTAATGGGCTACTCACGGCAACTCCATCGATTTGGCGATAAAGGACATTATTGAATTGAAATTTTATGTTTTTTGTACACAAAAAGAGGAGCGGTTTTAAAATCGTGGATTGGTAGAGGTAGAAGTTCAGGATATTCACATATGATCCTTATCGTTTCTTCCAAGGGGATGTTTGTGAAGAGCGATGAGACGTCAAATGAAACCATAAATTTACCGGAAACATTTAGGTTGTCGAGTTTTTGTACAAATTCAAAACTATCTTTTAGACTGTAAGGTGTTAGTTTCGAATTGGTTCTAGGCACTTTGTCAGCCAGCGGGCGAGTTTATGGAAGGGCGAATTAGCCACTGATAATATTGGTCTAATCGGGATGTCGTGCTTGTGAGATTTAGGTAGGCCGTATAGATACGGTAATTGCAATGCTTTAGGTTTAAGTTCATTGTATGTATGATTATCTATTAGATTTTTCTTCAGGAGTTCTCTCAACATTCTTTAGAGACGCTTCTCTGTCGCATCTGTTGAGTCTTTCTGGGTATTGTCGATAATAAACCTAGTGGAGTCATTTAATATAGACGTTACTTTATTAATATATTCATCTCTGTTAAGAATGACTACACCGGAACCCTTATCCGGACGAAGTAGCATTATTGTTTCGTCTTTAATAAGTTTTCCCAATGCTTGATACTGATCTTTAGTGAATAACTTTGATTGTGTGATTGGTGTCGTAACATACTGATTTGTGTTATCCACTAATTTAGATTTGAACCAACTTTGTTTTACGTCGTTCATGGGCTTTAGGTCTGACAACTGTTGATATAAATATTCGAACTGCGTCTCAGTGTCTCTTCTGTTACATTTTTTCGGGATATGAAATTTGAATCCAAGGGAGAGTGCCCCAGTTCCAATTCGCCTTAGTTTTTTATTCGATAAGTTCTGTATGTATTTTCGTGGATTAGTAGGAAATGCCACATGGTTTTGTTCTTTAATAAGTGTTTTAGTCAATGTCTTCAGGAATTTATGACTAGTTTTAGACTGAACATCGCGAATGAAGTTAATGAGTTTAATACGACATATAATATTTAAATCCATAACAATTTGTCCTAACCAAGGTATTGTATTCTAAGTTTAGAGATAAGTTCCTTAGTGCACTCGATTTGGATTTGGTGACACGTCGAAGATTTTTAACGAAGAAGGTATTTTCAAGCACCGACAGCTTTAATAATGTGACAAGGGAAGCAGCCATCATTGAGGCATGTACGTGAATTTCTTTCGAAACAGAAACGGTAATGATAACGTAATAAAGAAAAAAAATCCGGAAAGCCGTTTTTTATTTACTAAAATGCGTATAGATTTGGTTGCGAACTTAAGTTTTATGTGGAAATATAACCAGAAGCAGTGAATAATAATTTATCTATTCCTCGTTGACGTTTATAATTGCATGTTTATTATATCGCAAGTAGGTAGGGTTACATTTGGTGGAGATGGAGTTAGGTTTAAACTAGCCAATTTTCTATTGAATGCCTTAGTTTTGTGTAATTTAGTCTATTACGCAAGTACATAAAACAGTTTTCCTTTGCTAGATTCAACAATATAATTCTACAAAAATATTTCAATGAATATACTAAGTAAACAAAGAGAAACCATTTCCATAATTTTACAACTAATTAACTAATAGCTTCCGTAGTTTGTCAAGGCTTCTTCTTTCTCTGTTCACATAATCTTGCACGGTGTTCTGAGTCGCTGAACTTCCTATTTAGAAACTGCCCAAGAAGATTGCCCACGTTGTGTTACGTCCGAGTGAAGATTAAACTAAGTGTAACTTATGAGAACTATGAATGGACTGATATTGTATATGTTTATTCTTATTGTATAACTGTTTTGTAACTATATTATGTATGTCTATATTCGTCTTATTGTAAGCTTCGTTTTGACCTATAGATTATTATTATACAAATTGCTGTCCTTTAATTATGCTCAGTTTATTAATTGCCGTCTCCTACGTTCACAACCACATTGTGACTTGATCATGTGTAAATGTTACTTCCTATTTCATAGTGTGATGCGGTCTGTATGGCTTGTATATAAACCAAATATGATTGAAATAAACGATTCGCATAGTGTAAGCTGTTGTTGGCGTTCTGGACTCAATTGGACGGGCTAGGGGAAAAAAGGACCGATAAAGTCGCTAGGCTGCTCATACCGGTCGAAAGTCATTGGCTTATCACAGTACTAATATTGAATAAGTCGTATTTCGGTTAGTGAATAAACCATGTGATAACTCGCCGGGCTTAATGTTACAACACACAGTGCCCGGCCTTTCGGTTTTCTGTGAAGTGCCAGCATTTTCCAGTATGTGGTTGGCGTGACGCATCCACTTTTGACCTTCAACTTCCACCATATACATGACATTTCCTCGTCTCCTAAGGATGTGTTCACTGGTCATTTGCGGAATTGAGCATCGGAAATCACGAATGTATACTTTCTGATTATTTTGTAAGATTCTACGTTTCATCCTATGATGACGATTAAATTGTTTCCACCTTCCTGTCTTTGGTTCTGTGGCATTGAGAGCAGTTTTATCTTTTCTACTCAACATAATTTCTGCTAGAGACAAATGACTTAGGGCTGATGGATTATGAGATGTTCTGTAGACCAATAGAAAAACATCAATTTCCTTAATCTTCCCTTCCCTTTTAGCCTTCAATGGCGCTCTTCTGAGAGTATCCACAAACCTTTCGGCTTGACCATTCGATTGTGAATGATTTGAGGGTAGAAGAACATGTGTAACTGCGTACCTGCTACAGAAATATGAGGAAATGGAAGAAGTAAACTGAGTGCCGCTCGACACAGGAACATCTGGCAATCCGAAACTAGAGAACAACTGCCGAAACTTCATAGTAGTCTCTTGCGAAGTGATTTGGTTCATGGAAAGAATCTCTGGTCATTTTGAATAATCATCGACACAAACGAGAAAATATGTACCTGTGATAATCAGGAGTATTTAAATTATAGTATGAACTAAGAATCCCAGAAATAACGTAATCGTATCAAGAAGTACTAGATAACCACAGACGAATATACTGTATTTAGAATTCGAAACCAAGCATTCAACAAGTACAATGGAATCATTAATTCATTCAAACATCACATTCGCCACAGCTTAAATTGGAGTCTAGGTGTCTGTAATTGATTGTACGTCTTCTTCTTAAATTCCTCCTGTGTCTGTCCGACAATGTATTGGATAAAGACTCTGTATTATCTAGAATGTACGCATTAGCATGAGAATTAACAACAGAAATCGAAACAGAATCACTTGGTTCCAGGGATTGTATACAATCGCCGTGTCGGTTGTGTGTAGCGTGGCGTCGAGCCGAGACTAACTATGAACACCGCTACCAAGAAACACGTGCCAAATAGGTCAGAAGGCGAAGGTTGGACGTAACAAAATGAATCCATAAAATCCCCGAGAAGCCAAATATCAGAAGACAGTTAATGGACCAAGTCGAGATATATTCACTGGCGATCTCGTGGCATCGAAAGGATACCGAGATCGTGCCAGGATACAAGCTTGGTTACAGAACGTAACCGAATTCGCGCGAAGTCACAATCAAAAGTGCGTGTATAAGAATGGAAGCAAAATATAGCTGTCATTAGCACAGTCAAACAAAAGCACACTAAAACAAGCACTGGTACAGTTGGTTATGATAATAATTGTTTTTATTAAACCAGTCGTGTTCTCGTGATAAATGTGAGTCACTACAAGTTGATTGATTATAAACTGTTGTCTCACAATGATTCTGAGTTTTACTTAACTCTTAACTGCTATATGACTCTACACTGTCTTTTAAAATCGTTGATAAAGATAAATGATCATTATAAATACTCAACTTAATAGAATCAGAATTACAAGACTTAGTATTAGTTGCATAGAGATGAACAGTAGTATTACAAACTGACTGAATATATCCAATATCATCACATTTAAAGCACTTGGAATTACATAATTTACATGAATTAAAAGAGTGGAACCTGCCACAGGACAAGCATTGACCAAACTTGTGCCCATCCTCGTGAACTGCCTCCAAACTCAATGAATTATCTGCATAACCTTGAGTATGCACTGGGTTGGGATGACGTAGTAATGTAGTGGAATTTTTTATATCCTCATGAATCATTTTGCGAGATCTTCCTTTACCGCATTCGAATGTTGTATACTTGACATAGTCTGGCAGTAGATCGTTAAGAGTTGTATAAGAAAGCGAGATAGGCTTTTCCGGCATAGCCAGAGTTTTAATAAGCTATATGCTTCTTTTCCGATGAGTGTGAGGCAATGTGCCACAATATTCACATCCTCATCACGTTCCTTGGTCATAGCCCAAATTTCGAACCTTTCAAAATAATCCTCAGAAACTTCAGAAGTTGAATGAATATCTAACTTTTACATCGTAGGTTCCATCGCGACGCCAGTATAATGTTTGAAAGTATTTGGATTATCGTATGAACTAGGAATCCCAGAATTAACGCAATTGAATCAAGAAGTGCTAGATAACCACAGACGAGTATACTGTATTTAGAATTCGAAATCAAGCATTCAACAAGTACAATGGAATCATTAATTCATTCAAACACCACAGTATCCTGGAATGGGCCGGCAAATCAATGTGTACACATGATCAAGGTTCTTTCAGCGATGTCGGGATTTGGGATGTGACCGGAGACCTTGGTACGGACAAAAATATTAGAATAAAATAAATGAGATTCTGAAATTTTACCAGAGCATACGTTGTTTGAGGCAATTGATTGGTAATCATTTTGAGGACATGTTAAATCGGGGGTATTTTATTTAAAATCATTATGAAAACATATTATATCGAAAGCATTTAATACATAAATATCATGAGAACATGATACATTAGAGGCATTCGATACAGAAATATCATAAGAAATTCAGAGGAAGGATTGTGAGAACATACCTCATTTAATGAAATATTCAAAGTATCAATCTTCTCAATACAGTCTAATCCTAATAGATTTAAATCATGTTGTCTCAACAAATAGCAAAAATCAGTGAACTTATGTTCTTTGAATTGTACGTTGTACATGACTTCTGTTACCTTACTTTATCTCCTGAGGTATTTCGAGCAACATGTTCTGTTGATAAGATGCGTTTTCACCTCGGCTTGAGCCACGTGTTCTTGGAAATCAGTGTAATTTCGGAAGCCGTGTCCAACTAATAAAGTATAGGTTTGTTAGCGGGATATAGACTGGATTAAAGCATGCTCAATACACGATTGCTTTGATGCACGCTGATTGTCTAATTCTTACCCATTTAGCGCTAGTCGATACTTGGAGAACACTCCAGAAACCTCGTGTAAAAACTATAAATATACTAACGTTTTTCCCACTGTGCTTCTTACTTCCATCTGACCTTGTTATTCGGAATATAACCTCTTTCCTGTCCAACCGTGTTCTGATTTGAGGACTTGTCGAGTGAATTGGTGTCCAAGAATACTAAGCAATATATAGAGCTCCTAATAGTTCGAATAACGGGAATGATCTTATTATCAATGCATTCATACATGCATCTTCTCTAAACTTTAATGCTAAGGTTATCACTGGGGATTTCAATTATCCTGGGATCAACTGGAGTACCGGTAGTTGTCAGTCATGTAATGATGAGTTCTCGGCAACCATTAACATGCACTGCTGGTCACAGTGGGTTCGTGCCCCAACTAGAGGCGATAGTATACTCGATCTAATATTTAGTAGAGATGTTATCCCACTATCTGTAAAAGTATATGATGAATTTGAAAGCAGTGACCATAAGATAGTAGTTTGCGCTCTCCCTATCTATCCCTCTTATAACCCACCCATTCAAAAAACCTGTCAATATAGAGACTATAAGCATGCTGACTGGGACCTCCTGCATTCATTGATTAAACTTTCAGACTGGGATAACTTTTTTTCATGTAATAGTCTCATGGATGCTATCGACGAATTCTATCTGATCATTAACTCTTGTTTAGATTCCAGTGTACCTCTTAAAACGTACAGGTTTAGTAAACCTTACGAATTATATATACCAGCTAAATATCGTAATAAACTAAAACGCCTACAGAATCGTTATTTTAAGTCAAACGACTTCACAGCAGTTGCACAAATAACAATAATTTTTAATCAAATTAAAGAGAAACATAGGTTAAAAGCCATTAATGAGGAGCTGTTAGCACTTAATACTAACTCGAAAGTACAAAACTTAACTCTCCTTTTCAATAAACGCACTAAAGCAACTCGAAATGTTGATATACCGTGCATCCAGCATAATAGCACTTTTATATACGACTCTAAAACCATGGCCGACCTTTTCAGTAGTATTTTTGCGAATGGTGTAGAAAACATAAGTGGCTATGCTTCAAGAGTTATGTGCGTGACTAGCAACTCAATAAAATCTATCTCCTTCACATGCATGAAAATTAATAAGGCTATAAATACCCTTAAGCTTTCGAAAGGTCATGGAGTAGACGGGATTTCATCATTTCTCTACAAATATGGTGGTCCAGATATTCCACTTCTTCTTCTAAAGCTGTTTACTCTCTCTATGGAAACCGGTTCTTACCCTTACTGTTGGAAAACCGCGTACATCATACCACGTTACAAATCTGGAGATAAGACTGACATGAACAATTACCGGCCAATAAATATTACTCCAGTTATTTCTAGGATTATGGAAAAAATTATAAGTGATGAACTTTCCAACTATTTACTTGCTGGAAAATTTATCAATGATACTCAACATGGATTTCTTAAAAATCGTTCTTGCATGACATGTCATTTTGACTTCTTTAATTTAGTCTATTCTCTACGTAGCCAAGGATATCTAGTCTTAGTGCTATATCTGGACATTTCTAAAGCCTTTGACATGGTTAGCCACCAACTTCTTATAGGTAAGCTCGCATCTTATGGGGTTCAAAATCCTTTGCTTGCTTGGCTTGATTCCTTTCTCAGCAATCGACATCAAATAGTTAAAATTAACTCTTCATTGTCTAACGCTGTCCCTGTTAGAAGTGGTGTAATACAAGGTAGTGTCTTAGGTCCTTTGCTCTTTTTAGTGTTTATCAATGATATTTGTGAAAGTTTTTGTGTCGGTAAGCCCCTTCTATATGCAGATGATCTTAAAGTAGTATATTCATTTTCTCCACATGACCTGAAAAATATGCAAAATTGCATCAGCATGGAGCTTAACAAGGTAGCACAGTGGTGCTTAAAATGGCAACTGGAGCTTAATACGGCTAAATGTGGATGGATATGCTTCGGCGATACATCACTCAACCTAGACATTACCATAAATGGAGAAGTGTTATCTAGGTTACATACAGTAGTAGACTTAGGACTTAGATATTCCCAAGACTTGTCGTTTACAGAACATATATTAAAACAGACCTCTAAGTCTCAACGTCTAATAGGTTACATAACTCGAAATCTTTACAACACTGAGTCACGTATTCTAATGTACAAAGTTTGTGCTCGACCTCTTCTAGAATATTGCACGTTTATTCTTAGCAGTGCGCTCATAAAGGATAAATTAAGGCTGGAATCAGTACAGAGACGATTTACACTTCGTATTCTTGGAGCTGATTGTACCTTAACTTATAATTCTAGATGTAATAAACTTGGGCTAGACCCTTTATGGAGGAGGAGACTCAAACTAAATCTTATCTTTTTCTTCAAACTACTTCATAAACTATCGTTTACATCCGATCACGCGATTCAATATGCAGAAACCTCTCATTATGACATCCGTAATTCCTTGGCACTAGTGAAACAAACTCATTCTAAATCATCTCTTTATATGAATTACTTCACCTGTAAATTTTCTAGACTCTGGAATAACCTACCACAAT
Source organism: Schistosoma mattheei (assembly GCA_944470405.2). Taxonomy (NCBI): domain Eukaryota; kingdom Metazoa; phylum Platyhelminthes; class Trematoda; order Strigeidida; family Schistosomatidae; genus Schistosoma; species Schistosoma mattheei. The sequence goes on along the minus strand of OX103948.1, from coordinate 6,460,679 downwards.
CTATCCGCACGATAAAATCACTCCCATTATTTGTTCGCTGCATCGATGCATACTGCTCCTCTGAAAATGCATTGAATGGTCTAGCACCTTCAAGTGTATCTCATTCCACAAGTGATATTATAGGAACTTTAAATGTTTAGCCATTTTTATTAGTGTATTCCCTAAGTAAAACCACCTACTTGCTGTCACTTTATGTTAACACCGTCCCCAGCAAGTTTAACTAATTTGAATAACATCAACAGTATATCACTGTGTCACATGACACACGCATTTAGGTAGACCTGATTGACATATTTTGGTAATTACTGCTTTGTTGTTCCGTGCTCTGTTTTCGTTTTAATTTCTCTAGTTGTAGATAATTATCATTAATTCGATCTGGCACACGAATTGACCTTAATTACTCCGTTAATAAATCAACAGGCTGTCCATTTAGGAAATATTAAAAATTCCCGGCTGATGCATTGGATCATTGTAATACATGTACTACCTAAACAATTAGTGAACTTGTATACTTAAAACGTTCTTCTATCACATGTTTGTTTTGTACATCTAATGTTCCTCTTTATATCGAATTGGTCATGCCTGTAAACTGGCGTGAATTCTGTAATTATTATTTTCAGAATATAAATTATTATTATTAACATCTGGGTTGTAATAAGGGAGAACTATAACCAGGTTTTCCATTTACTAATAAGTTTACTTACTTCCGTTCACTTGGAAATCCAACCTTGAAAGTTGCGAAGATGCTTTTGATTTGACCCTGTGGCTGTCGCTTCTCATTTCCGCTACGATATTTAGACTGGCGTTTATTTGATGAACAGTGGCCTTCTTTATGACCAAGCGATGACATCGGTTGCATTTGTGATCCTTGAACGGGCATAATTTCAAAAAATGTCATGCTCCACACGGTGACGGTGGTTTGCTAGTTGTCGCGCTTTGTTTGGAAGATTTGAAGGACCTGAGTGCATTTATTAAACCGAAATCGGAAGGTTCCGCCTTCTGTTGCACTATCGCTCTATCATGTTTGAGATTTAATAACCGTTGACACTCGGTAGTGACCATTTTTAGAGTCATATTCGGTTCCTGCTCAATACCTGCCAAAACATTGATAGCGAGTGTTGAATAATAATTGTTGTTTTAATATAATGGGAATTTTTCAGCGAATAAATTGAGCATTGAGTAGATTGTTATAAATAAATAATGTATTTGTAATATCGTGATGAGTAGAAAAATTAGATTTCCTGACGTTTTGTGACTTAGCTTGTTGTAACTTGTAGTCTGTGCCCTACTAATGTATAATGTGATGATACCACCAATTAGGGAGCAGTGGCTTGTCGATCGGACCAATAACGCATAAAGCCCGTGCGAGCAGTCTAGAGTACTTATTGGTCCTGCTTCCTGCCTAGCCCAGTCAGTTAAATCCAGAACACCAATCTCAGCCTCTGCGATATGAATCATGTATTTCAAACATACTGGGTTTGTATACAAACCAACCAGACCACATCGTATCATAAAATACAAAATAACATTTGTACAATATTTAGTCAAAAGTGGCTGTGAATATGGGAGGTAATAATTGATAGACAGGTCATAAATGAAGAACGGCAAATCGTATAATAATAGTTCAGGTCAAAATAAAGCTTATGATAAAAAGAACACGAATATAAATAGTTTAGTTATTTAATAATTATACGATAAAAATATATGTATGGTATTTGACCATTAACAGATCCCAACAGTTACCATTCATTATACTTATCGGGACATAACATTGTGTAAGCCACTTCTTCAAAGAATAAATAACCAAACAATTACGAAAATACAGGGATGTCCGAAGCTGGGGATTAGAGTGGAAAATAGAGTACAAGAGATTACGTTTAAATCACAATAGCCTTGGAACAGGAAAGGCTATGGCAGTTAATTATAAATGAAGCGAAAGCTTATGATCTGTAGAATAGACTAGGGGCAAAGATAAATGTTGCTGTTTTACAGGATTAGCATTTAATGAAATAATGTCCCCAAGAATAGCTTTCGTAGTTTGTCAAATCTTCTTTTTTGCTTTTCACACCATTAATATAAATTCCTAAGTTGTCATTTATCTGAACCAAATTCCATGTGCAAGCCTTAAACGTGAGCAAATGGGAAAGCGCAAATCATATATAAAATGTTCACTACGACTGAGCGTTTTTTTCCGAGTCCATTCGCTAATGAAGAATTATTTTCTTGATAATGCCATTCTTCCTTTATTAAATAATAGGACTTAGGTCTGTTGAAATAGTGATTTTGACTTTAAGGATTTTTTGAAGATAAACAGGATTTGAGCTACAGTAATTCAAGCTGTCAATAATGAATAACAGGATCTTGATATGCTAATCTTAATTCCCTCATCTGAGAAAGTATCCTGGTTCTCATTTTTTGAGGTATACATCTTGATCTGTCTACCTACTAATATACCGGAAATAACTTGCTTTAATCTAGATTAAGACCTTGACACGATAGGTTGATTCGTTCAACCTTGAGGCTAAAAACGTGTGAGTTCGAAGTGAGACTAACTGCCTTGGATGGAGACGAAAACCATTCTATCACCTGACTGGCTAACAAGTACGCGAGAGGAAGTGTGAATCAACTGGAAAAGTAATCGATTTATTCCCGATTCCGATTACTGCAAAAAGATACATGACCACAATACACAAACGTCGAACTGTTCTCTTCAAGATGCTAGGACTGCTTATATCAACTAGAGGGTAGTAAATGAACTGGATTTCCAGTCGGTGAAAATCTATAACTTTATTCAGTCCTCATGATGAACTACACTCAGGATCGCGTTTGTTTGATAATGGCTTCTATTCTCGTGGAAATATGAGGAGTGATTCAAAAAATAATTACAAAGCAGGTTTGGAAGATGTTTATCCTGCGGTAAACTTCTACGTCATATATTATCCTTATTTACAACTTCTACTTAATATTTGAAAACCATTATATCTGTCCAGTTGTGCTTTTCTCGATGTTATTGTTGATATTGACAGCGTCCAGTCCGTTTTCACTGGGAAGTTGAAGCCATTAAAACTTGGTGCTATAATTCTGCTTACTAAAGTTCCCATTTCTAGTATTACTGGTCGCAAACTTTCTATTATTGAATGTTGTAATCTGTTAATCAGAAATGATAAATTTCTCAATACTGAGGGTGGATCGTCTATATTAGGTCTAGTAAATTTAAGAATGCCTTAGGGTCAGCTATCCTTATTGACCACTGGAAATGATTCTAATACTGTTGTGGAGGTAATATATCCCCAAAATGAATAGCTCTGAAAGTCTTCGATATTTGACGCTAGCCACTTTAGTTTTAATGGACTTAGCTGATTGAAGGCGCTCGGTCATGCATCCGCACCAGATCACGAGTGAGTACGCCGTGCTTCAATTCTCCTAGAACCGCTAGCCAGCCTAGATCAGTCATTTATCGAATATATGTTCGAGGCTACTCACTTCTGATTTCACTGTGTTGGTACGTTTCAATCATAAAAGATATTACTAGTTAAGGTGTTGTCAAACTCCGAATACTTGTGGCCTCTTAATTTCGCTTAACAATTTGGGAATTAAGGAATCAAAGTGGGAAAATTACACATGACTTCAAATTATACTCATTCTCATGCACTAATTAGGAATTTCAGAACCCTGCAAACAAGAGTCGTTTCTCGTACTTCTAAAAAGGAATACGACCCGGAAAGGACAGTATACGAAATTCCTTAGAGCAAAAAGAATGACACTGAAATTGCTTAAAAAGACTATGCCAACAATAGCTGACCATCAATGGGATTAAATGATGACATGAATAAGTTTTAAAATCGTAGAAAATAATTACGTGTCGTAAATGAATGCAATGGTGGACGTTGGAGCAATAGGTTAGGCGTTGACGCGTTAGACCTAAGGTCCCTAATTCCAGTCGCATGTGTACGATCCTCAATGCGTACTGCTCACCTGTCCCATACTACGACCAAACGGCAGTCCATTACTTCCAGCTTTTCAATCGTCCTTTAACATTCATCATAACAACCTGAATTCCGTATCTTACTGTAATACTGATCATCCTCATCTATTATTTGATGAGTGTTTACTTTTAATTTCTTGTACAACTCCCAGTTTTTTTATTAAGTGACTAATATATTTCTTTGTTTCCACATATTTTGCAGTGAATACTATACATTAGGATTGTTTATAGCTTGAAGATGCTAATAAATTTCAAAAGGAAATTTTTTGACGGCGTTCTGTTCTCTGAATCAGGTTGTTTAATCGTGAAGCCTCCATTGTCTTGTTGATAACATCATCAGCAGATATTTCAATAAGTCCTGAGTGATTAGCGTTTCTCCGTGACTGACTAGTTATTTGGTCTGTTAACCTACAATTCGGTTTATTGTTGTCCATAGATGTAACCGTTGTTTGCGTATTCGTTTTAAGTGTTTTCACCTCTAACCTTGGATTTATTTCTCTTTTGTGTTAGTTGATAAATCGAGCCAATTTCAATGTATATTGATTAGTGCATTACCAGTGTTATGACAGGTCAATGAAGAGTAAAAAAAACAAATCTGCACAATGGGTGGTGTAACAGGAACATGAATATTATCAAAACTATCGAAAGGACTAATTGCTTTAAATCTGAAATTGATAAATTTATTGTGAGTTGATTTGTTTCTAGATAATATACAAACAATTAATTATTCTAGATGGTTTGTAGAACACAGAAAAGACATAATACATTTAGTTGAATATACAAGTATATGACACTATATTTAGGGGAAGTTAGATTTAACTTCCTCCCAAACTAACTAATAAAACAAACAAAATTGTCATACCTCCCGTATAGAAAGTGTGTGGACGATTGAATCAAGCCACCATACACAGGCAAAAATGAATGTGACAATGACGTTATAAAAACAGACCACTTGAAAATTAAACGCCTTACTAAAATGCAGATGTAGTGTGTTACAAAAAACAGTAATTATCTACACTTTTTTATGTGAAACAGAAGTGAAGAGTCAAAATATTGATATTCCACGAAAAGCTTCAGTCGGAGTTTCATTTTCAGACTCCGATGGCGTATCCAACCCAAGAGGGTTTTTTCCAGATATTTCGTGAGGATCATATTGATACGGTTGAGATGCTTCTTCATCATCTGTAGGAGGTTTGGATGATATACTTGGAGTAATACCTGGTGAACCTGCGTTTTGTTTTATGCCAGAAGTAACTGTACGTTGAGGTGCTAAGTTAGAGTCTTCATCGTAAACTTGTACACCAATACAGTCAGGTGTAAGTTGTCTTTTCACTGAACGACTTGTTGAGTCCAGTGTATTTTTTGATATTTGATCTGAGTAAGACAATGCTTCCTCGCCTCCGCGTTCTTTATCTTGGCTTTCAAGTACTGGAGGCTTGGAAACTCGTTTCGCAAAGCCCAAAGTAAGCGGTGAATCTGGATTGAATAAAGTTGTCGAAGACAAAGAATTTCGGTTTGTAATTTTTGAGAGATTGTTATTAATTTTACGACGTTTAATATTATGACTAATAATTGCCTTCTCTTTTTGTAACTGACGTATTGTAGCCTGGAAAAAAAGGAGACAAAGTACGGTCAAATGCTGAGTGAAAAAATTAGTCATGTTTAAAATTGGTAGTTTTCGATTGTTCTTTACGAAGTTCTCCAGAGACAAGGGAAAAAGCCGAAAGTGCTTTAACCAACTAACGCTTGTTGGAAACTTCCCAGAAAAATCTAGGAATCAGCTAATCGCCGTTTCCTTATTCTGATTAGATAATCACAAAGTTGTTTTACTAACTTCGTTTTGTTTTCAGAAACATTTAATATATAAAAACTGTTCACAACCTAACGTTCGAAGTAACCCTTCTGCAATTTTTGTTTACAGTTCGACAGAGCTAGATTTTCGGGGACTAGGAAGCAAGTATCCATGATGTCCGAAATACAACAAAACTTATTATTGATGTACAAATATTTCAAAAAAATCCCAAATAAAAAGCTTATAATTATTTCAAATTCTAAACAATTGAGTGAACAGAAAACAAACGGCTTGATTCTCTTTTTTAGTCTGACTGCTTCATCACATGGATCAGAAGTTTGATTAGTAAAAAATATATTTGAGAAAATCAATGCACTACACAGTTGAGAAGAAAACCGACTTACTAGCAGCCGATCTTGTTCAAGCTGTGCAGCTGATTTTATTTTTCGGACACGATCTTCATTCATTGATTTTATTTCAATCATTTCAGAGCGTAATTCTGCTATTGTGCGATCTTTGGTTAACAAGTCAGAGTCTTTAATTGTTAATTGACGTTTGAGTGATTTGATCTCATCTTGTAACTGGCTTATAGTAAGTAAGTGTTCATTGTACACAGAATCTAAGCTAAATTAATGAAAATAGGGTTAAGTAAATGTGGAAATATGAATAATATCAAGAGGGGGATTAAGATACCTAGGATAGACATGGCATTCAGATTTTAATATCATAGAGAAACTTAATTTTAACCTGACTGATAAGTCTTCAAATTGAATGCTAGATTCGGTACTTAAGCTCTTCTAGTAATCCCCAGGCTAAATCTACACAGCGATTTAAAACGAGAGAAATATGGAATAAACGCTTTACTCCAAGGTTTGCCTATGTACAAAAAATCTAGGGTATTTATGGCATTTTAAATTGCCCTGGGCTTCCGGAAAGGTCTGGAACGCTACTTAAACGTACTAGCGGTATAGAAACGCAACGCGTGACTTCTCACTCTCTGGATGTTTGCGCTAATATGTCACATACTTCTGATAATATTCGTATCCTTATTACACTATCGGAATTTATCTAAGGGACTAATTACTTCATCTAATTTTTTTAATGGCTACGGTTATAATGCAGACTCAAATAAATAAAAAATTGGTATTATAATCAAACTATCTTTGAAGATGTTTAATTTAGCAAGTCTTAGCATGACTTCAGGCAACAAAACGAATGTAAACTTACAAGTGTGTGAGTTGATATTTTTCTTTTTGTATTTGCTAATAACCATCATATTTACATGAGCGAAATCTTTTTGCACAGCTTGAATAACCGGTATTCCCTGACTAAATATACTGGAGCAGGATAAAACCACACAAGAATAACCCTTTTTCTGATAACAGGAGCAACAATTAATGTAGGCACACGGGATGTTCGGACAATGTGGGGAAGTGGGAGAGGGATTTAAGTAGCGGATGTGTTTGGAATGGCTTAAACCTATTCGACAAAAACCGGACAGAAAGGACTAGCTTCGGGGGATATGCTGTTATATTCTAGTCATGAAGAATAAAATGGTCTGCGCACATAAGCAGCTGCGCCCGCAAATGCCCTGGTATGGTCACGCGTACACAGCCTCTACTAGGGAAGTCCTATTCGCTGCATTCTCGTGGTGGTGTTGTTTACGAAAATGAGAGGACGAAAAGCGAATGTCCGGCGCTTTAACCGGATTCCAAACCAAATCAATGGTGCACATGGGCTCCAGTATCCTGAGGGGACAAACGGAGTATGGACTAATCGTTGGTCACTGGCTACCATGGGACTGCATCTCCTCACGATGCTCCACTGCCTTGTGGGTTAGACCTTTAGGACACTATTAGCACCAACCAAGTGTGGGGAAGAATAAACCAGATCCCAGCGGAGGAAGAAGCGCTGGAAGTGGATAGGACACACATTGAGGAAAGCACCCAATTGCGTCGCAAGACAAGCCCTCACATGGAATCCTCAAGGCCAAAGGAAAAGAGGAAAACCAAAGGACACATTACGCCGGGAAACGGAGATAGACTTGAGAAAAATAAACAAGAATTGGATGGAATTAGAAAAGAAGGCCCAGGACAAAGTGGGTTGGAGAATGCTGGTCGGCGGCCTATGCTCCATTAGGAGTAACAGGTGTAAGTAAAGTAAGTAGGTAATGCTAACCATAAACAGTGTAAGATGTAAGAGAAGTTTACTGAATCAAAGTTAATAAGTAATAAATAAATAAGGAGCTGCACTGACGTTCTTCAAGGAAGCACAAAAAGCGCTTATAAGATGGAAATCTCATGGCTCTAGGATCACCAAAGCACTCTTCAAAATAAAAGAATGGATTGCAAGGGATGTCATTCAGTGTAACGCATCTACCAATGATAGCAGCGAAAATAAACATCAGTTTTATGGGAGGCTGCAGTCCTTCGAAGAGGACTGCTAAGGAAAATACCTGACCATCCTGATAGGGAATCTGACGTATCGTGATGGACAACACAGGATAGGAAAGCGTTATGGGGCAACACGGACTCGGAGGATGGAACGAGTAGTGAGACTTGCGGATTTATGTGCTTCTAACAATGTGGTTATAGACAGCAGCATTTTGCCTCTCAACTATATGCATCGAGCCACATGTGCTCCATTGGACGACATTAGGGAGAACCAGATAGATTAAACCTGCATCAGAAGACGTAAGAACAAAGAAACGAACTCGTATAGCTGCAGACCACCATCTGGTAGTGGCTAAACTAAAACTAAGGCAAAGGAGGTATTGGACAGTTGGACAACCAACACTACAAAAAGTCAATAAGGCGTCTTTTGAGATACTAAAAAATTCAGTGAATTCATGATAGCTCACAGTAATTAGTTCCAAGCCTTACAAGGCCTACTAGAACAAGTGGAAACCATTGTGTAGGACTGGAAAAAGATCTGAAAAGCAATAACTTCAACATACTAGGAGGTGGTGGGTATTTATTTATTTGAACACATGAATATTGGTATAAGGGGAACCAAATATATATGCGCCACACAAGACAATGAGAATGGGGAGAAACAAAGGTAGTGAGCGCAAAAGAAAAAAAGACGAAGAGGAACAACAACGACCAGACTAGTGTGAAGAAGTGTAATAATAATCATAGTAATAATGGGGGAAACGGAAAGGTACAATCGGAATAAATCATTCAGTTAAAGAAGAAACAACCATTTGTTTATGAAGAAAGTAAAAGAAGGTTACAGCAGGATCGCCACTGGCTTCTATTCTGAGCCATATCTGATAACGTCTCTAGCCACTGTGTCGCACCATCTCTCAGACCCCAACCAGGGAGTCGTGAAAGATCAACACAAGCCAGTCCTTTGCAGCTTTCTTTCATACTACGACACCATGTCAAACACTGACTACCTCTCCGCTTTTTGAGACCAGTTCCAGCGTCGGCAAATAATGCTCGACGTGGAATTCCCTGGGACGACATTCGTAGAACATGTCCAAGCCACAGAAGTCAGTGTTTCAAGATAGTGACACCAATCGGATTATCTGCGCCAGAACACACGATGCCGAACCTCTGCATTACTGACATGGTGTTGCCACTGAATGTCAGCAATTCTTCGGAGACAGCGATGATCGAACACAGAGAGTCGTCGAACGTCCTCAACTCGGAGAGGCCAGGTTTCACAAGCATAGAGAAAAACTGCTCTCACCGACGCGCTGTAGATCCGACCTTTTACAGCCGGACTTACATCACGAAGGCGCCAAAGATGGCCCAGATTGGCATAAGCCACTCTGGCTGTCACTATACGTGCATTGATCTCATCACTCACACCCCCACCAGCACTTATGCAGCTACCTAGATACACGAACTTCTCGACTACTTCTATCTGCTCACCATCCAGGGTGAGTACAGGATTAGGATCCTGTCAGTTTTGTAGAATTACTTTGCACTTCGAAGGTGCAAAGCACATTCCGTACCTATGGACATTGATTGCCAACTGATTAAGTGCGGATTGCATGCCTTGGGCATTATCGCACAGTAAGACAATATCGTCCGCATACTCAAGGTCGAGAAGTCTTTCTCCAGGCAACAGATCCACACCACCATTACTTACATTCATCAGAGCTGTTTCCAGAATGTCATCGATGGCAAAGTTGAAGAGAAATGGTGAGATTGGGCAACCCTGCCTAACCCCACTGCTCGAAAGGAACAATGGAGAGAGGTGGTTGTATGCCCTCACTCTGCCTGAGGTGTTTTTATATAGGGCTTTTAGGATGTTAATAAACTTCTCAGGCACACCCTTCTTCAATAGACAATCCCAGAGAACAGTCCTATCCAACGAGTCGAAGGCAGCCCTGATGTCAAGAAACACTACGATTGTTGGCCTTTGATAAGTATGGCGGTGTTCTAACATTTGGCGGAGGCTGAAGATATGATCAATACATCCTCGACCAGAACGAAACCCAGCCTGCTTCTCGCGAGTCAATCTTTCTCGGGTTTTGAACAACCTACGAAGTATGACGGAAGCCAATAGCTTGGACGCAATCGGAAGTAGACTTATCCCTCAATAGTTGTTCCAGGAACGACGTGAACCCTCTTTAAAGGTGGTGGTTAGCAAAAAGCATCGATATAAAGAATGCAAATAGCCTGATAAATATCTAAGAGATGGGGAAGGGAAGACATCAGTCAATGCAGAATAAGAAGATTGTCACCATCATACGGAACCTTCACAAAGGATTGAACTGCAAAGCTGCGTGTGGAGAACAGTTACAAGACGTATTTCAACTGAGGACCGGTGTCAAAAAGGCTCCATATTTTCGTCCATTTTCTTGCTGCCATCTGTCGACTGGATCATGAGAACCCTTATATCTGAGGAGGAGCATGGAATACGGTGGACACAACTGGACGATATGGACTTTGGAGATGACTCAGACCCCCGATTGCATACACGAAAACAAATGCAGACGAATATATCCAACGTACTAGCCTCTTCCACAGAAATAGACCTCAACATTCTGTTAGGTCCCGAGAAACATAATGAATGGTAACTTTGGGATCCTTTTATGGACCAATACTAAACGTATATTTTTATCGTATAATTGTTAAATAACTAAACTATTCATATTCATGTTCCTCTTATTATAAGATTTACTTTGACCTATGAACCATTATTATACGTTTTACCATTCTTGAATTATGCCCTGTCTGTTAGTCACCGCCTCCCACATTCACAGCCACATTTGGCCATATTTTGTACAAATGTTATTTTCTATTTTATGCTACGTTGTCGTCTGTTTGATTGGTATACAAACTCAGTATGTTTGAAATATAACGAGGCTGAGACTGATGTTCTGGACTTAACTGGCTGGGCTAGAAGGAAAGCAGGACCAACCAGAACTCTAGGCTGCTCGCACGTGTTTTACGCGTCCTTGGTCCACTCGATAATTCGCTGCTTCTGATTGGCGGCTTTGGGCTATAACACATTCACAAGAGAAAAAGAAAGATAATGAAACGCAAAACAATGAGCACCAACCAAATCACACTTGATGGCGAAGCTCTAGAAGAAGTAGAAACCCCCACTACTTAGACAGCGACATCGATAAACAGGGAGGATCTGATTCGGACGTGAAAGCACTAATCAACAAACCTAGGGTAGCATTCCTACAACTGAAGAATATCTGGAACTCAACACTAAAGTCACAATTTTCAACACTAACGTCAAAGCAGTTTTATATCGTAAAGAGCTGAGACTTGGAGAACTACCACAACCACCATAATGAGGTACAGATGTTTATAAACAGGTGTCTACGCAAGATACTCCGGATCCATTGGCTAGAGACCATCAGCAATAACATACTCTGACTGAGAAGAAACTTACTTCCAGTTAAGGAAATTAAGAAAAAGCGTTGGGTGGGTAAGACATTGTAGAAACCATTGAACTGAATCAAGAGGCAAGTCCTAACTTGAAATTCTCAGGCAAACGGGAAAGTGACGAATCGAGGATCACAGGGCGTCGAGAACTTGGCAAACTTGGAAAGGAGATTCTAAGAAAGTTTTGCTTAGGGATCTCTGGTCGGGAATTTGAATCCCACTTCACCTACTTCGGTTTGTGTAAGCAAGTAGTAAATTATTAGCGCGGCTCATTTCTAATTACTAGGCAAATGAGTTAGTAAGAAGCATAGACAGCAATGAGAAACATAGTTTAGAAGAAATATAGTCGTTGATGGGTCGAACAAAAGCTCATTGAATGATCCGACCGTATTCATACAATCCCCAAGGACGTTTTAGTCTAAACAGTGCATTTATCTCTAACGAGAAAGTATTTCACAGCATATGGTTCTTGAAATGTATGTATTATAACTATATTACTTGTGAGCAACTAGAATTTATTACCTTGCATTTTATCAATTGTGAACTATTTCCTTATTGGTTAACACTCTTCTTATCTGTTCAGCCACACATCTGTGCCAGTATGCGTTGAGATTAATTGTTATTGATGAGTTCATTACCTTGAATTAGTTTAACGTAAACTAACAATATTTCGAGAAACCGAAATAGTCTTTTAAATACATTCAAACTCAGGTGTGTTGTCCTGGTACGTCTGACAGCGTTAGCGCTCATAGGGAACTGCTTAGTTTTTAACCAACTCATAAGTCACTACCATTCCATATGACCACACAATTACCGACTGCATATACACATAAATCCTACTCAATGGCCTATTACTCACCTTAGTGCTTGAGTAGTTAAAGCCTGTCGTACATGCATCTGCGTGTCAATTTGCCTTGTTCCAAAGCCATCGGTATAGGTCTTTTTAAGAGAGCTAAAATTCAAAAGTTTATGTGAATTGTCTAGAAAACGAAATATGGACACTAAGTTTCCAACCTTTTATTTTAAAGAATTAAGGAATATTATTTTTAGAAATTCCCATGGGTCATCAAATAAACATTCTAGCAGACATAGAAATACTGAACCCGATATGACACGATCTCATAGAATGAGACACAATAAACCCGGAATTCCCCACACGGGTCGGAAGATCACTCATTGATGTTGTGGACTGCGGCTGCTTTTGTCTGGGCAGCATCGGTCCTTGATCCACTCTCATCTTAGCCGGCGAAACTTGACGCACTAGATAGTAACCGGGCAAGCACCGAATGCTCTGACAATCTATAAAGAGGAGATGGTGTTTCAGAGACAATCGTGAATATTTGTGACTTACAGATATCTGCCTTGGGTAAACATCCCTACCAGTCAAAGAGCATTGTGCGGACTTCATAAAATATTCGTCTTATATTGGGTATTTAGATATCTCTCCTGCGTCATTACTGGTATAAAGTGATAAAAGCAGGATGAGCATTTTGTGTTTTCTCTGATATCATCTACCACCAACTCACCAGTTAATTACTCTTAAAGTGGAGTGACCAAATGACTTTATTGCTTCACCATACTTCCAAACTGAGAACTAAAGTAGAGCACTTCTGAGGTAACACTCTGGACGCAGTGGATGAGAGATATTCTGGAAATTCTTGTACTATCACCCAAGTTATATGAACGACTGCGTTTTATCAGCCCCTCCACCTAGTAAAACCCTTTTTAAAACAACCTTTTCGTTGAAATTTCTATGTTTATTAAAGCAAAGATAAACATGTATATGAACTAAAACATAATCTGAGCTTAATTATTCCAATAAAAGCAACAGTATTTAGCCACTAACCTTCAGTAGTGATTGATGTGTCTACAGTTGGTATGATGTTAGTAGTTGTTAGGTCAGAAAGTATTTAAGCCTTCAGTACTTGTTTGACGTAAGTAGATATCTAAGCACAAGATCAATGGATGGGGATCATTTAAATTCTAAAAAAAATCGCCTCTTTCATTTTGCTTGGTTCAACTTTGTGCCTGTAACAATGGACTATTCAGTCAGACAGTCATAGGCAACCGTGAACTATTCATGAATACAGGAAATGAATCAAGAAACAATTCACTGCTACATATTTATCTACCGATTTCTAAAAGAGCTCGAGATTGACATTATTTATTGATTTGATGTTTAGAGCTTTGTAAAATACTATTGAAATCAACCAGGAACCTGAGTTCTAGCACTTTAATTACATGGTGAGGGGAAAAAGAAAGTGGCCGGCTTACTTATGACTTGATCTCGAACGGTTTTCAGTCGAAAGCTGATAACCATCATGTCGACGTTTGTTGAATCCATGAATAGAGCGTTCTTTAGATCGAGCTAATTTGAAATTGTATGTACACACCCAACAAAGAATCTGTCCATCAACTTTCTCTCGACTGGCCTATACAAATAAACGAGGACAAAATATACGGATTGGAAAATTGTCTCAACAGTAATTTTAGTGAAGAATGATGCATTAAAAAATGACGGAAAAAAAAACGTCAAGTCACAATGAGCACAAAATAATTAATAAATTTAGCTACCAATAATGAGTAAAGGCATAGGTTTATCAATTAGATACTGCCTTCATATTAACGAAAAAAGCTATTATACACATAAAACAATGTGTTAATACCTTTTTATTGAAATAGATAGTTCGATTGTTTAGATGAACTTTTTGCAAAAGTTACAAGCAACCCACAGTCATAAATAGTCGCACTATTAGAGTGGTAAAACATTAAAGCTAATACTGAGAGGAATAAAAATGGACTAGTGACGACATTAAATATATAGGCAGTACAAACAAGCAATAAACTGATGCACAAGCACGACAAGAGAAGATAGACTTCAGTACTATATAAAGCTAATCGACAAATTTGTCTGCAACCCGAAAAGCTTATTTCTTCATGCAGCCTTTCTTCGACAAGCCAAAGTTTCTCAGCTGCTAAGTCTTAACGGTCCAACCAAAAACGACGGCGATCCCGCAGTGCTTGTCAGAACAGTATTTTTAAATATTTCAACCTTCACATTCAAACTACATTGACGAGAGCTTCACTTGGAACCTAAGAGGAGTCCCAGAAGCGAGCGTTAGCGCTGGGACTCGTATTTCAGAAACTGAAGCGTCTAAACAAGGACCATATATGTTTGTGTGGATACATGCACATGCAATCAAACAATGCAACCAAGGGTTATGGAACATGTGCCTAGATGGCCTTGAAACCAGTTGGTGTCAAATGTTCTGATAAACGTGAGAAGTAAAAAACCAGGTTCATCGATAGCAAAGCACAACTGAAACGGGGCATAGAATCGACATCAATACAGCTTTTAAAATTACATAAGGAAATTGCCAAGGACGAATTCTTAGACTTGCAGAAGCTTTGGTTATTAGCAAATTCAAACCCCCTTTATTTGCACAGAAACAAATCGTCGTAACCTTGAATTTGCCCTGGTAATCCCAAAGTTATTTTATGGCCTAGGATAATGAGACAATTTCCTGTTCGTTCCATACTGTGTTAATTTTCTTTCTCTGCTGTTTACATTTATCATTTTGTCGACTTGAACTCTCCCTTATTTGACCCTTATTAATTTTCACATAAAGTGCCTTAAAAAGCATGTGTGTGACTAGATTGTTATAGAGCAAATAAGTTACACTTTTCAAGTCAATTTCGTCTTCTCAGTATTCAACCAATACTTAGACACTTTTTCTGCACCGGACATGGTTCACTCTGCTATACAGAGAAAAGCGGTCTCGATCTTGACAACACCGCTTAATGTGATGTTTTCATATTCGCTAAGCCAGAGCACGGCTACAGAAAATTGGGAGCTGGGGCACATTACACCAATTTTCAAAGGAGGCCAAAGCAATGGGTCTTTAAGCTACTGGCCGATAGCACTTCTCTTAACACCCTTAAAGAGTCCTTGTTATACGAGGGTCTACGCGACTACTGGTTATCTACAA
The DNA here is from genome assembly GCA_944470405.2 of Schistosoma mattheei. Classification (NCBI taxonomy): domain Eukaryota; kingdom Metazoa; phylum Platyhelminthes; class Trematoda; order Strigeidida; family Schistosomatidae; genus Schistosoma; species Schistosoma mattheei. The sequence continues at coordinate 6,445,055 of OX103948.1, read as the reverse complement.
ACTTATTTTTACCACAGAATCACGGTTTCGGGAAGGGGCACTCTTGTATAACAAATCTGCTGACTGCGGTGGACAAATGAAAAACCATCCTTGGTCGCAAAGGGAAGATTGATATGATATATCTTGACTTCTCAAGAGACTTGACAGGGCCAACTATATATATCTCATAGATAAGTTTAAACTGTTAGGCGTCAAGTCACTGTTGACAGACTGGCTTACTTAATATCGAAATAATCGACACAATGAAGTTTAATTTTCCCCAGGTTACAGAATGTTCTAGTGGGAGCCTCCTGAGCCTGATACTAGAACCTAATCCTTCTACTTCACATAGGTGGCTTCCTCCAGCAAGTATCTTATAACGACGTTAAACTACGGAAAGAAGTTTGCAATAAAGATGATAAGCTGGAGCTCCAGAAGGATACAAATCGACTTTCAAGCTGAGCGGATAACACCTGAATTACTTTCAACACTTCAAATTGTAAAGTAACCAGAGACATGTTGCAGATTACGCATACAACTTGAACAACGCCTCTCTAGAGGCAGCCAGTGTTGAAAAGGATGTATGAGTCTTGGTACCCCATGGTTTAACGTCTTGTGTTGGCTGTGGAAAAAGTGCTTTTCGATCGGACATTGCACCGGGAACGTTGAAGCGCATTTTTAGCCAGTTTGACAATACAACTCTCCACTTAATCGCTAACAGTTGTATTCGGAGTATGGAAAGTGTTTCCTCCTTCACTCCAAAAGCATATGAATACACTGGAACGTACCTGAAGGCAAGCTACGAGAACCCAAATCCAAACCTTACGAAGAGCACCTCAAATTACTGGACGTTTATCAATTAGAGTATAGGCTTCTAAGAGGTAACTTTTCAATAACTTGCAGCATCCTAACTACTCAAGACACTTAAGTAGTCTCAACACAAATCTTAGGGACGATATCCTCTATTTTGACCACAATCATTTGAACATGGACCTGCTACTATCTAATCTGAACGAGCTCTATATTACCAAGTGATATTGGAAAAATTTTAAATTAGGACTAAACCTTACCTCATCTTTTAAAAAGGCACACGTATTCCCACAAGAATGACACTGGCGTGGCTCACCGAATCTGTTTCTGTAGTGTAAGCACCTCTGGCAAACCAAGGCGCTCCCAAAAGCAGTTTTTAAATTGCATATGGAACAAGACTGAGGCTCTCCGTACTTGCTTTTAAGAGATTGACAGTGTGGGCAGATACCGCCGCAACTTAGGAAACCCAAAAATAAACTGAGTTTCGGCAACTTACACATTGTATTTAAAGTCAGATTTGCAATATTCGCATTGTTTGAATGTGGAGTGGTGAGGACTGCACCTCTAAATATTATGGCACTAGAATGGATAGTGAAATAGAAATACTTTGCATGCTTGTCCAGACCTGGACATCTCAGACTGTGGGAAATTTTGCAGGCATTTTGTGCAAGAAAATAAAGGTTGATCCATTATGATTGCACTGAAGGGTGTTGAGTTCACTGTTGTTGGTATGTGGTCGATCAGCAACTCTAGTAAGCGACTTTATAACTAATGCTTTATGATCTACAACACAACAAAACGAGCACAATCGGACTCCCAGTAAGATTATACGAGACAACTTACACCCGAAACTCAAACCAACGTTCAAATAAACGGAACGTCCAGAAGTGACACCCTTCACATGTTCCCGCCATTCAATGGGCAACTAATCTGATTTCTATGATTTCTGAAATGTTCAAGTCTAGACAAGCATGCAAAGTATTTCTTTTTCACTATCAATTATAGTGCCATAATAAAGGTTGATCCGCTATCCATAATCTTATACACTGAGATGCGGTTGGGAAAATGAACGTCGCTCTGTTGCTCTTGTATTACCTAAAAGTCCAGAGACCATCTTTAATCACAGAAGTAAACTGGCACCACATAGCACAGAGTTGATGAATAGTTTTCAAAATCATGAATTCGTTCTTCACAACACGCCGAATAATAATATGATAAACTTATCTAAGAAGTGGCTGATACCTATCAACTCGGAAAAGTGTGTCTACATGCACTTGGGGGATTCAAAGGTTAATACGTACAACATAGGGGATGTGTCATTACCAGTAGTCCGGTCTTATAAGGATCTAGGGGTGACAGTGAGTAATGATCTTAAGACGACGGCCCATTGCCGGGAGGTCTCAGCTAAGGGATTTCGAACCCTCTGGGCTTTAAAAGTGACATTCACTAAGTTAGATACTACCATTTTCACCACAGCATACACATCCTTAGTGAGAACTAAGCTAGAGAACTGCGTTCAGGCTGCCAGCCCCTGTTTAAAAGGTGACTCGGACATACTAGAAAAAGTACAGAGGGCAGCTACCCGTGCAATTTCGGTTTCTCATACAAAGAGCGGCTTGAAAAACTGGACCTCTTTACTCTGTCCTATCACAGACTAAGAAGAGATTTGATTTTGATGTACAGAATACTGAGAAATGATTTCGGACCTAACTTATTCTCTCTCTTTCTCCCCACTAGATCGGGACACCTCAGAGGACATAGCAGGCGAGTAGAAAAGCCAAGAACGAACAAAATACTCGTGGCATACAGGTTTTCACACCGAGTCATCAATACTTGGAACCTGCTGCCTGAAGCAGTGGTGTCCGCACCTTCAATTGAATCTTTCAAGAGAAGACTGGACACGCACAAAAGCATACTAGAAAAGGAAAAACATAGGCCGTAGGCTTTCTGTCCTTACTACACAAATCTGAATCTGAACCTGAATTTATAGGTGTACGTTACGAAAATGCAGTTTATTCTTGGGGTTTCCTAAGTTGCGGCGGTATCTGCCCACACTGTCAATCTCTTAAAAGCAAGTACGGAGAGCCTCAGTCTTGTTCCATATGCAATTTAAAAACTGCTTTTGGGAGCGCCTTGGTTTGCCAGAGGTGCTTACACTACAGAAACAGATTCGGTGAGCCACGCCAGTGTCATTCTTGTGGGAATACGTGTGCCTTTTTAAAAGATGAGGTAAGGTTTAGTCCTAATTTAAAATTTTTCCAATATCACTTGGTAATATAGAGCTCGTTCAGATTAGATAGTAGCAGGTCCATGTTCAAATGATTGTGGTCAAAATAGAGGATATCGTCCCTAAGATTTGTGTTGAGACTACTTAAGTGTCTTGAGTAGTTAGGATGCTGCAAGTTATTGAAAAGTTACCTCTTAGAAGCCTATACTCTAATTGATAAACGTCCAGTAATTTGAGGTGCTCTTCGTAAGGTTTGGATTTGGGTTCTCGTAGCTTGCCTTCAGGTACGTTCCAGTGTATTCATATGCTTTTGGAGTGAAGGAGGAAACACTTTCCATACTCCGAATACAACTGTTAGCGATTAAGTGGAGAGTTGTATTGTCAAACTGGCTAAAAATGCGCTTCAACGTTCCCGGTGCAATGTCCGATCGAAAAGCACTTTTTCCACAGCCAACACAAGACGTTAAACCATGGGGTACCAAGACTCATACATCCTTTTCAACACTGGCTGCCTCTAGAGAGGCGTTGTTCAAGTTGTATGCGTAATCTGCAACATGTCTCTGGTTACTTTACAATTTGAAGTGTTGAAAGTAATTCAGGTGTTATCCGCTCAGCTTGAAAGTCGATTTGTATCCTTCTGGAGCTCCAGCTTATCATCTTTATTGCAAACTTCTTTCCGTAGTTTAACGTCGTTATAAGATACTTGCTGGAGGAAGCCACCTATGTGAAGTAGAAGGATTAGGTTCTAGTATCAGGCTCAGGAGGCTCCCACTAGAACATTCTGTAACCTGGGGAAAATTAAACTTCATTGTGTCGATTATTTCGATATTAAGTAAGCCAGTCTGTCAACAGTGACTTGACGCCTAACAGTTTAAACTTATCTATGAGATATATATAGTTGGCCCTGTCAAGTCTCTTGAGAAGTCAAGATATATCATATCAATCTTCCCTTTGCGACCAAGGATGGTTTTTCATTTGTCCACCGCAGTCAGCAGATTTGTTATACAAGAGTGCCCCTTCCCGAAACCGTGATTCTGTGGTAAAAATAAGTTTGTAGATAACCAGTAGTCGCGTAGACCCTCGTATAACAAGGACTCTTTAAGGGTGTTAAGAGAAGTGCTATCGGCCAGTAGCTTAAAGACCCATTGCTTTGGCCTCCTTTGAAAATTGGTGTAATGTGCCCCAGCTCCCAATTTTCTGTAGCCGTGCTCTGGCTTAGCGAATATGAAAACATCACATTAAGCGGTGTTGTCAAGATCGAGACCGCTTTTCTCTGTATAGCAGAGTGAACCATGTCCGGTGCAGAAAAAGTGTCTAAGTATTGGTTGAATACTGAGAAGACGAAATTGACTTGAAAAGTGTAACTTATTTGCTCTATAACAATCTAGTCACACACATGCTTTTTAAGGCACTTTATGTGAAAATTAATAAGGGTCAAATAAGGGAGAGTTCAAGTCGACAAAATGATAAATGTAAACAGCAGAGAAAGAAAATTAACACAGTATGGAACGAACAGGAAATTGTCTCATTATCCTAGGCCATAAAATAACTTTGGGATTACCAGGGCAAATTCAAGGTTACGACGATTTGTTTCTGTGCAAATAAAGGGGGTTTGAATTTGCTAATAACCAAAGCTTCTGCAAGTCTAAGAATTCGTCCTTGGCAATTTCCTTATGTAATTTTAAAAGCTGTATTGATGTCGATTCTATGCCCCGTTTCAGTTGTGCTTTGCTATCGATGAACCTGGTTTTTTACTTCTCACGTTTATCAGAACATTTGACACCAACTGGTTTCAAGGCCATCTAGGCACATGTTCCATAACCCTTGGTTGCATTGTTTGATTGCATGTGCATGTATCCACACAAACATATATGGTCCTTGTTTAGACGCTTCAGTTTCTGAAATACGAGTCCCAGCGCTAACGCTCGCTTCTGGGACTCCTCTTAGGTTCCAAGTGAAGCTCTCGTCAATGTAGTTTGAATGTGAAGGTTGAAATATTTAAAAATACTGTTCTGACAAGCACTGCGGGATCGCCGTCGTTTTTGGTTGGACCGTTAAGACTTAGCAGCTGAGAAACTTTGGCTTGTCGAAGAAAGGCTGCATGAAGAAATAAGCTTTTCGGGTTGCAGACAAATTTGTCGATTAGCTTTATGTATTAGTGATTTAGTCAGCACACTGTCGACTTTAATCAAACTTCTTATTTCCAAGGCGTCGATGCCTAACCTCCTCACGACTGAGGTCATTTCTAGCTGTTTTTTATTTCCCACTTTAGCTAATCCGCCATTGTTCTCCTCTTTCCTCTATTGTCTTCATTAGTAGCTTTATCACGACTGTCACGGTTCAACTGCAATGATCATCGATCTTCACCGCAATTCACCAAATCCATGTTCAGTCCCTAGTGATTACATGCTAATCATAAGTGCTGGGTTGTGGAAGTTGTTCAGTTCAGATTGGTATGATGAATGATGGTTGAATATAGCTAGTTGGGTTATACAAGGAAATGTGGTCGGTCCATTACTGATTCTCTTTTTTATCATAGACGTGTGTTCTTTCCCCTTTATGGTAAACCGTCCTTTTCATAGATGACTTAAAAATGGTTTATAAATTCTATTCTCCGACTGAAGAAAGCTATATTTCAGCGCCAATCTTAGAATAATAAACGATTTGTACGAATGGAAAGTTTCGTGGAATAAGTCTCTTAATGTTGACAAAGGTAGATTTATTCAAATTGGTTGCTTACCTAACCTAAGTCTGGCTATACAAAAACACTCCCTGTAACCTCTCAACTCTGTTCGTGACATGTGTATTATATAGAGCAACAGTAAGAAATTTACAGAGGACAACGCAATGCAAAATCCAAATTGAGAACGAACGTTTGATAAAAATGATAAAATTAAAAAACAACGAAAAATATTATCATAATAAAAACAGAGTATATAGAATTAAAATATAAATATATATAAGTGTACAAGCAAAAAAAAGAAAAAATAGAAAAAACTGAAAAAAAAGCACAAAAAAAAGTGAAAGCATAGAGATATAAAAAGCTGAAGGCAAAAACTTTCGTGAAAACATAAAAAAAATAAAAATTATGTGAAAGTACCTCTTATGCAATACCTCAGGAATGGTTGGTCGTATCGTTGTGAAAATTGTTTTATATTATTGGTGGCGATCTCACCTATCAGACGAAACAAAGAAAATTTTAAAATTGTTGGTGGAAGTGCCTGTTTTGCAATATCTCCGGAATGGTTGGTGGTATCGTTGTGAAAATTGTTTTATATTATTGGTGGCGATCTCACCTATCAGACGAAACAAAGAAAATTTTAAAATTGTTGGTGGAAGTGCCTGTTTTGCAATATCTCCGGAATGGTTGGTGGTATCGTTGTGAAAATTGTTTTATATTATTGGTGGCGATCTCACCTATCAGACGAAACAAAGAAAATTTTAAAATTGTTGGTGGAAGTGCCTGTTTTGCAATATCTCCGGAATGGTTGGTGGTATCGTTGTGAAAATTGTTTTATATTATTGGTGGCGATCTCACCTATCAGACGAAACAAAGAAAATTTTAAAATTGTTGGTGGAAGTGCCTGTTTTGCAATATCTCCGGAATGGTTGGTGGTATCGTTGTGAAAATTGTTTTATATTATTGGTGGCGATCTCACCTATCAGACGAAACAAAGAAAATTTTAAAATTGTTGGTGGAAGTGCCTGTTTTGCAATATCTCCGGAATGGTTGGTGGTATCGTTGTGAAAATTGTTTTATATTATTGGTGGCGATCTCACCTATCAGACGAAACAAAGAAAATTTTAAAATTGTTGGTGGAAGTGCCTGTTTTGCAATATCTCCGGAATGGTTGGTGGTATCGTTGTGAAAATTGTTTTATATTATTGGTGGCGATCTCACCTATCAGACGAAACAAAGAAAATTTTAAAATTGTTGGTGGAAGTGCCTGTTTTGCAATATCTCCGGAATGGTTGGTGGTATCGTTGTGAAAATTGTTTTATATTATTGGTGGCGATCTCACCTATCAGACGAAACAAAGAAAATTTTAAAATTGTTGGTGGAAGTGCCTGTTTTGCAATATCTCCGGAATGGTTGGTGGTATCGTTGTGAAAATTGTTTTATATTATTGGTGGCGATCTCACCTATCAGACGAAACAAAGAAAATTTTAAAATTGTTGGTGGAAGTGCCTGTTTTGCAATATCTCCGGAATGGTTGGTGGTATCGTTGTGAAAATTGTTTTATATTATTGGTGGCGATCTCACCTATCAGACGAAACAAAGAAAATTTTAAAATTGTTGGTGGAAGTGCCTGTTTTGCAATATCTCCGGAATGGTTGGTGGTATCGTTGTGAAAATTGTTTTATATTATTGGTGGCGATCTCACCTATCAGACGAAACAAAGAAAATTTTAAAATTGTTGGTGGAAGTGCCTGTTTTGCAATATCTCCGGAATGGTTGGTGGTATCGTTGTGAAAATTGTTTTATATTATTGGTGGCGATCTCACCTATCAGACGAAACAAAGAAAATTTTAAAATTGTTGGTGGAAGTGCCTGTTTCGCAATATCTCCGGAATGGTTGGTCGTATCGTTGTGAAAATTGTTTTATATTATTGGTGGCGATCTCACCTATCAGACGAAACAAAGAAAATTTTAAAATTGTTGGTGGAAGTGCCTGTTTCGCAATATCTCCGGAATGGTTGGTCGTATCGTTGTGAAAATTGTTTTATATTATTGGTGACGATCTCACCTATCAGACGAAACAAAGAAAATTTTAAAATTGTTGGTGGAAGTGCCTGTTTCGCAATATCTCCGGAATGGTTGGTCGTATCGTTGTGAAAATTGTTTTATATTATTGGTGACGATCTCACCTATCAGACGAAACAAAGAAAATTTTAAAATTGTTGGTGGAAGTGCCTGTTTCGCAATATCTCCGGAATGGTTGGTCGTATCGTTGTGAAAATTGTTTCATATTATTGGTGACGATCTCACCTATCAGACGAAACAAAGAAAATTTTAAAATTGTTGGTGGAAGTGCCTGTTTCGCAATATCTCCGGAATGGTTGGTCGTATCGTTGTGAAAATTGTTTCATATTATTGGTGACGATCTCACCTATCAGACGAAACAAAGAAAATTTTAAAATTGTTGGTGGAAGTGCCTGTTTCGCAATATCTCCGGAATGGTTGGTCGTATCGTTGTGAAAATTGTTTCATATTATTGGTGACGATCTCACCTATCAGACGAAACAAAGAAAATTTTAAAATTGTTGGTGGAAGTGCCTGTTTCGCAATATCTCCGGAATGGTTGGTCGTATCGTTGTGAAAATTGTTTCATATTATTGGTGACGATCTCACCTATCAGACGAAACAAAGAAAATTTTAAAATTGTTGGTGGAAGTGCCTGTTTCGCAATATCTCCGGAATGGTTGGTCGTATCGTTGTGAAAATTGTTTCATATTATTGGTGACGATCTCACCTATCAGACGAAACAAAGAAAATTTTAAAATTGTTGGTGGAAGTGCCTGTTTCGCAATATCTCCGGAATGGTTGGTCGTATCGTTGTGAAAATTGTTTCATATTATTGGTGACGATCTCACCTATCAGACGAAACAAAGAAAATTTTAAAATTGTTGGTGGAAGTGCCTGTTTCGCAATATCTCCGGAATGGTTGGTCGTATCGTTGTGAAAATTGTTTCATATTATTGGTGACGATCTCACCTATCAGACGAAACAAAGAAAATTTTAAAATTGTTGGTGGAAGTGCCTGTTTCGCAATATCTCCGGAATGGTTGGTCGTATCGTTGTGAAAATTGTTTCATATTATTGGTGACGATCTCACCTATCAGACGAAACAAAGAAAATTTTAAAATTGTTGGTGGAAGTGCCTGTTTCGCAATATCTCCGGAATGGTTGGTCGTATCGTTGTGAAAATTGTTTCATATTATTGGTGACGATCTCACCTATCAGACGAAACAAAGAAAATTTTAAAATTGTTGGTGGAAGTGCCTGTTTCGCAATATCTCCGGAATGGTTGGTCGTATCGTTGTGAAAATTGTTTCATATTATTGGTGACGATCTCACCTATCAGACGAAACAAAGAAAATTTTAAAATTGTTGGTGGAAGTGCCTGTTTCGCAATATCTCCGGAATGGTTGGTCGTATCGTTGTGAAAATTGTTTCATATTATTGGTGACGATCTCACCTATCAGACGAAACAAAGAAAATTTTAAAATTGTTGGTGGAAGTGCCTGTTTCGCAATATCTCCGGAATGGTTGGTCGTATCGTTGTGAAAATTGTTTCATATTATTGGTGACGATCTCACCTATCAGACGAAACAAAGAAAATTTTAAAATTGTTGGTGGAAGTGCCTGTTTCGCAATATCTCCGGAATGGTTGGTCGTATCGTTGTGAAAATTGTTTCATATTATTGGTGACGATCTCACCTATCAGACGAAACAAAGAAAATTTTAAAATTGTTGGTGGAAGTGCCTGTTTCGCAATATCTCCGGAATGGTTGGTCGTATCGTTGTGAAAATTGTTTCATATTATTGGTGACGATCTCACCTATCAGACGAAACAAAGAAAATTTTAAAATTGTTGGTGGAAGTGCCTGTTTCGCAATATCTCCGGAATGGTTGGTCGTATCGTTGTGAAAATTGTTTCATATTATTGGTGACGATCTCACCTATCAGACGAAACAAAGAAAATTTTAAAATTGTTGGTGGAAGTGCCTGTTTCGCAATATCTCCGGAATGGTTGGTCGTATCGTTGTGAAAATTGTTTCATATTATTGGTGACGATCTCACCTATCAGACGAAACAAAGAAAATTTTAAAATTGTTGGTGGAAGTGCCTGTTTCGCAATATCTCCGGAATGGTTGGTCGTATCGTTGTGAAAATTGTTTCATATTATTGGTGACGATCTCACCTATCAGACGAAACAAAGAAAATTTTAAAATTGTTGGTGGAAGTGCCTGTTTCGCAATATCTCCGGAATGGTTGGTCGTATCGTTGTGAAAATTGTTTCATATTATTGGTGACGATCTCACCTATCAGACGAAACAAAGAAAATTTTAAAATTGTTGGTGGAAGTGCCTGTTTCGCAATATCTCCGGAATGGTTGGTCGTATCGTTGTGAAAATTGTTTCATATTATTGGTGACGATCTCACCTATCAGACGAAACAAAGAAAATTTTAAAATTGTTGGTGGAAGTGCCTGTTTCGCAATATCTCCGGAATGGTTGGTCGTATCGTTGTGAAAATTGTTTCATATTATTGGTGACGATCTCACCTATCAGACGAAACAAAGAAAATTTTAAAATTGTTGGTGGAAGTGCCTGTTTCGCAATATCTCCGGAATGGTTGGTCGTATCGTTGTGAAAATTGTTTCATATTATTGGTGACGATCTCACCTATCAGACGAAACAAAGAAAATTTTAAAATTGTTGGTGGAAGTGCCTGTTTCGCAATATCTCCGGAATGGTTGGTCGTATCGTTGTGAAAATTGTTTCATATTATTGGTGACGATCTCACCTATCAGACGAAACAAAGAAAATTTTAAAATTGTTGGTGGAAGTGCCTGTTTCGCAATATCTCCGGAATGGTTGGTCGTATCGTTGTGAAAATTGTTTCATATTATTGGTGACGATCTCACCTATCAGACGAAACAAAGAAAATTTTAAAATTGTTGGTGGAAGTGCCTGTTTCGCAATATCTCCGGAATGGTTGGTCGTATCGTTGTGAAAATTGTTTCATATTATTGGTGACGATCTCACCTATCAGACGAAACAAAGAAAATTTTAAAATTGTTGGTGGAAGTGCCTGTTTCGCAATATCTCCGGAATGGTTGGTCGTATCGTTGTGAAAATTGTTTCATATTATTGGTGACGATCTCACCTATCAGACGAAACAAAGAAAATTTTAAAATTGTTGGTGGAAGTGCCTGTTTCGCAATATCTCCGGAATGGTTGGTCGTATCGTTGTGAAAATTGTTTCATATTATTGGTGACGATCTCACCTATCAGACGAAACAAAGAAAATTTTAAAATTGTTGGTGGAAGTGCCTGTTTCGCAATATCTCCGGAATGGTTGGTCGTATCGTTGTGAAAATTGTTTCATATTATTGGTGACGATCTCACCTATCAGACGAAACAAAGAAAATTTTAAAATTGTTGGTGGAAGTGCCTGTTTCGCAATATCTCCGGAATGGTTGGTCGTATCGTTGTGAAAATTGTTTCATATTATTGGTGACGATCTCACCTATCAGACGAAACAAAGAAAATTTTAAAATTGTTGGTGGAAGTGCCTGTTTCGCAATATCTCCGGAATGGTTGGTCGTATCGTTGTGAAAATTGTTTCATATTATTGGTGACGATCTCACCTATCAGACGAAACAAAGAAAATTTTAAAATTGTTGGTGGAAGTGCCTGTTTCGCAATATCTCCGGAATGGTTGGTCGTATCGTTGTGAAAATTGTTTCATATTATTGGTGACGATCTCACCTATCAGACGAAACAAAGAAAATTTTAAAATTGTTGGTGGAAGTGCCTGTTTCGCAATATCTCCGGAATGGTTGGTCGTATCGTTGTGAAAATTGTTTCATATTATTGGTGACGATCTCACCTATCAGACGAAACAAAGAAAATTTTAAAATTGTTGGTGGAAGTGCCTGTTTCGCAATATCTCCGGAATGGTTGGTCGTATCGTTGTGAAAATTGTTTCATATTATTGGTGACGATCTCACCTATCAGACGAAACAAAGAAAATTTTAAAATTGTTGGTGGAAGTGCCTGTTTCGCAATATCTCCGGAATGGTTGGTCGTATCGTTGTGAAAATTGTTTCATATTATTGGTGACGATCTCACCTATCAGACGAAACAAAGAAAATTTTAAAATTGTTGGTGGAAGTGCCTGTTTCGCAATATCTCCGGAATGGTTGGTCGTATCGTTGTGAAAATTGTTTCATATTATTGGTGACGATCTCACCTATCAGACGAAACAAAGAAAATTTTAAAATTGTTGGTGGAAGTGCCTGTTTCGCAATATCTCCGGAATGGTTGGTCGTATCGTTGTGAAAATTGTTTCATATTATTGGTGACGATCTCACCTATCAGACGAAACAAAGAAAATTTTAAAATTGTTGGTGGAAGTGCCTGTTTCGCAATATCTCCGGAATGGTTGGTCGTATCGTTGTGAAAATTGTTTCATATTATTGGTGACGATCTCACCTATCAGACGAAACAAAGAAAATTTTAAAATTGTTGGTGGAAGTGCCTGTTTCGCAATATCTCCGGAATGGTTGGTCGTATCGTTGTGAAAATTGTTTTATATTATTGGTGACGATCTCACCTATCAGACGAAACAAAGAAAATTTTAAAATTGTTGGTGGAAGTGCCTGTTTCGCAATATCTCCGGAATGGTTGGTCGTATCGTTGTGAAAATTGTTTTATATTATTGGTGACGATCTCACCTATCAGACGAAACAAAGAAAATTTTAAAATTGTTGGTGGAAGTGCCTGTTTCGCAATATCTCCGGAATGGTTGGTCGTATCGTTGTGAAAATTGTTTCATATTATTGGTGACGATCTCACCTATCAGACGAAACAAAGAAAATTTTAAAATTGTTGGTGGAAGTGCCTGTTTCGCAATATCTCCGGAATGGTTGGTCGTATCGTTGTGAAAATTGTTTCATATTATTGGTGACGATCTCACCTATCAGACGAAACAAAGAAAATTTTAAAATTGTTGGTGGAAGTGCCTGTTTCGCAATATCTCCGGAATGGTTGGTCGTATCGTTGTGAAAATTGTTTCATATTATTGGTGACGATCTCACCTATCAGACGAAACAAAGAAAATTTTAAAATTGTTGGTGGAAGTGCCTGTTTCGCAATATCTCCGGAATGGTTGGTCGTATCGTTGTGAAAATTGTTTCATATTATTGGTGACGATCTCACCTATCAGACGAAACAAAGAAAATTTTAAAATTGTTGGTGGAAGTGCCTGTTTCGCAATATCTCCGGAATGGTTGGTCGTATCGTTGTGAAAATTGTTTCATATTATTGGTGACGATCTCACCTATCAGACGAAACAAAGAAAATTTTAAAATTGTTGGTGGAAGTGCCTGTTTCGCAATATCTCCGGAATGGTTGGTCGTATCGTTGTGAAAATTGTTTCATATTATTGGTGACGATCTCACCTATCAGACGAAACAAAGAAAATTTTAAAATTGTTGGTGGAAGTGCCTGTTTCGCAATATCTCCGGAATGGTTGGTCGTATCGTTGTGAAAATTGTTTCATATTATTGGTGACGATCTCACCTATCAGACGAAACAAAGAAAATTTTAAAATTGTTGGTGGAAGTGCCTGTTTCGCAATATCTCCGGAATGGTTGGTCGTATCGTTGTGAAAATTGTTTCATATTATTGGTGACGATCTCACCTATCAGACGAAACAAAGAAAATTTTAAAATTGTTGGTGGAAGTGCCTGTTTCGCAATATCTCCGGAATGGTTGGTCGTATCGTTGTGAAAATTGTTTCATATTATTGGTGACGATCTCACCTATCAGACGAAACAAAGAAAATTTTAAAATTGTTGGTGGAAGTGCCTGTTTCGCAATATCTCCGGAATGGTTGGTCGTATCGTACCAAAAGCAATCTGAAGACCGTCAAAAGTCTATTTGCCTCCATTTAGGGATATGAGAAGACGAGTAAACCATATCCATTTGAACGAACGTGGGTCTCTGCTTTTCTAGTTCATAGCCAAAGTAACATATAAAATGCTTTAACAAACTAAGTAATTATGTAAACTTTTTTACACTCGATGTTATAACAACAAATACTAAAAAGTTGGAACCAGTTTTCGAATTATTGGCAATTATAATTGGTAGGTGTATGGAACTGGATAACATTCATTGTGATCTTTTCCTTATTTGTTTTGATAACCCTGGATCCACGAGATTCTTATCACATAAGTAATATTCGTGCTTCTTTGGACAGCATCAGTGTAGTTCCGTATGTACGAAGCATTTCATTCTTCACAACCAGTGTACAAAAGAATCTACCACGAAACTAATCTTTCCTGTCCAACTTTCGCACAATCGGTTTCACTTATTTCGAGAACCACCAAGTTAATTTACCTCATTTTCGTAGCTGTTTGATTGATCGATTTCATACATTGTCCGGACATTCCATGTACCTATATTAATTATTGCTATTGTTGTTAGAAGGGTATAAATGGTTTAAATCTTCTTCTCTTGGTCAGTGTTTTTTCGCATGCTTGCTGACTACATGCCCAACTATCCTTATTTCCCCGGGCTTGGGAACTGCAGTAACCCTAGAAAAGTTACAGGAGGAGTTAATTTGGTCATTAAATACTGCTAATTTAAGAGTCTCTTCTACTTTAGGTGGCAACATTTTACAGCCATAAAGTGAAACAGGGACAACTTGTGAAGCATCCCCGACTATTAGTATGTAGACGAATATTATGCCGATGCTACAGGTGACTCAGTTGGAGAAAGCCAACTAAGCTTCCTGATAAAGCTTACAAGATGAATGAAGTGGTCGACGCACACAACTTCTTCTAACACTATAATCGATCTATAGGTTGAAGCAGACCAGGTTGTGTTTGAAAGAAGAGAAATGAATCCCCAGAAAGCTTACATTGATACTCAACACGATCAGAAAATTTTATCCCTTGACAGCGTCTTTAACAAACAGGACTGTGTCATTTACGTATTCTAATTCAACAAGTTAGTTTCGTAATAGATCGATTCCTAATAAGTCAGATGATAAAATCGCTGTTTCTAAAAACGTGTGTGATAAAATTGTGTATAAACGGTGGCAGCGGACAGTCCTGATGCCTTTCAAGGACAGACATTGTTATAAAACATGTTGATCAACTCAGACACATGTTTCAAACCCTTTAGTGCTGATGTTTCATCTAGATAGTTGAACTCTATCTATGTCAAGAAATATAACTAGTTGGCAGCTGGTAGATATTTCTGTGTCCCAGAACGTGACGAAGGGCGGAAATTTAGTCTACACATTCCCATTCAAGTCTCAAACCATCCTGGTTCGTTCTTCATGAGCCCCAGTTAAGTATTGAATGGTAACTGAGACTAATGTTTTAGATAATATATTAGTCAAACTGATTTTTCCTGTGGTTAACACAACAGGATTTCTGATATTTCCTATAAACTAGAATGATCAGCAACTGTGTCCAGTCAGATAAGATTACAGAGGAACTATAAGTTATGGACGAACCAATCAGACTCAAGACAGATCTCGGATTTTAGTGCGAAATCCATTCAATTATTTGGCTAAATATCATTTTGGTATTACAGCTGAGGTCAGTTCGTGATGAAACGTTAAATATAATTCATAACACTAACGTTCAGTTGTAAGCCTTAATCCTAGTTCCTCACACTAACATATAACCCTCGTAAGTAGGTGGACATTCCAAGGTCATTATAGCGTGCCTCAAAGATTGTCCATATATTATAGTCTCACCAAGATTACTTCCAGTCCCTAAACTCAAACTGCTATCCAAGATAATCAAACTTCCAAAAAACCGGACCACCATCTTCACAGAACTACGGAGTTAATTTATCAAGACCTGGATTCTCTCAGTTTAGATTAGTCATGGATTTTTCAACATCACTAAGAGTCGAG
The DNA here is from genome assembly GCA_944470405.2 of Schistosoma mattheei. Lineage (NCBI taxonomy): Eukaryota > Metazoa > Platyhelminthes > Trematoda > Strigeidida > Schistosomatidae > Schistosoma > Schistosoma mattheei. The sequence continues at coordinate 6,429,372 of OX103948.1, read as the reverse complement.
GAGCATATGTTGGTATCCCATTCAGATTGCTTGGTAACAGTAGACAACTGGAGGTAGCTGGAAAGCATTTAAACTGTTCTTCAAAGTTTACTATCCATTGTCCCAATACATTGGGCTGGGTAGAACACTGTTCGATCTTTTCCGCAATAAATTCCCTAACTACTGGATTTTTCGTTTTTTGATGAGTTTTGTTCCGAAATAGTTTCACTGATAGCTGAATATTTAACACCAGTTTCCTCGATGAATCGTAACAAATATGTGGTTTTACCTATCGCCACTACTTTATCTTTTCCATCTCTCCTGCTCTCGACGAGACTAAACTTCTTGTCCGTTCACATTGTCACTGTGTGCGAAATTACATCGTTAGATAAATGATAGTTGTCTAGTCGATAGCAGAACGCAACTTCTTGATAAAGGCACTAAAATAATACCTTTTAGTGGATTGGAATATCATATTTGAAGAAAGTATCTGTTTATCTTTTAGATCCCCAAATGCCCTGGTACGGTCGAGGGTGGGGAGAGTCAACTCTCCCTCTCCAAATACTCTCACATGGCCACGTGCATACAACCACTGACAGGGAAGTCCTACTCAATGCCTTCTCGCGGCATTACTGTTCCTTACGAAATTGAGGAAACGAAACGCGAATCTCCGGAGCTTTAACCGATTTAGTGGGTATAGAGGGTCTACATAGAGTAGTTGAAAAACCCTGATTCCAAACAAATGATGCACATGGGCTCCAGTATATTGAGGGAACAAATTGTGTGCGAACCAATCGTTGGTCACCGGCAACCATGAAACTGCATCTCCTACGTCGCTCCACTGCCTTGTGGATCAGACCGTTAGGTCAAAGGTTCCGGGTGTGGCCTTCTAAGAGAACCACCTGCTTCAGTTTCGGCACCCGGGCAGTATCACAACCCTTACACAAATCGAATGATTTATGTGGTGCAGATCTATTTGGTGCTTCCTTGTACCAATGTTTGTGTGTTTAAATAAATAAATTTATATTTTGTTTTCGACAAACATTTACTAGTCCTTTAAGATGTAAATAAAATATGATACAAAAAAGGATACGTCCTGGTACCAATGGACTAATATTTACGAACGCAAAGCTTAACTTCGATTGATAAAAGACACAATCCGATTTGATTATATGAGGACCAAATTTAAAATCCACAGACTGTATAGCTATTTTTGCAAATAAAATTGGACAACAGCAAAAAACGTTTAATACAGCTGGTTTAAAATAAACTTACATGATTATTTGACTTCGACATTGAGTCATTTTTATTCAGGATATAAATACATAAATGAAGATAAAAATAGTGTTAACATGAGATCAGGGTTGTAGAACAGCTGAATAACTGACTTGGTTGAGACATTGTAGCACTTGAAATAATAAAATTAGTAAGAAGTAACTCTAGGCATGTAGAACAAGCAACAACACGAATGAGTAATATGAAATGGTTTGGCAAAATCAACATGAACACAAAGCCATCGTTAAGTAGAAAATGATCACACATATGACTTAATTTTCCAGATGTTGGCATTTTGACAAAACATACTCGCTGTATCAGCAAACCAATTTTTTATCTGCTCATAAATTTCACGGGGACACATGCAACTACAGGTACTTAAGTTTATTCTATTGATTTCCAGATGAAATGAGAGATGCCTTAGTGTGTAGGTATGGAGATTAGATGCAACTACAACTCACTTAAAGAAAATAGCAGTCGCTTACAACTGATAAAGACTGATAAGATGCGGTAACTCATGCAATGTTTCACATTGAGGTTATCTATTTCCGATAAATTTTGGGTACTTATTGTAAAATTAGATAACAAAGCTTGTGGTTTGAAACCTGAAGCATTGATTTCAGTAACATTGCGATGAGAGAAAAAAGATGGATTAAAATCAGAAGCGAAGAAGAAAATAAGTAAACGAGTAGCATATAATGAGAAAAACAAGTCAGTTAGAAATACCATCAGAAAGAGTTCTTTCAGTTAATGGAGTTCTCATAAGTTTCTATGAAGAATGCAAAGTAAACCACAATGGGACCGCTATTACCTTATGTTCTCAATTATTTCTGACCATGTTTCAACCCACTGAGTCCTACCATCTACAGAACCTCAAGTGAGAAGTCCTACACAGCCTCCTTCCATACTACGGTGTTGAGTCATAATCTGACTATTCGCTTTATCTACCCAGTTTCAAGGTTCACAAATCGCTGAGATAACATTTGTAACACATGTACAAGCTACCGGAGTTAGTATTTTAAAGTAATGATATCGACTGAATTACTGTCGATGAGCTAAAACACATTGTTAAACCTTAGCATTACTAACATGGCGTTACTACGGATGTCAGCAATTCTTTGGAGACAAGAACAATGGAACGATTCCCGAACATCCTTAACTCGAAGGCCAGGTTTCACAAGCGCAGAGTATGAATACTTGGCTTGAATGAGTTGAAAGAGTTTCTGATAGTTAAGATGAAGCTGCCACTTCAATCTCGTTAGTAATCTCCAACTACCAGACTTCTCAGTCAGTACGCAAACTTTTTAGGAATTTATAACTGTCGTCAAACTTACGGTTAGTTGAAGTAGACTGAAGTGTCTCACAAAACCGCAAGAGATGCGACCCGCTATTTCCAAGGCATCATGCAAATCCTGATGAACTGACTACTAGACTTAAACCTAACTCGGTTCGGTATTTTGATTGCAATGGAAGCCTCAATCAATTCACCTATGTCAATCGCTTTGGGATGAGACGTCCGTTAGTCATTAAAAAGCAAGGTCAGCTAAGTGAAAACAAGGAAATAATCAGAGTCCGAATATGTACTCCAAAAAGAGCGGCAGTCCGATGAACAACCATACAAAGAGTAGTTGGTAGGGATTTGACCAATATGCGTCCAGGGATGAGTTGGAGAGGAAGGAGTTAAGGTAGCACATTAGTGATGCCCTGGTACGGTCGAGGGTGGGGAGAGTCAACTCTCCCTCTCCAAATACTCTCACATGGCCACGTGCATACAACCACTGACAGGGAAGTCCTACTCAATGCCTTCTCGCGGCATTACTGTTCCTTACGAAATTGAGGAAACGAAACGCGAATCTCCGGAGCTTTAACCGATTTAGTGGGTATAGAGGGTCTACATAGAATAGTTGAAAAACCCTGATTCCAAACAAATGATGCACATGGGCTCCAGTATATTAAGGGAACAAATTGTGTGCGAACCAATCGTTGGTCACCGGCAACCATGAAACTGCATCTCCTACGTCGCTCCACTGCCTTGTGGATCAGACCGTTAGGTCAAAGGTTCCGGGTGTGACCTTCTAAGAGAACCACCTGCTTCAGTTTCGGCACCCGGGCAGTATCACAACCCTTACACAAATCGAATGATTTATGTGGTGCGGATCTATTTGGCGCCTCCTACCTATGTTCATGTGTTTAAATAATAATAAATAAAAGATGGATGACTGTTACAGAAGTAGGTGCTGGCCAAAAACAGATTATTTATGGAACGTTTCAGAAAAGTCATTCTTATCTGACCTGGGACAACGAGTTCCATTTGGTCACAAATGACTCTGCTCTGAGTCTAGATAGCCGTACCTAGGTATTTAAATCTCCAATTAGCACTACCATATAATTGTCGAATGCGCTTCCATGGGATTTTATTGTTGATAGTTCTCATCCTTGATTCCAACCAAACTGCTATTTATCATTGCATAGGCAGATATTGAGAAGAGACATTACATACCATGCCATTTTCTTCCTATTGTTATGAACTTTTCTAATCCAACATCAAATAAACAACTGTTAATGGGGATCCAATCGATTAGTGATGGCTCTGGTCTGGTTTTAAAGGAAACACTAACGCCAGTCAAACTGGATGAAAATAATAGCCCCCAGATAAATCCACATAAAACAAACTTTTTAGATAGGCAGATGAAGAACGAATTCGTCGTACTTTTCTAAAGTCTTTAAACATGTTTTTTTGGATAAACAGAAAACATTAATGTTAAGACCTTTCAAAGACCTAGTCAAACCTATATGCTGACCAATCTACATCAGTTTGAGGACGTTGAGGGCGGATAATTTAAATAATACAGGTGGTTTTAAGAAGTCTGATCTATACATCACATTCAGTGGTAGCATTCCGAATTTCGACCAGACGGAGACTTAAGATAGTTTAGGAAGGATAGTACTTTCAACACATACAAGGTACTGAGTAGGTTGAGAAACAGAAGTAAACACCGAATGGAAAGAAAATGGAATGGGAAAGTAAAGTAAAACAGATATACTTGAACATAATGGATGGCAATTATCCTTTGAGCTAGAGAGGACGCAAAGTAAATATATTAAATTTTTCATAATTTTGGTTACATTTGGATAAGAGCTAGGACACTTTTCGATGGCAAAAACAGATGCAAGTGGTTTTTTTAGAGGATCACTCCTTAAACTTCCGATCTAGGGGTCTAATCCACAAGGGGGTGGAGCGGCGTTAAATAATGTCCTATGGTAGCCGGTGACTAAAAATGAGCTCATGTGACATTTGTTTCCTTAGAATTCTGAAGTTAATGTGCACAACTGATTCGGAATCAGTTCCCCACTCACCCGACAACCCGGTTAAAGAGCCGGATGTTCGCTTTTCGTCCTCTCACTTCTGTAAACACGCCCATTGCATGAGTAGGGCTTCCGTGGCAGTGGCTATTAATGCATCGCCATATGAGAGCATTTCAAGAGGTGGAACGGACTCCCCCTAGACTTTAGTCGTACCAGGTGGTTTGAGGTTAAACACTCAAAACACCTTAGCCATCTAGCGAGCTTCCTCAGTTAGATGTGACTGTGCACCGGACAAGTAAGTGTCTGTTCACTCCATGATGTTAATACGCATGTGCACAAGAATAGAGGTGAATCCACACTCACACGCACGGACATACAACTACACAGAACGCCGATGACATATCTCCAGTTAACGTGTACTCAGCCAAAATCCGTTATGCACATAGATCTGATTCATTCAGCAAGTTTCCTAACGCATGCTCATCCAGCTATGCAAAGGGAGACTAAAAATGAGCTAAAATTGATGAAACGATGCACAGATCAAGCAAACACAAATATATTTTTATGCATAAATATACATTACTGGAGTAATTCAGATATATGGGTGGTGACTTTGGTCAGATGAATAATCTATTAATTAACAATAAGCCTAGACTTCTCATATACCAAGTGCCCTTGTGACAGCATGAGGTTTGTTTGGACCCGATCGACTTACTTGATAGTGAATTTGCAACACGACAACAATAACCCCATCAATGGAGATAGGTTACAGTATAAAATATTTTTTCTTGAAACTAAAGACAGATATTAAAGGGTTTGTGATCAGTAACCACGGTAGATTTTCTTCCAAGTAACATTTTGTGGAATTCTTACACCTCAAAAATGAGAGACAATCCATCCCTCTCGACTCAACTACTGTACTCAAACATTCTTAAAACAATGGGATATTACAGTGTCCATATTGTAATAGAGGGCATCAGCAGCAAATAGAAAACTGAGACTAGGATAATAATATATAAAGATCATATCATATATTAGTATTGGCACGTGCTTTGCACCTTCTTAATGCAAAATACCTTTACACGACTGACAGGACCGTGATCCTGCACTCACCCTGGGTAGTGAACAGGCAGTAATTAATAATAATAATAATAATAATAATAATAATAATAATAATAATAATAATAATAATAATAATAATAGCAACAGTAATAGCGACAGTAATATTATAATAATATAATAATGGTATTATAATACTATAATAATAGTGATAATAATGTAATATATAATATAGTATAATATAATGATAATAATGGTGGAAACAGAAAGGTACAAACAGAAGAATTCTTTCAGTTAAGGAAGTTACAACCACTTTTCATGAAGAAAGTAAAAGTTTATAGCAGGATCGCCACTAACTTCTACTCTGATCCATTTCTGATAGTCTCTAGTCACTGTGTTGCACCATCTCTCGGACCCCAGCCAGAGAGTCGTGAAGGACTGGCTTCTGTTGGTCCTTCACGACTCCTTAGTTGGGGTCCTAGAGATGGTGCAACACAGTGACTAGAGACGTTATTAAACATGGCTCAGAGTATAAGTTAGTGGCGATCCTGCCGTAACTTTCTTCTACTTTCTCCATAAAAGTAATCCTAACTTCTCTAAGTGAAAGGATTTTTGCTGGTTGTATTTTTCGTAACTGAACTGTTTCCTCCACTATTGTTCTTTCACTCCCATAAATTAATTTGGTTCGTTGTTGTTCTTTATTTTACCATACACACTTTACATCCTCTATCTCTTCACAACCTCATTGTTGTTGTGTGGCGCATAAGTATTTGGTGCCCCATCGTACCAATGTTTGTGTTCAAATAAATACTAAATAATTGACCTCAACACATGAAACGATTTTTGACATTCAGTAGACCAATTCCATTTCGCACTTTTGAACAGAAAATAACCGTGTATTTGCCAAATTTTTAAATTCCAAAGTAAACCGAGTTATCGATGAGCAAAAGGATTTATACCAGTAGAATTAAGCACTTTCGTCACAGCTCCTAATTTCAAAAATTAGCAACATGTGGATTCTAACCAGAAATTCCGCGTTACTTTGTGACTGACACTATGTTTAACGACGATAATTAGCTCTTCCAGTAGTAGACGAGGACAATACTGTAAAACACAACAATGTTAGCTGGACTAAATCAAAGGGTATTTTGCAAATAATAGTTTCGATTTTGCATCAACCGAGGTGACTCAGCAAAATTACTGAGAACCAAGCAGCAACAAATACCTATTTAACTTTAGTTTGATACTTCAGTAGTGACTTTATTATCAAATAACTTAACTGAATATTATTTCTAGTACCCAAGAATGATATGATGAATGCATGTTTTAAGGAGCCGTAATCAGTGTAGTCGAACAATATTGAAGATCGATCTTTCAAAGGTAGTTTGATAGTTTTCGAGTAATGTGGGTTTAGAGAAGTCTGGTGTGAACCATCGGCTGATGACAATATGTTTATTGTGAGAACCCGAAAGTTCTGACCCACTTTTCTTATGTGGTCAAGGGTGTACACCACTAAGAGGTGCCAGGTTGAAAATATAAAAATGTCAACTACCTTTGTTTGTATCAGTTTTCTGATTGGTATCAGTCGGTGGTGAGCAGATTCCTTAAACTAAGATCTAATAGATTTTACTAAGTTGCTCCATTCGTAAATTCTTTAAAATTTTTAAATATTTTAGTAAAAGTAGTAGCCTTCTTAAAACAACGATTTTGATAGAATTGTATAACTATTTTTACAGTTGTGAACGCTCAATTACTGAGTAAAATGAAAGACGAAATAGGTTTGAATATATACACTTACAACGAGGATACCCACTGTCAGACATTGGAAATAAATCGAATCGTCTATGATATTCCACAGGCATTGATCTTCTTACATGATAAATTTTAGGAATAATAGATGTTGTTGAATTGACCATGGTAAATGGACCTATTTCACATGTTAATAAACCAGGACCAGGATTCATCTGTTCAGTGATAATTTGACCCCAAGGATCCACAACTAAACTATGCCCATATGAAGATCGTCCTTCGTTATGTTTACCTTCCTGCACACAAAGAAATCACAAAGAAACTTTCATAAAAATACATACGGATGGTGAGTATAACAAAGAATATAGGCATTACTCTAAATTCATGTATATGTTGATATATTCATCATAGCAGGATAATGTTTGGGGAGATAAAGACAACTGAGTTCCATTTTGAGTATTTGACAATTTAATTTCGCCTGAAGCATTGATGCTCTCTCGAAAGAGGCACGACAAGCGCCCATAAGATGAAAAACCTACGACTCCGAGATTACCAAAGCATTTTTCGAGACAAAAAAAAAGGATTATAATGAGCATCATCCAGTGCTACCCATCTCCATCAATGGCAGCAGCGATGATAAATACCATCTCTATTGAATGTTGCAGCCCATCCTGGAAAAAATACTAAGAAAGCAATCTGACGCTTCTGATGGGGAACCTAAGCACCAAATCCAGCGAAACCAACAATTTGTAAAGACGCATCATGGGGAGAAATGGAGAGGGAGAAAGCAGAGAGGATGGTAGGTCTAGGTGGTCTCAATAACACAGCTATAGGTGGTAGGATTTCTTAATACGAACATATACATAAACCTACATGGGTTTCGCCGGACCGCAATATAGAAATCTAGGTTAACCAAGCAACAATAAATAAGAAATTCCAAAAGTCTACAAAAGACGTACGAACAAATAAAGCTTCAGAACATCACCTGGTGGTGACCGAATTAAAGCATTGTGCAATTAGACAGAATTACGAAAGTTTAATACAGCCTTCCTTCCAGATCCTAACAAGTTACAAGACTTAAAAGATCTTCTAGGAGAAACCACTATGAGGAACGACTGGAAAGAAATTAAAAAAGCAGTGAATTCAATATCGTAGGAGGTGCAATTGGAGAGTATCTGGAACTTCAAACAAGTACCAACCAACAACAAAGTCAGAAACTTTAATACAAAGGTCGAGATAGTTCTATTGCACGGGGCTGAAACTTGGGTAACTACTACAACCACCAACGAAACTGCGCAGATATGTATAAACAGTTGTTTACGCAAGATACTCAACATCCGTTGGTTGGATACCAACAGCAACTACCTACTATGACAGAGAACAAATCAGCTTCCAGATGAAGAGTAAATTAGAAACAGATGCTGGGAGTAGATAGGACAAACACTGGTAAAACCATCAAACTGCATCACAAGGCAAGTTCTAACATGCGATCCTCAAGGGAAAAGGGAAAGAGCCGAAGAGGGGATAAAAAGCATTCAGCAACAACTGGAGAGTCCAGGGGGGAATTGATTGGAGATCATCAATCGACTTGCCATCCTTACCAAGTACCCTATTCCTAACTCAGGCACTGCTTACTCCGTGGTCCCAAAATGCACGAGCAATACATCGTGGACACCTATAATCGCATACACTACAAATGCCGTGAGTTGGAAAGAGCCAATCGGACCTCCACAATCTGTACCGAGATTTCGTCGGACAGCAAACTATCAGTACTAATGAGACTTTCAAGATAAGTGAAGCAGTCAATGCATTCAGCTATTCCACTCTCTATCACTAATTCAGGCAATGACGCAAGTCAATTTTGAAGTAACATTTCAAATTTGGAGGGAGAAAACCCTATCCCGAATATCCTTGCATTGCTGCCTAAGGCAATCATAAGACTATATTTTGTAAACGCTCTCACTAAACAGAACTATATCGTCTGTACGTCCTAAGTCAACAAGTGAATCTCCCTGTAGAAAACCGACTCCTGGGAAATCAGCCGATGAGATATTATCCCTAAAAGCATTCTATGACGAAGTTAAATAAAAATGGAGAAAGACAACCCTGATGAACAACACTTGAAGTAACCAATTCCGATAAGTTCTCAATGAGCCCTGACTCAACCAGTAGTGTTCGAGTAGATAGCCTGTACACCGTTAATGTACTTTTGAAGGACTGCAACACGACCTCACAACCAACAGTCAAACGCCGCCTTAAGGTCAAGTATGTCTATGTTCTATGGCTACAAATCTTCTCCACCATGTCTATGTTCCGGAATCTGCCGAAGCATTATTGAGGCTAATATTTTAGACATTATATTAGTCCAACTGATTCCCCTGTGGCTGGCACGAGAGGATTTTTGCCCTTTCTTATAAACTGGGACGATCAGAGATCAAGACCAGTCAGATGGGATTACGTCTAGTTCCCAGACTTCAGCTAGGATTTCAATTAATCTAACTGCTAAAACTGGACCATCATTCTTAAAATCTCAAGGGTTAGTCCAACAGGTCTTAATGCTTTCTCACACTACAGATTACTCATAGCCTCTTCAACCTCACTAAGTGGTGGATAACTAACACCAATTTACCAATCAGATTACTCGGAGATGTTGGGTGATTGAAGTGTGGTTGACAACCAGTTGGACTGTTCCCCAGGGTTTTATGTCCATCCATCCAATCTTCTGGAATGAAAACGAATAATATTCCCGTCTTTTCCTGAGATAGTTTCACTAAGAGCCGGATTTTTAATACCCGTTTACTTGAAAAGTCTGAACAGTTGTCTACTTTTACCTATCGCTTTTGCCTTTCCTATCTCTTCTGCTTTCGCTACCCACCATTACGTAGGCTTGTTAACAGTCTATATTTAAGCTACCTCAGCTCCTCATAGTGTTTAGAGCCAGACGGGATGAGTTTCTGAGTATCTATCAGTTCTTTAGACGCTGCTGAAATCCGCTGATTCCTCCTAACCTTTTGGTTTAAGTTATTTGTGAATATCACTGCTGTTCCTACAGCTTTTTGGATATCATACTAAAGCATCGAGGCTACGGGAAGTAGCAGCGGAAACCTTAGATACTCGAAGGGTAAATCGTTCCGGTTCTTTATATTGACAAGACGAGGTCAGATGAATGAACATACTTCGATCCTGTTTGCGGATTTCGGAGTCGCGAAATGCATCGATGGAGCAAGATTCTACATTCATAGCTAAAGAAGTTTGTTTTCCTATTGGACACAAAGTTAGAAAATCAAACGCCCCAATATGTAGTTTAGAGCGTGGTTTCAAGAAACTGGGAATAACATTTCATGAGCTCAAATCATTAACAACTGTGGCGCGTGGAGACAAAGATAAGTGAGAATGGTTAGTTGTGGGGAAGGGAGAATTATAGAGAGATAAGGTGGGGGACCGATCGTGAACAAGATGATTTCAGGTACTATTAGAAGTATGAGGGCAGTTGTCACATCCTTGATGCTCACACTGTGGAAAGATATTTCTTCTTGAGGGACGTGAGAAAGAAGCTGAATTAGTGGTGGTCTTAGCGACCTAAGTAAGTGATCTAAAGCCCAGAAGCCAAGTTCTTGAAGCCAGTCACACACGGCCTTTTTATGGGGAGTTTTTAATGTGTTAGCTCCGGACTTCAAAAAGTGAATACCTTACTTCTATCGTACCCCTCTATAGTCAGCAGTACAACTTCGGCCTGGGGCCTTAAGTTACTACTTTTAGTCTTATCGTTCTCCAACCGACCAGCTTGGCATGGTAGGGCCCAAAGGAACATATATTCCAGGTGATTTTGTTCGGTTGAGTCATCACGATAGACAAATACGACCACCACGACAACATAGAAGATGCGGTAGGTTGGGTCACTCAGGGATGGGCCAAATGACACCGCGTCACAATACATATTCAGTATAATCTATTTTGAATCAATACACTGGTTCTTAATCATATATCAGCCGACTAATATAAAATACACTGTGAAAACTAAAAATTGATGCACCTTAATTGATCTCAAGAAAGCATGATGTACATAATTTAGACTTGCATCAAACAAACAACCAACATAAATACCTCCGGCAGTTAAATTAACAAGAATATATTAAATTACTAGAAAAAGGTACAAATTAGGTGAGACAGTTCATCAGAAGAATGAAAAGCATAGGAATGAGTAGGTTACCTGGGCTGCAGCAACTACATAACACTGATTCTCAATAGCTCTGGCTCGAATCAACGTATGCCAATGACCAGCTTCTCCTGTACGTGTAGTATAAGCAGATGGATAACTTAGAACATGAGCATTCTTAGCATATCGAAGATGAGATGCTAGTTCAGGAAATCGCATGTCATAACACTAGGAAGAAATCGATTTATAATTAGGATATCTATATTATTTGAAAAGAACTTTTTAAATATTAATTATTGATTGAGCGTAAAACCTAAGAGGAATAGTGAAATACACATCTGACAAAGAACTTGTAATAAAAACAACCAGGAGCCAAGTTCTTGGCCTTTTTACGGGGAGTTTTTAATGTGTTAGCTCCGGACTTCAAAAAGTGAATACCTTACTTCTATCGTACCCCTCTATAGTCAGCAGTACAACTTCGGCTCGCACAAGCACTTAAATCTCAACTGCTGAGTTACAGGATCAGAACCCGCCCCATCCACAAACATACGAACAACTTAAAGTCACTATTGTCAGGCTTCATACGATAGACGTTTCAGCCTACTGCATGATTCTGAAAGTGACTGCCAACTTACATAATAGGCATTAATATCTTCATAAAATGGAATCGGTAAGAGTCGAACGCTCCGTATAAAATATCTTTAGTCGAAACCAGATAAGCAGCTATGAATATGGTAAACAGACGTACAAGAAATTATGAGAAGCGTGTACCATATCTGTCATCCGATATATTTCAGTCATACTGAGAATAAATATCGGATGGTGCTAACATCAATTCTTAAACCTTTGTCAAAAACAGTTCTTGGAGAACCAGTAAGTTTGGAAAACGCTAAATTACTCCTCAAAACATTGTATTTTCTTATCTCATTGGAACTGAACATAATTCACTATTGAAACGGCAGCTACTAGCGAAATCCTTGAGATTTTAGGCTGATTTTTACCTTTGAAGATAGAAGCTAAGTGATGCACATAAATTGAAGCATCTAACTTTATTACCACCTAACTTGTCTGAGATTCAACGAGCTGATGGTGTTAGCAGTCGAAAGGTCAGTCAAACTACCAGTGTCACTAATATTTAATTTCAGAATATAATATTACGACACCTCATTGGAAGGCTTTTATTGGATGAATTGCGTCATAAACTTATCCAGTCATATTAACCTATATGAATACTGTAAAAGATATTTTTACACTATTTATTTTATCCCCTGACCCCATCTATAATCTTTAATATTAGCTATGAAATTATTTTAGACTTGTAAAAGAATAGAAGATTTTTTGCGAACTAGGTGGTCTTCACCAGGTGAATAACTAAGAGTAATACACATTTAGGAATATTTCTTATCCTGGAGTTTCAATTGAAAAGTAACGTATACTATTATGTGTAGATGTTCTGTTAGTCTGATTTTTGACAAATTTAACATGACACCAGTAAAATTGTGTCAGATATAGACAAAATAATCACTGTTACGTACGATAGCTAGTCCCAAATTTCCGATAGGGGTGTTTTGGATTACGATTGGAGCCTCGGTACCAGCACATATCGCTTTCGACTCAAAAAACGATGATCGCGTACATGTTGACTACAAAAACAAATTTTTAATCGATGAGTTTAATTGTAAATAATCGACAAATTATGAGTTAGAATTAAATGATAATGTAGCAACGAACACTTATAAACAAAATACACGAGACGATGTTGAACCAATGGTCGATCAGGTAAATTTGTATTATAGTAAAATAGCAATGAACTGTGACTAGCAGATACATTGACTTAGGTGATGCTAATTCAATAGTAAAAGGAAAAATATAGAGTATATGGTAACTATTTTCGAACATTCAAGAGCTACGCTGTATTCTGTTAACAGTGCATGTTTTATTACAAACCTCTAAAGGCACGTTTATGGTTTAAAAAAATGCTGAACAATCCGTTAAAGGCTTTTCATGTTACTGGATAGATTAAACGTATGTCAAATATCTCCCAGTCACCCTATAAAGTCAGATTAGAGTCTTATAACGGACATAAAATTTGGGCTATCAATTTAATTTACTGATGATAAACGACTTGAAGAAATTACAGTAGTATTACAGTAGTAGAATTATAGTAGTATAACTCCACACGGCTGAACCTTACCAGAACTAAATACTTTATTTATCTATTTATTTATATGAATACAAATAATGGTAAAGGGCCATAGAATACATATGCGCCACACAAGTCATATGATTTGCGTGTAGGTTGTGATACCGCCTGAGTATCCAGACCGAAGCAGGTGGTTTTCTTAGGGGGCCACACCCCGAGCCTTTGACCTAAAGGTCTGATCTACAAGGCAGTGGAGCGACGTAGGGAGATTAAGTCCCATTGGTTGCCAGTGACCAACGATTGGTTCATACGCGATTTGTTCCTTCAGGATACTGGAGCGCATGTGTACCACCGGTTTGGAATGAGGGTTTTCTAACTCCCCTAAGTGGATCCTCCGTACCCACCAAGCCGGTTAAAGCTCCGGACATTCGCGTCTCGTTTTCTCAATTTCGTAAACATCAGTAATGCCACGAGAAGGCAGTGAATAAGACTTCTGTCAGTGGTTGTGTGCACGTGGCCATATGAGAGAATTTCGAGAGGGAGGGCTAACTCTCCCAACCCTCGGCCATACCAGGCCATTTGGGGGACCAAATACTATAAAGCATTAAACGATAGTGCAACGTCAATTGCCGTATGACAGTATGACGACAATCTGTTTATCCCAGTCTTAGTACGTGTGTAAGAATGACCTGATGCAAGCTATCAACCTATTGATTAGTGTTTTTAAACTATTGATTTCCAGTACATCAACATAAAACAATAGATAAGATTAATTATAGAAAACTGAATGAAATTAACTTCTGTATTGGGTGTAGTTTCGTTTGTACTTAAATTGGCATCGAATAAATGGACTTTATGATAAACGCCCACTATTTGACCATCTGAATTAATAACTATGTGAGAATTGTACAACTGATCATCGTTCTCTGTGATCTGGATAATTTGGAAACAAAAACGAACATTAAATTAACGGTTATATTTGTAAAAAATTTTAATATTATTTGAGGGATTAACAAGTAACCAAAAATATAATTTTAAAAAAGAAAACAAGATAATGTAGTAATTATTAATCGCGAGTATTTACACTGTGGCTGAAAACAAAGAACGTGTTCTGACGGTAGTTTAGTCAACATACAAATTTTTGGATTAGTCAATTAAAGTTGTTCATATTTCTGTACACTGCTAAAAGCAGTCTTCTTAGGAATACTTTAAGATGCATGGCCTTTTATCCTTTTTGGACTGCTAGTCGTCACAAGCCATTTCAGTCAAGGTAACTGAGCAGAGTTACACGTAGCATAGGAAGAAAACAAAACTTAATGCTGAATAAATAGAAATGACTAACGTACATATGACCCATACCTACCCGCATACATGAAGCATAAGTTAACTGACATTGACGAATACTAAGGTCTTCACTTGTAGAAAAGAGAAGAGCACAATAAAAACAGGGTAAAACCCACACAACTCGATTCCTAACAGTGAAGGGACCTCCTAATCTTAAGTTGAACTTAAGTGATATGATCTAAGAACTGGTCGGAGCATCGGAGACGCAATTATCCCATATTTCCTCAAAAACATTGAGTATTTACTACTCTATGCCCATACCCACTAGACCGGTTAGAACGCAAGACAATCGCCTGTCATCCTCTCAATTTCGTAAACAACACTCTCGCCGCAAGAGGGCAGTGAGTAAGACTTCCCTGGCAGTGGCTGCATATATGTTGCCATATGAGGGCATTTTGAGATGAAGCTGAATTCTCCCTACTGTCAGCCGTACCTGGGCAGTGGGGGTCGTAACATGCATTAACTTCACACAAAGAGAATGCAAAGGTGCCAAATAATTGCAAGATAACTTAGTCATTTGAAAGATTTCACATTGCTTACCCTAATATGAGCACCACCAAGACTAATCCAAAGGCTTTCTCGAGAAGCTAAGGCACGGTATTTTGTTATCAAAGGTCCGTCTAACACTTCTGAAAGATCAAGTGTTTCCTCACGTGACCGACCAACAAAATCAAAACATTCGGGGAGAAAAACGATCTGAATTTCTATTAATGATAAGATGTTCGATATTTAAACTGACCTTGACTCCTGATGCTATGGCCTGGTTAATATACTTAACCGCCTGGTCGAAATTCCGTTCCTTATCTGCTGTTGATTGCATTTGAACTATACCAACTTTTGTTGTCATGTTTTTCAGCAGTGTTCTCGAAGACTTGGCAATGCAGACAACACTCCCAATTGCTTTCAGCGGAGTAAGTCGCATAAGATCAACGTCCAACGCGCCCTTCAAATAGTTCAAATGGTTGTGAACGAAATAGAAGAAGCTTTCGCTGAACAGGCTTCCGTGTCTAGTAGCAGTGGATCACGAATACCTATAGGCAGGAACCTAGGTATGTAAACCATAGTAAGATACTATCCTTAGTCCTTAAGAATAGATCAAGTTGCCTCTTAACGGACTCCTGGAAAGTCGCTTGGACTAGCTCAGCCGGCAGCGAATTCCAGCATTTGACAACCCTTAAGGATTAGAAGTTGTGTCTGCAGTCCGTTCTGCTATGTTGTGTTTCCAGTTTTTGGGTGTTACCCCTTAGGTTTGTATTGAGACTCTGTTTAAGTAGGTGTTTAAGAGGATGTCCAGAAGTGTTAAGGACACTGTAAGCTATCCGAAGGTCACCCCTAAGACGCCTATACTCTAATGAGTAAAGGTCAAGTGATTGGAGGCGCTCTTCATAAGGTTTGAATTTGAGTCCCCGAACTGATTTCGTGGCTCGCCGTTGGATACGCTCCAGAGTATCCTTATCCTTTTGGAGTGAGGGAGGAAATACTATGTTTCCATACTCCTAAATCTTATTCGACTTGGGATACTACTAGAGAGGAGTTTTTTAGGTTGTAACTACATTTTGAAGTGTTCAAGGTAAGCCCGTTATCGTCTGCCCAACTTTGAAGTCCAGTCAGATCCTCCCGAAGTGCCTGTATATCGTCTTGGTTGCGTATCTCTCTCCAAAGTTTCACGTCATCAGCAAAAAGTAATAATTCTAACGTTGCCTGTCGGGGAAGATCGTTTATATAAATCAAGAAGAGAAAAGGTCCTAGTACTGAGCCCCAGGGGACCCCAATAAGACGCTCCATAGCCTGAGATAAAGTGAAGTTGACCATAACCTTAAAATGTCGGCTTTTTAGATATGAAGTGAGCCAATCAATTAGAGATGGTCTGATACCCAACCGTTTGAGCTTAGTGATAAGACATGTGTGGTTAACTTTATCAAAAGCTTTTGAGAAATCTAGGTAGATGATATAAACCTACCCCTTGTGATCAAGGATGCTTGTCCATCTGTCCATGGCAGTCAGCAGGTTGGTTATACAAGAATAACCCTACCTGAAGCCATGCTGTTGGGGTGAGGAGAAATTTAAGTACAGTAAATAGTCATTTATAACATCTCATATCAGGGACTCCATGACTTTTGGAGGTATTGAGAGAAGAGCCACCGGTCGGTAACTTGAAAGTTCGCTGCGTCGACCTCCTTTGAAAATTGGTGTGATGTGAGCCAACTTCCAATTATCCGGTAGTTTTCCTCGGCTAAGCGAATGTGAGAACATCACGCTAAGACGCGTTGCCAGGATAGAGGCCGCTTCCCTCAGTATGACAGAATAGACCATATCCGGGCCAGAAGACGTGCCAGTTATTAAGTGCTGCAGTTTCCGGAACACCAAGTCAGCGCTCAGGTTCACTTCGGAAAGTCCTTTGGAGTTGCAGATGAAGCTTTCGTCAGTATAGTTTATGAGGGTGGGTTGAACTATCCGAGAGTATTGTTCAGTCAAAAGGTTAGTGGCATCGCCGTCGTTACTGGTAGGGCCGTTAGGACCTAGCAGTTGGGAAACTCCAGTTTTGGCTTATTGAAGAGAGGCTGCATAACGGAATAAGCTTTTGGATTGGAGGCAAGTTTATCCATAAGCTTTATCTGGTACTAAAGTCTGTCTTCTCTTATAGCCTTCGTGCATATATTCCTTATACGTTGTATCTCCTGTACTCTCAATTGTTGTCAGTTCGTTCGTATTCTGCCCCAGTGACTTTTGTGGCTTAGCAGACGAAGGGTACAGTTCTTGATGATTGTAGGTTGCTTGTAGCTATTGGGGACCGTTTGAGGGACTGAATGGCTTGTAGCACATAAGAGCGTGTGCAGTAAGAAGTCCCAATGAGTATCCAAATCGAATTGAGGGTGAACATCCCAATCCTCCTGTTGTAGATAGTCCTGTAGAGCTGACACGTTCAACCGTTTGAAACTCCAGCGCCTGTTGTTGGTGGGATATCTTAACTCAGTTTTTCTGACAAAACCGAAAGCTATAACGGCTTGATCGCTTTTCCCCAGGGGAGCCAGGATTGAGAGACTTTCAACTAGAAATTCTTCGTTTGTAAATACACAGTCTAAGCGCGACGGTGTCTGACTGTTTTTCCAAAGAGTTGCCGACTTCACATTTTCGTATAATCCCAAATCCTCAAGAGGTTGAAAAACCGAGCTTCAGTTGAGTTTTCACCTCCAATATACGTATGTTCCGCGAAATTCACTCTAGGGAGATTGAAGTCCCCTATAATCAGGATATGAGTGAATCCGAGACGCGTAGAGAGAGACAGTCCTTCCAGCATACGACTGTCATACTCGATATAGGCAGTGGGCTTCCTGTATATGACACTGACTAGGCACCTCGAAGTAGTAGACAATCTTACAGAGCACCATATGGATTCCTCAAGATTGTTAAACTCAAGGTTGTGAACTTGGTGTACCTCCAAACAAGATCGTATGCATATGGCTACTCCACCCCCAATTCCTGTCTTTCTGTCGTTGCGAAACGAAGACATCCCAGGTATCGCTAGCTCCTGGTGCGAGAACTGAGAAGATATCCAAGATCAAGGTATTCCTATCAGATGAACCTTATTAGCATTGCTAAGTTGACGTAGCTCATCCATTTTGTTTGGTAGACTCACGGCGCTCATGTATAAGCAATTGATGCTCTCAATTTGAAACGCGTGAGCTTCTTCCTGTTTGTCTGTATGAGCTTTATGGGAATGGACAGGTATCCTACCTATATAAGGTTTGACGAGACGACAGGCCCTGTCCTTTACACGTTTTGTTATTATCAAGACAGTCCACAAAGTGGAATGATCAGCTCCGACTTGCCTTTGCGCTTGATCCTGGCTTCATATGGTCTGTCCGGGTGCATATGGATTTCAGTTAACAATCGACGTCTGTTGGCACGAAATGCTTCCAGAGTTGCAGCCGCCATATGGGAGGATGGGAAAGTTATCCTCATTAGCCGGGATCTAGAATCACCGTCCTTCTTGGCTAGTCTCGTCAGATGTTGAGTCAGTATGTTTTTTGAGCCTCAAGGACTATTTGATGAATTTCCATTCCCTAATATCAGAGTTTGCTTGACTAGGGTCCTTGTTTTCCGGTACACCTTTCACAATAATATTTCTTCCTCGAAAAACCTCCGAGAATCTTTAGGGATGTTCCGGATGAGATCGCGCTCATAATACGGTATGTTGGGCAGTATCCTTACGTTCCCATCGAATTTCATTAAATGACTAGCTAGCAGGACATCATCTACGTCGGTAGCATTCTGAAGTACTACACGAAGTAGCCTCGTTTGATTTTGATGCTTAGATTCCTTTCCCCGAGTGAGCCATGTGACCGTCAAAGTCTCTGTTCTAGGAAGTTCAAGTTTCTTGTCCAAATTCACCCCAGAGCATCCTATCATTTTTGTCCTGCAAACTGAGAGGAAGGTCAGGGTTGTCTTGGAGGTTCATGATTATGAGACAGTAATCACGAACCGTTATTGTTTTCTCATGTTTTCCGGTGCGTTCAGGTTCAACATCTTGTCGTTTGGAGGTCGAAGCACGTTTCTGAATCCTAGGCTCTTTGATGACCGGGCGGACATTCTTGGGAGTAGATTGTGAGATCAAATCACCAGTTGACTTCCGTACAACACTTGGGGTGTTCAGCTTAGATGGGGACGCCTGGTTATTTTTAGCTCTGTTTATGTGGGTCCAGTCATCTACAGAGTTTTTGGGAACCACTGTTGCATTCAAGGACCCTGAGCTGGGAGACTCGAGTTTACTAAGGGAGTCTATTACCATCAACATGATGATGGTGCCGAGTTTTAACATGTCATCATTAGTGCTAATGCATGGTTCATCGATGGTAAACCTTTCGACATCCCTATTCCTGTTTTCGATGCGCGCCCTCGTTTGTCTACCCGTTTTATCACTGTCTTTTTTCAAGTTTGCTGACAACTTACTCCACAGACCTTTCAATAGGACAATGACGTTACTCAGCCCTTCAGTGTCTAATATCTCTGTGACAAGCCGGAGTAAATCAAACCAAAACCCAATATTCTTGTGACGAAATTTTATAAACCAAGTAACTCCTTGGCTCTCAATTTTTGTTTTTTCGGTGACGTTCCGGGATTTTTGGAGTGTTCAGTGAGCGGTAGTCTAACCATCCGATTCCACTAATTATAGTTTAGTAGTTAATTGTTGATTTGTATATCTTGTAGTCTAAGTAAGTGCTTTTGTCTCATGGCATTAGAGGTTCTAAAATCATTTTAATACACAAAAACACTATTTACTGGAGTACAAGGAAGGTCTAAGACATCACACAACTATGGGGAACAAAGAAATAAAAATGCCATAAGTATTCGGAGTTTGACAATGGCTTAACTATTAGCACCTTTATAATCGAAATATACCAAACCAGTCATATCAGAAGTAGAAAGCAAAGACGTTTGAAGATATAGTTGACAGAATACGGATATATTTTAATGTGACCAACTTGGTCTCGTGTGCTGTTACGGGTATAAGGGTAGCGAAAGCAAGAGATGGAAAAAGCAGCGGCAATAGCTAATGGCAGACAATTGTTCAGACTTGTTAAGGACATATTATACATTCTCAATCCAGGAGATTGGGTCGATGGGCAGAACACTTTAGGAATCAGTTCAACTGGCCTTCAGCCACACTTCGGTTTCCCAAGATCTCCAGTCAACCTGAATGGCTAGTTAATGTAGATCCTCCGTCTCTTTACGAAGTTAAAAAAGATAGGAAGTCTGAAGCGAGGGAGAGCGGCAGGCCCTGACAGGTTTACCCCTGAGAGTTTTAAGGATGATGGTTCAGTATTAGCAATGAGATTAACTGAGATCTTGGGTAGAATTTGGGAACTGGACGTAATCCCATCTGACTGGACTCAATCAATGATAGTGCCAGTCTATAAGAAGAGACCAAAGTCCTCTTGTGACAATCACAGAGGAATCAGTTTGACTAATATATAATGTCTAAAATAGACTGGAGAAAATCAATCTGGTTTTCGACCTGGACGTGGTTGTATAGATCAGATATTCACACTACGTCAGGTTCTAGAACACAGACACACATTCAGACGCCCCACAATCGTAGTATTTCTCGATGTTAAGGCAGCATTCGACTCTGTTGATCGTTAAGTTCTATGGCAGTGTTTGTCACTGAAAGGAGTACCAAAGAAGTACATTAACCTAATAAAGGCTTTCTACTCGAACACAACTGGTCGAGTGAGAGCTTATGGCGAACTGTCATCAGAATTGATTACCTCAAATGGTGTTCGTCAGGGATGCCCACTCTCTACATTCTTGTTCAACTTTGTGGTCGACGTACTTTTAGAGAAAACACTTTCCTCGTCTAGATTTCCAGGGGTTGAACTTCTAACAGGAGATTCACTTGTTGACTTAGAACATGCGGGTGACGTAGTCATATTTGATGAGGACGCTGACAAAATGCAGAGTCTTCTAACCACCGTAAGTAACAATGAAAGGATGTTCGGGATGCGATTCTCCCCCTCGAGATGCAAAATGTTGTTTCAGGATTGGGTTGCATTGACACCCGAACTAATGATAGGGAGTGAAGTAGTTGAGCGTGTCGACCGCTTCACTTATCTTGGGAGTCTCACCAGCCTTTGTGGTCTGGTATGCAATGAAATCTCAGCACAGATACAGAACGCTCGACTAGCTTATGACAACTTATGTCATTTATGGCGTAGGCGAGATATCCGTCTACCAACCAAAGGATTGGTTTACTGCGCAGCAGTTTGTTCCGTCCTACTTTATCGTAGTGAAACTGTTATAACGTGAAAATAATGCTGTGGATTAAGAGGACAGCGAATTATT
The DNA here is from genome assembly GCA_944470405.2 of Schistosoma mattheei. Taxonomy (NCBI): domain Eukaryota; kingdom Metazoa; phylum Platyhelminthes; class Trematoda; order Strigeidida; family Schistosomatidae; genus Schistosoma; species Schistosoma mattheei. Next base: position 6,407,518 of record OX103948.1, on the reverse strand, counting down.
GATCGGACCAAAGACGCACAAACACGTAGAACGACCTAGGGTTCTGATTTGTCCCACCTCCCTGTCTAACCCAGCCAGTTGAGTCCAGAACACAAGTTCAGCCTCGGATATATGAATCATTATATTTCAAACATACTTTGTTTATATACCAATCAAGCAGACCACAACGTATCATAAAATAGAAAATAACATTGTACAATATTGGCCAACAGGAAAATGACACGTTACCATTCCATGTCCAAGGATAGCATTAGGCTTAACAGGATAATTTTTGGGATATTTTCCTGAATATCCCAACAGAAACATGGCCGATAAGAGTAGAGAATATCTGTAGATCACTAGTATTCGATCATAGGTGTCTTCGAAATATTGCTCGTATATCCTAGAACCATCGATTAAGTAACGCAGTTGTCAGGAAACGGGTGCTAGGTAAGGATGGCAAATCAATTGATGGAGTAATGAAAGTGCATCAGTTGAGATGGCTGAGATATATGTTACGTATGCCCAACCACCGACTGCCTCAATGTGCAATTTTTTTAGAAAAGGAGTAGATTGGAAGAAAGCTACGGGCAGTTAGACCAAGACATGGACAAGTTCATGAAGCCATTGACAAGCAGACTGAGTGAAATTGGTAGGTGTAGACTACCTGGTTGGGGACCGCGAGATGATAGCAACTGATGGTTAGAGACCCTGAATGACATGACATCAAATGTCGAAGACTTACAGAACTATTTTTTTCGGGGATTTACTTACCGCTGCATATGCCAGGAGAGAACAGTGTACCAGCACAACAGTTTATATTTTTATAATTAAGTCACACTGTCATAATGCAAAAGGGAACGCTTACTTACGAAATAGTCCCACGGACCACTACTTTGTGGTGTGGCGTCTAGTCACGTTTGACTATGATCACCACTACAAGGAGACTGCGTACCAGAACAGGCTGAACCTCCGAGTAAACCAGAAATCAGGAGGCGATTGAAGGTTGTAGCGAGATATATTTGTTTGCGACCTCGTGTATGGAAAGCATACCGAGATCGTGCTAAGGAAGCGCAAGCGGAACTACTGAGCAAACGTAAGTTCGTGCAAGGTCACAATCAACGGAACGAAGAATGTCTTCTGTACAGTTAAACAAACAAGTACAGTAAAACAATCACTGGTACAATTGGATATAATAATAATTGTTCTCATTACACCAATCGAGTTCTCTTGATAAAAGTGGGTCGCTACAACTTCATGGAGATATAGTTTTCTAATGTCTCTCACCTAAATTCCTATTTTTATCCTCAAGTCTGCTTGTCGTACTAATTCACGCATACTAGGTACTACTCTTTACATGAGACCTAAAGACCACTTATTTCTCTCTAAGAAATCAGAACATGTCACTACTGATTCACCTCTTATACCTCTATCTGTATCTGCATTGTAACAAAAAAATACATTCTTTGGACGACCACTTTCAGAATACTCGTACCAAACAATTTGCTTGTTTCCATCCTTTAGAATATCTGTTTTTTAAAACAGTATCATAGAATTCCCCGATATTCCCTCTCAACAATAACAGCTAAAACAGTGTTATAGCCTAGACATCATTCTGGTCGTCCGTAGTAGGAACCAGGGGTCGATCGGTAAAAATATTTCACTCCACTATCACTAAGGTTCATTTACCAATAGACTTGATACCTCACAAATAGAGCGAATCATGTGCTCCCAGATTCCGCGCCAGTGACTAGCAGTCGGAGTGTTAAAATGTCAACCTGCAACCTTTCTGAGCAATTCTGAATGTACACGCTGTCGTGCTCAATCATAGAGGCACTTCTTTGATTGACTTTCAGCTTCCACCAAATACGGACCATTATTATGATAGATCTGCTCTGGATAGCTTCTTCTACTGAAAAACCTCGTTAGTGTCATGTTTAACGAGTGAGCAGTTAGATTGTATGCCCTCTACAGATTCACAATACTAATTCTTAGACAATCAAATACATTACTATCATGCTTCTCAAAAATTCTATCTTGCTCTACCATGATAAGTCTGATAAAACGGGTCGTCAGCATTCTCTATTCTGACCGATGTTCGGGGTGCTGCTAGTTGTTGAATAGCACACAGGTTTCTTTTTTTTTACAATAAACAGTTCCTCGTCAATGTTCTCATGAGCACACTCCCTTCAAATAACCAAACCTTTTGTCGGACTGTTGCCATCACCTGTGTAACACTGATATGTTTTTCTAATCAAGTAATGTACTGTAAAAATAAATCCATAATTGTATGCTTCGCTGAAAACATGATGAGATATTTCCTGAATTCAAGCCAACAACTGTCAGGAGGCTGACCACCAATACATACTAATCCATTTGTCACCAAAGAATTCAACGTTCGTGGTGGTGAGTTTGTAGAATTATGGTCTACTATGATATTAGTGCTGCTCCAATAATGGACCTAATCCTAAAATCATACATTTGTCATGACGTAACTGCCTAATGTATAATATCTTACGTGCAAGTTACATCATATGATGTGACAATATAGAAAATATTGTCTACACCAACTCATCACATCGTACCAATCATCAATATATGATAGAGAACATACTTAGGCTAGAGATAGAACAATATATTTAATGTGAGTAAAAGATTATGTTACAACATTTAACAGTCACCACGCCTGCAAGGCTGAGCCATGCCATCCGATCAAGTAAGATTCACTTCATTCATTTTCCCGCCTCCTCCATCGTTGGGTTTGTCTCCGCGTTAAATATTGAATATCTATTTTCCCAGTTGTCTTGTGTTCAGTATTGAGGATTGTGTGGTTATGAGCCAATGCCACTACAAGTTCATCATATTTATTTTCAGACTTGTCTCGGGCGACAAAGGGAATCTAGTCTCTTTCCAAATACTATGTCTTAAACAATCCGAATCCATTATAAAAAAGCAAAATGTAACTCACTAAACCTGAGCACCTCCATCTGAATAGACCAATCACATTCATTTACACACCTCGATATACTCCAGAAAGAGATATCCCGTGCTTAATCGAGATATCAGGTCACTGAGACGAACAACATCATATCTGCAGATTACCGACGTAGACAGTCTGTGTCGAAATGATTGGAGGCTCAATGGAGTTAGATGTGAATGGTGTGACAAAACTAGCTAACGTTGAAGTCACACCTTGTGTTCAGCACCTTACATGGACTACCCCATTGACGTATCAAGGTACCATATATGCTTTGAAGACTGCACAACACAGAGGACGTTATTACAGAAATACGTTAGTTAAAGTAGATACAAGCGAAAGTATGACCACTGCCACATGGGCCAGTCGATGGCATACGATTAACTGATGAGCGTTGGTTGTCCTTAACCTTAACGAAGATCGACAATTTGATCGATATTCAATGGCCCAACTGCTAGATGATTTGGCTAGGGCTTAGTGACTTTTCGCTGGCCCTACATATTAACTATTTTACAAAATACTCTACAATCCATGGAAATTCATATAAGTTAACGTAAATATGAACATATAATTCCAAATCAGATGTTAAACCACTAATGTCTTTATTTACCGGGAATTTTTCCGACTTATTCTGAACTATCATTTTGTTAAAACACATTATTAGGCTATACGCTAGAGAATAGTACGCACTTTTCTTCCTCAGTGTTGAGATCACCATTTTCGAGAACAGCTCATAACCCTCAGCCACTCGAACGTATCATAATAAAAACCAATGTTTGTCCGACCTTCACAGTTCATAACGAACACTGGTATAGACTGCATATAGACGAATAACTCGGTATTCTTTATATACTAAGCTGATAACTCATCCTTCCGAAACTGATGATACAATAAGTCATGTAGATTGTGTGAATCCGAAATCCACTGATATACAAATTCCTCAGGCTCACTGATCTCCATAATATTGTAGTTGGCGTCGAGTCGCTGTTGATTATGATCACCACCACAGATCGACTACGTGCCAATTACCAGGTTAGACCTATTTTTAGGCCAAATATTAGAAGGCGGTTGAAGACTGTATTTAAGATGTATTCGTTGGTGATCTCGTGGTATCGAAATAATGCCGAAATCGTGCCAAAATCTACAAGCGAGACTTCCGAACGTACAAGAGTTCGTGCAAGGTCACAAACAACGGAAAAGTGTTTTTCTTACACCTAAACAAACAGGTACAGTAAAAAAATCCATGGTACAGTTGGTTATAATAATTGTTTTCGTCATACGAATCGCGTTCTCTTCATTAAAGTAAGTCACTACAATATCAGCCACTGCCTTATATCTTGACAGTATATGACATCATGTGATTCTAGTTATGCGCCAACATATTCTAAGTTTCATGGTAAACTATCACTAATATAGCCAGCAATATGCTCATACTTCTCAAAATATTCTGCCATATCAAAGTCAATCGTATGATTAAATTTTTAGAGTTCAAAGCCTTTACTATTCAACAACGTATCATCATTCATGCAATAAAGGAAGCCCTCGGATTCCTTAGTAAGTGATGCACAGTTGTTTTTTCTCTATTCCAAATCATTACGCAACCATGTCCTTCTTACATCTTAGGTAGATGAATAACCACACTGCATGTGTACACAGATACTTGTGAATTCACAGACGAACAACCTTTTAAGTCACTAGGAAAACAGAAAGCCCTTCCTTTCATAACCATCGGTCAATAATTCGAGTAGTTTACATCATTCCCTGATAGTAATGTCATTTGTTGGTTCGATATCTGACTCCAGTTAAATGCCTATAACCTTCGTATATCCTTAATTGATTTAATTTGAGTTAGAGCCTAACGGAATAAAATAAACCGAATACAAGAATGAATTTTGGTTACGTATATTTAATACACTCATTGGTTCAGACAAACAATCAGAGAAAGGAAACGAAACGAAATGACGCGCATAGGAGAAAGCGTGTGAGCCACCGCGTTTTAATCGAAAGTGACCTAGTATTTATATCCAGACAAAAATAATTTACTGACGGGTGATGAGTTGGGCAAGCAATTAGCACACATGCGATCATATAAAAACAATCGGAGTTAATAAGCGAACAACCAAGAGAGTCAAAACGTCGCTTGGGGCGGGTGAATAAATTGACCTGTCCAGGAGCTAGCATATACTTTGTGGACTTGACAAAGTACCAGCCACCACAGTCACACTTACACTATTTTAGCACGAATTCTCGTGTCGTAAATACAGATGAAGAACTAGTCAGTTTTCCCAAGGTTCTTTACTCGATACATTAACACCGAAATAACCTTATCGATTGTAAACCGAATCTCTTAAACTATTTTTACGTAACCCCAACGTTGTAACAACCTGTAAATAAGGTGATCTGTGTTTATGAATGCATTCTGTAAGAGACTCAAATCAAAGTGACAATATCACCCCTGCTTCAACTTGATCTTTTGGGAAATCACAATTTAACCGGAAATCAATTCTGTAGTTATTTAGCTAAATGTCTAAAGTCACTATTAACAGACAATTCAGGTTCTAATTTCATTTCAGCCACCTAACTATCATCCACCGATCCAAAGTGACCACAAAACATTTCTGATGTTCTCATGTTAAGTATTTTTTATCGTCCATATCCAAGTACCTCGCTGCTCCTCAGTTTCTCTTTTTTCTTTCAGAATCATGTTCTAAGGGCACAGCTATGGAACTCCTGACATCTGGAACAAACTAGACGTACGTGTTTTCCCAAGGTCATAGTTCACCCAAGTGCTCTACAAGTCTACTTTATAACTATAAACTTAAAAAGTTGCATTGCATAAATACTTAGCACGACCAAAATCCTAACACAATAATGCGGGGATTGGATCTCGTGTGTAACGTGGACACGATACCACTTTGAAGAATATTTTGAAGATTACTCAGTATATCTGAAGGAATGAACAAATATTCCTTTTTATAGATTATAATTATTTAACGTGTATACTATGAAACGATAAATGTTGCAATTTACAGACCATGCCTGTAAAAATGGCATGTACCTGCCATTGCAGAAATATATTTTTGTTATGTCTCCGACAAAATACTATTCCAGTATCCGAATTAACGTGCTAACTATGAATCCATGGAATAACTCAACTTATGACTGACAGAACTGGACGAGCACAACTGGAGTTAAAATATTTAGAATCCGTGATAATCGCCCAATCATGTATAAAGGAATCATCAGCTAGTATAAATAACACAGAAGCTCATTAAAATCCTTGTAATCACGATTGTACAATCATTCTGGATCCTGTGCAGCATAGTGCGTTGGAAAACAAGTTCTCTTTTGGGCACTGAAGCCACCCTCTCAGGTCACTAAGACCATTCCAATCCCAATTTCTTTACCAGATACTTCCGGAAGCTTTTAGTCTGGGAAATAAAGATCGATTGTTAGGAGTCCCTCCATAAAGTCGTCAATAATCGATATAAATGCCTTAGTAATCAGATCAGTTTTATACAGCCCTATACTGACGTCGCTGTCTAGTTTTCAAGTGTACAAAATAAGATAATGCACTAAATATGTTTTAAGAGCTAATCGTTATCCAAAAAATTTGTGTATTTCTTGTTGTGTAATATTGCAGACCATACTATTAACATTCAATTTATAGGAATTCCACATTGATTATCTGAATACTAGTTATTAACATCTAAAGAAATCAACTTGAATCCTACTTCTTTTGGTTTTGCCTTGAAACTCAGCGATGACAACAGATAATCTATATCAATAGTTGTTTCCAATTGTACACAAAGAACGGCTAGACATCTACTTATTTGATAATAACCACCATTGAACACAAGTGTTTACTTCATATAAATTGACTAACTGCTAAGTCCGATAAAACAATACTACAATCTATTGGTTGTTGATTCGCCATAGAACCGCGAACTGTCAGTGATAATTAACATGATTGTAATAAACAGTTCTCATTCATTTTCTAGTTTGAAAATCTAGCACTAGAAAACGTAACTTCAAGTGAATTATTCGTTACCAATCAGTGAGTTAATTCCGAAGTATTTAGAAAACCTATGAATTAGCGTTTTTAGAAATTAAATTTTATTCTAGTGAAAATAAGCAATTTTCTATGAAACTCATTAGTGTAATTTTTTCGTCCAGTGAGAATTCGATTTGTTGTGAAGTAGATCGCATAAGAAAAACGGAACTGAAGGTTTTACTATGATTTGTTCAGTAAACAGGGACTCCAAAGGTCCTAAAGGAGCCGAAGATTTTCTACCTAATCAGAATTTGATGGAGGTCTGAATATTAACGTGGCATGCTACGAATGGACAGTAGCATTCTAGTGTGTGCTACTGATGTCGACAGACAGTAGTATGTATAATCAATAGAAAGTAAAATGTTTGGCAACGGAAGGTTAAGAAGAGTGAAGAAAAGAGGACGAGAACAAAGAGTGATTGCAGTAGAAATTGAAGGAAGAGTGCAGTCTGAGACAATTGAATGACATTTTTGTTGATTAAGCACTAACTGTTTGGTTCTCAGATTTTACTAAGAAGTCCTGTAATGCATTCGATTGTCCCCACTTGTGTTCTCCTTCACTACAGCAAACTTACCTCCTTGTGGATTGGCTGAATTATAATGTTATAACCAACGCTAATAACTATAAATACACATGTTTTTTTGTACATTTTTGATTCCTACTCAACAACCACTTTTTCTGTTTCTTAATAATAATAATATCACTAGGAATAATTAGTAGTAGTTGTTGTTGTTGTAACAATACCATCATCAGCTAAAGTGAATAGTTGAATATACAATAAAACAAATTCAATAACTTGAACAAAAAGACAAATATTTATCATTAATAGAAAACAATTATGAAAATTATAAGGATATTGAGAATATTATTGCTTAGGTGTTAAAAGAAAGAAAAAAAGAGTAAATAAATGATAATAATAATAAACCAGTGGAACTAATGACAAATACTAAATCCGATAACAAAACAAGTAAATAACTAAATGCCTTAATTTAAAAATAATGAAATAAGTCATAATTATAGAGATGAAATTGAAGTAAACAAATATAGATCACAAAATAATAAACATGGATAATTCATTAAGTTAACGTCGACCACTGTGTGTTGGTAGAATTACTGGAGGTGGTGAAAATGTTTTTAAAATTGATTCACATTGTATTTTATGCGTATAACTGGAAGATTGATTAGAATTGCATGGAGTACAGTTAGTACAACTAGAATTAGTTGTAACACTGGAGATAATCTTACTGTAGGAATTGATCACATTAGCTGCCATATTCTGATTCAAACAAACTGTACCATCTTGTGATAAGCATGTTTGTGACTTATTGATTGATTCAGATCGTTTCAATGATGCTTTCGAACTAAACATAGAAAGAGGTAAGCTTTGTCGAGACAATTCAAATATGGAAGCATCTGTTATATGTGAGTCTTGTTCTTGTCTTGAATGCATGCCCGATGATGATATGGATAGAAATGATGTAGACGGCTTTTTAGGATATCGGAAATGTTGTAATAATGTTCGGCTTTCAACTGGTGATAGAATACCTTGACCACCTATTTGACATTCATTTTTTACAGAGTCCACTAATTTTAAACATAGAGAAAAGAAAAATCAGAAAGTGCAAAGATTAGTATAACTTAAATTACAGTGCATTATTGAAGGGAATTGGAAATATCAAACGAAGGTATTTAGAACGTTAACTCCGCCTGTAGCTCTTCTAGAGTTACTGCCGGTCCCAAACCCGGGTGAAGGAGGAGGGTTGGGCATGGGGTTAGCGACCCCATCCCGTAGAAAACTAAATCGCTAAAAAAACGCCTACCAGAAAAAATAATTCAAACCATTTTAACTCTGCCCTGAGAGTTAGAAAGTCCTCATTTAGATGAACTACGATGCCTCATGGTGAAAGCCTAGTTCCTTCGGAAGCCACGAGGTCGATGCCCCTTCTAACAACCAGAGCAACAATTTGTATAGGTATATGGAACGTCCGAACAATGTGGGAGACTGGGAAGACCAGTCAAATAGCAACGGAAATGAGGAGATACAATTTGGCAATACTGGCAATCAGCGAAACCCATTGGACCCAAGCTGGACAGAAAAGACTAGCTACGGGAGAGATGCTGCTATACCCCGGTCACGAAGAGGAAAATGCTTCACACACACTCAGGGAGTCGCTCTAATGCTGTACAAAGTAGCAAGAAATGCGCTTGTAGGATGAGAATCTCACGGATCCACAATCATCAGAGCATCATTCAAAACAAAGAAGGAGGGGATCACAATGAATATTATCCAATGTTATGCACCCACCAATGATAGCAATGACGATATTAAAGATCAATTCTACGAGCGGCTGCAGTCAACCATAGAGAAATGGCCAAGAAAGGACCTCACCATTCTGATGGGAGATCTAAATGTCAAAGTCGGAATAGACAACACTGGATATGAAGATATTATGGGACGACATGGATTGGGAGAAAGAAACGAAAATGGAGAAAGATTTACAATTCTATGTGCATTCAACAAATTGGTCATAGGAGGCACAATATTTCCACACAAGCGTATACATATAGTTACATGGATCTCACCGGACCACACCACAGAGAACCAAATAGATCATATTTGCATCAATAAAAATTTCCGAAGGACAATGGAAGATGTGAGAACCAAGAGAGGAGCTGACATAGCTTCAGATCACCACCTAGTTGTGGCTAATTTAAAACTGAAGCTAAAGAAGAACTGGACAACTGGACAATCAGCACTACAACGGTTCAATACTACCTTCCTTCGAGATGCTGACAAAATCAATGAATCCAGCCCCAAAGTGCCCTGGTACGACCGAGAGTGGGGAAAGTCCGCTCTCCCTCTCGAAATGCTCTCACATGGCCATGTGCATATAGCCTCTGCCAGGGAAGTCCTACTCACTGCCTTCTCGTGGCGGGGGTGTTGTTTACGAAAATGAGAGGACGAAAAGCGAATGTCCGGCGCTTTAACCGGATTCCAAACCAATGGTGCACATTGGCTCCAGTATCCTGCGGAAACAAATGGTGTACGAACCAATTGTTGGTCACCGGCTTCCATGGGAGTGCATCTCCTTACGATGCTCCACTGCCTTGTGGATCAGACCTTCAGGTCGAAGGCTCGGGGTGTGGCCCCCTAGGAAAACCACCTGGCTCGGTTTGGGCACTCGGGCAGTATCCCAGCCTTCACACATATCGAATGAGATTTGTACGGCATATATGTATTTGGTGCCTCCGTGTACCAATATCAATGTGTTAAAATAATAATAATAATAAAAATACAATGAATTCAAGATAGCTCTCAACAACAGGTTCTACTGAAAGAAGAAGAAACTACTATGCACGACAACTGGAAGGGTATCAAAGAAGCATTAACTTTAACGTGTCAAGAGGTTCTGGGCCTAAAGAAGCATCATCATCATAAGGAGTGGATCTCTATAGAAACTCTGGACAAGATCAAAGAAAGGAAGAACAAGAAGGCAGCAATTAACAACAGCCGAACACGAGCAGAGAAAGTCCAAGCACAAGCTGAATACATAGAAGCAAACAAACAAGTGAAGAGGAGCATTAGAGCCAACAAGAAGAAGTACGTGGAAGAACTAGCAACGACGGCAGAAAAAGCTGCTAGAGAAGGAAATATGAAACAGCTTCACGATACAACGAAGAAACTAGCAGGGAAATACAGTAAACCAGAGAGACCGGTCAAGGGAAAACAAAGCAAGCCAATCACTGAAATTCAACAACAGCGGAACAGATGGGTAGAATACTTCGAGGAACTCCTGAATAGGCCGGCTCCAATGAATCCACCGGACATCGAAGCAGCACACACAGATCTTCCTATAGATGTCAACCCACCAACGAAGGAAGAAATCAGAATGGCCGTCAGACAAATCAAGAACGGGAAAGCAGCAGGACCCGACAACATACCAGCTGAAGCACTGAAGTCAGACATCGAAGTAACTACAAATATGCTTTACCTTCTATTCAAAAAGATTTGGGAGGAGGAACAAGTGCCGATGGACTGGAAAGAAGGACACCTCGTCAAGATTCCAAAGAAAGGAGATCTGAGCAAATGTGAAAACTACAGAGGCATTACACTACTGTCAATACCAGGGAAAGTCTTCAACAGAGTGTTGCTGAACCGGATGAAGGATGCAGTAGACGCCCAACTTCGAGATCAACAAGCTGGATTCCGTAAGGATCGGTCGTGCACAGACCAAATTGCAACACTACGGATCATCGTCGAACAATCAGTTGAGTGGAACTCATCACTATACATCAACTTCATTGATTATGAAAAGGCATTCGACAGTGTAGATAGGAGGACATTATGGAAACTTCTTCGACACTACGGAGTTCCTGAGAAGATTGTCAACATTATCCGGAACTCATACGACGGACTACAGTGCAAAGTAGTGCATGGAGGACAGCTGACAGATGCATTCCAAGTAAGGACCGGAGTCAGACAAGGCTGTTTACTCTCTCCCTTCCTCTTTCTTCTGGTGGTCGACTGGATTATGAAGACCTCGACATCTGAAGGAAAACACGGAATACAATGGACAGCTCAGAATCAATTAGACGATTTGGACTTCGCAGATGACCTAGCCCTCCTATCACGTACACACGAACAAATGCAGATAAAGACAGCCAGTGTAGCAGCAGTCTCTGCATCAGTAGGCCTCAGCATACACAAAGGGAAAACCAAGGTCCTCAAATTCAACACGGAGAACAGCAATCCAATCACTCTTGATGGCGAAACTCTGGAAGATGTAGAATCCTTCACATACCTAGGAAGCATCATCGATGAACGTGGATGACCCGGAGCAGACGTAAAGGCAAGGATTGGCAAAGCAAGGGTCGCATTCCTACAATTGAAGAAAATATGGAACTCAAAACAACTTTCAACCAATATCAAAGTGAGAATCTTCAATACGAACGTCAAGGCAGTTCTACTGTATGGAGCTGAAACTTGGAGAACTACAACAACCACAATCAAGAAAGTACAAGTATTTATAAATAGCTGTCTTTGCAAGATACTCAACATCCATTGGCCGGATACCATCAGCAACAGCCTTCTGTAGGAGAGAACAAACCAGCTTCCAGCTGAAGAAGAAATTAGGAAAAGACGATGGAAATGGATATGACATACATTACGCAAACGGTCGAACTGAATCACAATACGAGCCCTAACTTGGACTCCTGAAGGGAAGCGGAAGAGAGGAAGGTCAAAGAACACATTACGTCAGGAAATAGAAGCAGATATGAAAAAGATGAATAACAACTGAAAAGGATTGCCCAAGACAGGGTTGGATGGAGAATGCTGGTGAGCGGCCTACGCTCCTTCACGAGGAGTAACAGGCGTAAGTTCACAGTTATATAATATACCCTTGTGGGCCAGGGTAATTTTACATTGGTTTTCAGGAGAACCAGACACCATCCAGACTTTCACGCAGAAACCCAAACAGTACAGCTCAACCCCGTTTAGCAGAGGAACCAGACACCATACAGGCTTTAACGCTACAATCTGAATAGTACAGCTCAATCCTGTGGCGAAACCACACAGGTACCAAGCACCCTGGTGGACCATTCGCACCATTCATATACACACTCACATCACATGTATAGTTATTCCGATCAATGATCGCGTCAATCAATTATGCACAGCACGAACAGGCCAAAGTTGACCTATTCCGCTTACACGACAGTCAAACTCGTTAATATTAGCAATGGTGGCATGCCTTACAATGTCCCAATGACAATGGCCCTCGGGAACATTGAAAAGCAACCACCAGTATGAATGAAATCGGTTAACCAGCAAACCAATTTTTGCATGAACAGTCAGCAAAACTTGCCAAAGCAATGCCGAACCGTCCACAATAACAATGGCGAACCTCCAGTCTTATATGAGACCTTCAGCTCTAAATAGCCATGTAGCTTATATTGCATACAACACATGTATAGGGTAGTAAGCGAAATAGCCCAGCCTGAAGCGTTAGGGCTTAAATAACGCTTAAAACCCACTGTCTGATGTCGGAATGCTATAATTAGACCACCAAGATCATTTTTATCTCATTTGCGAAATTTTCATTTTTCCGACTTTTCAGACCCTGAGTTAGGGGTAGTATCCCTAACAGGCGTAAGTAAATAATTTAAAATGTTAACCATAGAACTGAATAATGTTTTAAGAGATCAAAATTAATATTCATAAACAAATCAGATGGTCGATAAGCGTTTCATCCTATTTGGGACTCGTCGGCTGGATGTACCTGCATCTCAGAGTTGATGTTCACTCTGGAACTCGAACCCAGTACCGTTCACTTCAAACGCCATCGCGTTTTTCACTTAGCTACTGAGTCCTGATAGCCACCTGTTATGCGGTGCAATGCGGTTAAGTTATATTTACTTGGCGTTGTTTATTTGTAATTTCCCATTGTTATTTAGGACTGCGATTGATCAGTCTCTTACTGGCAGATGTGCGGACTGCCTCGATATTGTGAACATCAACTCTGAGATGCAGGTACATCCAGTTGACGAGTCCCAAATACGACAAAAGGCGCTTCCTCTATTTCACTGTTAGCCACTATCGATCTTTGCTTATAAAGCTTGTGACTCCAGGCAATATCGAGGCAGTCCGCACAAGATGTACATATGCCAATAAGAGACTGATCGATTGCAGTCCTAAATAACAATGGGAAGATACAAGTAAACAACACTAAGTGAATACAAAATTAAATGTTTATAACTACAAGGAAAGTTTGTAGTATTTATCCTTCCTCTGACAGATGGATATTGAACACTGTATTCGTTATTAGATACCAGAAGGGGAATCAAATCTTTGGTGATCGGAATTTACGTTTCTTGGTCGATATTTTTCGATTAACGTTAGCTAAAATAAGATGATGTTTTAAAAGAAAGTATAGGACAACGAAAGTATGGTATTAATCTATGTAGCCTGAGATTGTAAACTTTTTCAAATTACAATCAAGCTACGTTAGGTACTAACTCTAAATAATTAGTACTGATATATAGTTAAGCTGGAAATTTAGTTGACTAAATAATACGAAAGTTTAATTTTGATTAAAATCTAAATATGGTTAAATTAAATCCCCGGTTAATCAACAAAAGAAATATTCAATTCCCATTTCATTATTAAACGATAAGCAGAACAGGTGTTTACTGCTTTCAAGGACCACTCATTGCGTATGTATGAAAGCATAGCCTAATTCAACTCACATTAGCCGTGAACAATTTAATATCTAAAGTTTTTAGAAATATCAACCATGTGGAAATTGAACATACGATCTGATAGCATAAGCATGATATGTGAATGATAAAATAGACTTGCGATTTAGTTATTAAAGAAAGTATCTAGAAATAGTTCAATTATTGATTTCATCTATTACACGTGTGTTAAACGTAAACAATATCCAACAAAAAATAAACATTAGCTTACATGTTCGATAACTGGGATGTGTCCATGAACTAGCGCAATATGCTTCAATAACTTGTAAAATTTTTGTATCATCCGCCGTTCGAAGTTCATTTTCATCTAATCATTGAAGGAAAAAACAGGATGACAAACGAAAGGAGTCATAAACTAAATTAATTTATTCATTGATCAGCTTAGCACGATTCACATTTAAATCAAATTAAAGAAAATGAGATACGTACGAGAAGATGAAATGAACAAATAAAGACAAACAACATATTTACCACGAACAAATCAACTAGTGAGTAAGTAGGCAAAGTCAAGCATTTCATTGAAGGGATTAAATACGAAGGGAAATATAATCGGATTTACAAAAAAATCATATATACATATATATCATGAGAAGCTCTATGATAATTAAAGTGTGTAACTGTAGTGAACAAGAACACGAGTTGGGAAAATCGAATGTATTCGAGCACAAAATTACAGAACATCTCACTAAAATCTGAGAACCATACAGTAAATAGCTAATTTACAAAATATCAATCCATTGTCTCAAATGTGACTGTTCATTTTGTAAATATCAGTCAATCGTCTTAGATTTAATTGTTCATGCATTTTTATGCTAATTGCTTTCCGCTCCCGTTCTTTCCTACTGGATTTTGTACTGAAATACATTCTATTCCTAACAATCGTTATATACTACTTATGTGGATATAAGTAGCGTACACCCCATAGCCAACAAACTTATTTGTGATCAGTCTCCCAACATTTTATCGTTAACAAGAATTTTAGCAGTGTATTTATCACTTAATAATTAATAATGAAGTTGGGAGATATAATTCAATTCGAAATAGAAAAAAGAAGAATATTATAAAAGTAATCTATGTGCGTTAGATACGAAAAAAAGTTATCCAAGATACTTATCTAAACGTCTTTGAGGTTGTTGCCATAACAACAAACACAGACAGACAGAAAATCTGATACACTACATTGTACAGAAATGAAAAGATCTATTAAGCTATACTTGATACGTTAAGAAGAAAATCTATCGACCAAATGACAATTATACTAAATCAATTAATGATGAAGCGATAGCGATAAGAAAAACTTTAACCGGATCTAGGTATTCAAAAAGAGACAGTGTTGTATCCGAGTGGAGATTAAATTACAGGTAACTCCCGAGGACTATTAATGGACTAATATTCTATAAATATTCTTATTGTATAATTATTCAACAATTACATTACGTATATTTATATTCCTCTTATTATAAGCTTTATTTTGACCTATAATTTATTGTTATACGATTTACGGTTCTTAATCTATGCTCAGTCTATTATTCACTGTCCCCCTCGTGCACAGCCACTTTTTGGCTTATTTGTGTACACATGTTATTTTCTAATTTATGGTGCGTTGTGGTCTGTCTGGTTGATATATAAACCGAGTATGTTTGAAATAAACGATCTGCTCTGATTCGAAGCTGGTATTGTGTTCTGGACTCAAGTGGAGGGGCTCGGAGGACATAGGACCAGTAAGGACGCTAGACTGCCCGCACCGGTCGAACGTCATTGGTTGGCCTAGTGTAAAGATCCGTATAAGTCGTATCCGGATTGGTCGATAGGTCGCGTGGTAGCAAAACAAGACATCCAAGGTCATAACAGACAGTAATAAACTTATTACCTCTAAAATGATCACACAATTTATCTTAACTGTCTCTAGAATCCACCAACTTGGTTCTAACACCTAGTAACCTCTGACCTGTTCTTGCATGCATATATATATATATATATATATATATATATATATATATATATATATATATATATATATATAGTTATCATTGATAGCATTTGTCATTGCAATCATTCACATTCATTTTTGTCAATTGTTCCATGCTATTTCTTATCTCTATGTAAAATTCCAATGCATATTTGGTTGTAAGCAGCTGATGAGAAACCACGAAATATGATGAATTTATATTATTCTGCATCAATATTTTTTTCTGGCTTTATTTAAATTCATAAAGGGAACTAATTGCATGAAATGATGATTTAGTTATTCTATATACTATACAAGACTCTTTTCAATAGCTTTATGGTAAAAATTAAACTGTGGTCAAATAGCGCTTAGCAAATATTGAGTTCTGATATAATTCATCTTAATTTAAGGAATGAGTAGATATACTTGTAATTTGAATAATGATTAGTCAAATATAACTTAAGGGATCTAATAACGCCTTTAAACAAAACAAACAAAAAAAGTAGTAGTAATCACATTTGAGAAACGTGAATTCACTAACATTGACGAAATAAACCCATTTAATTTAACTTGATACATTTGAAAATATCTTGTCTGACTTCTAAAAAAGGTTGATGATCATAAGCTAGTTTAATTATGACAAATTCATTACAATCATAATTTGAATTTAATTAAAAGAATTGAACTTTGTAAGTGCATGTATAAACAAACTAGTACATACAAGAATAGTTATAGTTAAAAGCCAGTTTGTATTTAATACAGAAATACAACAAAAAAAAAGTAGAAGACAATAAATTGAAACACTTCAATTATAATTATAAAACAATACATGAACATTATAATTTACGGATTTTTCCAGCTGAACGTAATACATCTTCTGCAGTGATAGCACTTTTCTGACGATCTAAATTAAAATTTAACATCACATTACAATTATATATATATAATGTAACAAGGTATTTTTAGTCAATGAGTAAACGAAACTTATCTTGTTTGCTTGATGATCATTAACCATGTGGTTCAAAAAGAACATTTCATTTCATTTCCGACTCAGAATGAATAAGTCTAATACGTGCAACTCATAGAGTAATGAACATCTATTGTTAAAGAGATGGCTAACACGGACCATTGAAGTTTAACACAATGGATACCTTAGTCGATTCATATATAGTTAGTGGTTAAACCAATAATCATAAATGAATCACATGTTCAAACCCTACTCCTTTAATGTCAGTTTGAGGAGTTAAGTAGTATTACAGGACCACACAAAAACATTTTAACTCGGAATCAAGTAAAAAATTTGTAGCGGTTACATTATTAATTGATTTTTTTAAGGAGAAAGTAGGTAAGAGAAGGAAATGCACCGAATGGTTTGAAGCGGTAACATTTTTACATCATATTTCTAATGACCGTGTCCTATACATATATGCAGTAGATTGATAGTTATTACTTCACATATACATGAAAAATGTAAAACTAGAGGTATGAAAAAGTGGTACACAAGTAGAATATTATTATTATCTCGAGAACATAGCATATGAATCCAAACAAAACATATCAGAAACAGAAAGCTAATCAGAAGTAGCATGATGAGAAGATCAATCAATGGCAATCAGAAGTGACCTAAAAGTCAGGTTTATTTCATTGGCTAACGAGTAGATGAATTTCCTAAGGATTAGAGTGGTGTTTATATGAGTATTTATGCATTTTATTCGATCATCGAAAACACTTTCTCGTTCAAGTAGTCATTTCGGGGATTAGCGTGTAGTATACCATGTACCAGTATAAGTTTTCGGACACCGCTCATCACAACGACATCTTTTTAAAAATTTTCTCAGAGGAAATGACTAGTTACGTATGCACTTGTCACCAATGAATGGAGAAATAAACTAAATGGGAAATTGAGGCAAACTCGTACATTAAAAGTATGAAGTAAAGAATAACTTACTATTACATAAGAATTGTACAGTTCCTAAAGGGAATATATGTATATATCCATTTTCATTCGTAAGTTATTGAAAATAAGAGACGAAAGCTTAATTTTATGCATAATAAGCTAATTAATTTGATGTCGTGTTGTAGATTACAACAGTTAATTGCGGTAGCACATTATTTTTTTCTAATTCACCCTTAGCGAGTCAGTAAGCATCTCTTATAGTGCTTCAAAACAAGTCAACATACAGTCAATACGTTGCCGTATTTTGGCGCATTTGATCAACAGTGGTCATGCTGCAGATAGAACTAAAGCATTTAGGCTTATTTATGATATTTTGTTCCATATTTCTAGAGTAGTTTTCACCTATATTCCATAAAAATTGATAAATACAAGGATATGAGAAAAGTCTTAATCTTTGTATTCATGAAACGTATAGTATCTTCACCCCTTATGTAATTAAAGAAAATTTAATAGATGATCCAACCAACTGTTTACCCATTTAATCAACCTCTTTCCGTGTCTCTACAATAATTTCGGTTTTAAATATTGTTAACGAAATAGTGGATTTGCAACTCACGTGAATGATTTAGGTGGAATTTTGTTTTCTGAGATGGATGAAGAACAATGAAAGCTTCAAGAACAAATCATCCAGCTCAGAGAACAAAACTCCACCTGAAACACCGCTTATTCATATACAATATATCATTTAGTAGTTTCTCTCTCATAACATATTTGTTTTGTTTATCATGATGAACTTGTATATGTTATTACTTTCTGCATACTGCACACTAAGTTAAAAAATGAGAGGGATCAACGGGGACGCATTATCATTTTTTTATACATCACGTATATTTTAGAATTGATTATATTTAGTAGTTTAAAAAAACAAATTCACTGTGTCATACATCTCTATATAGGATGCATAAAATATAATAGAAAAAAGTTAGTAAGTTCGAAGTTGCTTAAGCACAACGTACTCCCATAATGTGAACCCTATCAGCCTAGTCAAAAATTGTTTAAATTCTCCACAAACAAGATGAAAAGAGAGGCCAGATGCCCAGTAAGTAACGCTCAAAGTTAATTTGTGATAACTTTTAAAATCCTAAAATCCCGATTCATATGGCACACAAAACAGCTAATGATAAACAGGCTTAATAAGACTATGAATATTACTGAATATTTATTGGTTCAGTTAAAACTCATACTATTATGTATTATTTTCACGTCAAAAAGTTTAGTTTACTCTATGAGTAGACAGTATAAAAAACCATATGGTTAGTGAAGTAAATATTCAGTTATAAAGTATATGTGCTAGCATAATATGAACAATAAGATTTATGGATCAAAGATAAATGACAGTAAACAAATAAGCTTATAAAAAAGCAATTGATTGACATACCACCACGTTTACGACGTGATTCCTTACTTGAATCGGTAACCTTAGGACTTTGAGCTCTCACACGGTTGTGTTGATTTTTGTGCGAAATAGAAAAATCTAGCAACAGACCAGGAATATTCTGATCAATAAGCAATCCCAAATTATTTAATGCATTAACTGAACCGATTCTATCGCTCTATTAAAATCTAATGGACCATCGACACGAAGACAAGGAATTACGTGAATTAAGTCATTATCAGATGATAATTGTTCATTATTTTTATAAGGAATGACACCAGGCAAATCAATCGATGTTGAATATGACTGTCGTGTACCAACTATCGCTTTATCAATATCTAAACGGAAAAATATATATTCATATGAATAATAAGTTTAGTGCTAATTATTTATTGTCACTGAAACTGTATTAATACAGAAGAAATTTTCCTTACAGAAAAGACACCATACAAATATAAAACTGAATTAAAAATAAAACAAACTTAGTTAAATTTGGTTATGTCCAATTTGGTGATGAATACTTATTGTAGAAACTATGTAAACACATGTCACTCAACTAAAGAGGTCAGTCAGCTACAACGTAGGACCAGGCACATATATGCATCGGTCCAAGTTGCCATACCTCATTAACACAACAAGATGGACACCGGATCCATAGGAGTGGTTAGGTCAAAGGTGGTAATATATAGGAGAAAGATTGCAATAAGGATATAGTATAGGAAGAAAGAATTAGTTCGTAGAAAGAAAGATGTGAAGTGATCTTAATCTCTTAGTTTAAGAGAAGACAGAGAGTGTATACAAAGACGCCATTGTGATTGATTCTGAGCCATGTCACCTAGAGTCTCCAACCATTGGTTACGATAGTCACGCGGACCCCAGCCAAGTAGTCTGCATCTACCAACATGGCTCAGACTAGAAGTTAGTGACTTCAAGCACTGATGCCACGTTTTGGTTTGGCCGCCTCTAAATTTCTTCCAACCATCCCCAACACCGGTTAACATTGCACGTCGTGGTAATCGGTGTTCAGGCATACGTAACACGTGGCCCAACCATCTCAGTCGATGAAGATTCACAACCACATCGACTGATTTACCATCATTCCCTAATACCCTGCGTCTAACCTCATTATTACTTACCCGGTGATCCCAGCAGACGCCAGCAATATTTCTAAGGCATCTGTGGTCAAATACTAATAGCCTATGAGTGTCTTCTACTCTTGATGGCCATGTTTCGCCACCGTAAATTAAAACAGAACGGACTGCCGCGCAGTATACTAGTCCATTTATTGATAGACGGATATCTCTTCGTCGCCACAGGTGACGTAAGTTGGCAAAAGCCAAACGAGCTTTTCGAATCCGTTTTGAGATTTCATCAGACATCAACCCATTAGGGCTGATCAGACTTCCAAGATAAGTAAAGTTGTCAACGCGTTCGACTATTTCACTCCCCATCCTTAGTTCAGGTGTTGACGCAGACCAGTCCTGAAGCAACAACTTGCATTTAGAGGGAGAGAAGCGCATTCCAAACATTCTGGCATTGTTTCTCAGTGCAACTAAAGAGGACTCTGTATTTAAATTCATCTACAAGGTAAATAAAAGCTTATCAAAGCCATTTATATTCCATTTTCTTAACGTTGACGAATCAATAGCTATACATCTACAAGAACCAAAATTGTGTCCAAAATAAAATGGTACAACCTCTTCGAAACAGTAGATTCTGAATGCAAAGAACTTACTAAACCAGAGAACATGGGCATTAGTAGTAATTCTATGCGGTAAAAAACGTAAGCCTGAAGATGATGTTAATACATCTGAAGTTAGAACCATTGTGCAGGTGTTATCCACTGGTGTGAAGATTTGTTTTGACTGAGGGTCAATAACGGATGATTGATGATGCTGACTTTCATTGTTTAGTTCTTCAGCACATATATTCGATGGTTCAGTTAATGGTCTAGGAGCTTTACTTTTTTTTAATGATGAAGAGAAGCGACGTTTATTATCGTCATTATTGTTAGTCGAATCGCTGATGAAATTATAATTATCTGTGATTTTTACAACATTATCATTATTGACAAAGGATATTTTAGAAATATCTTTTGTGTAAGTGTGTTGAACAGCCAAATTGTCAGTGGAGTCAGGAGGAAACTTGAAACCTTGAGGATCTTTCATTGACAATGTCGACATCACCAGTGTTGATTGATGCTGATCAATCTGATTATTTTCATCTCTTGTTACTTTTGATGATGATTTTAATTTTTCATTCTAGAAAGCAGGTAAAACATTCGTTAGAAGGATAGGAAATACTAAAGAGATCTGATTCACTGCCCAAAGTTAACATAAAAATAAGACTCAATAACTTTCACTGAAGTCCCATTCTTCGCCCTGATTAATTTAATAGTGAAGCTTTCAATATTTTTCTGAAAAACATTATCAACATAAACTTCAGGTGGAAAATGACAGAAAAAGCGCCAACAATAACCAATCAAGTTTGAGATCGACAGGACAAGCTATCAGTCATATATGGAGAAATTCAAGTAAACCACTTTTAACTGAAGTCGGTGCTGATAGCGTTGATCAGGATAATCAAAGCTTCAATATTAAATCATCCGGCACAGAAGATAAGACTCCACTAAAATCATTCATTTATGAAAAATACAATGAGAAACAACTTCAATTTTAGGAAAAATATACTGGGATAATAACACTGAACTAACAGAAAAAATTCTCATCTTCAAACATTAGGATATAACTACTGATGTATTAGAACCACGGTTACTGTGATTATCCGGTAGACACGTTGTTAATCTAACTTTTTGTCATGTTTGTCGTTCTTGAGTACCGCATATTTCTGGATATCAGAGACTTTGACAATTCCTGTTATTCGGATGAAATCTGCTCTATCTTTAGAAAAATCAAACATCAAAGTTAAATAAAATCAAGTCATCTGCCACCTACCTAGAGATCTTTAAGGCTAGTAAACGAATTGTAAAAATATATAACCTAATTGAAACCTTATTTATTTCACTCTGAGCTTCCGTTCAACGATAGGATTTACTGTATACACAGTTATACACAAAGTTTTTAAAGTTCAACAATTTTGCCGAATCTAACACTCTAGCCATTCTCCTGTCTACTAGGTGAGTGATTTCTGAATATCGGTGTATTTTCGCTAGAGTTTACATTCTGAACAGTTGGAGTTGCACTCATCTGTCTACTATGAAAATGTCAGTGCAGTACAGCTCATTGAAAACCAACTTGGGAAACTATTGAATCACAGATTTCGCATTTTTGCACAGTATTACTCGGATAAGAATCTACTCTAATAGATGGTTATTTATGATCGAAATAGTCCACTTTAAATGTAATTGATTCAATAATCGAATAATGCAAAGTTGGTCAAGTAACGATCTATGATGGAGACTTCGCTGAGGAATTACCCAATTACCAATTACAAATTAGTGGAGTCAGTTTCGAAGCACACAATTTGTGGGTGTCCTAGTGACACTATCACCACTGTTAACCCACCGCCTTTTAAAAGTTGAAACAATCTACGGTTTTTCGGAAAATGCTTCCATTATCACCCGTTCAACCAATTTCTTAAAGATCTCAACACAAAAAAATGATAATAGTAAAATTTTTACATCTAGTGTGTCCTTTCGTAAAGGTAAAGAACTTAGAGATGTATTTCCATGTTTGTCCAAACTACTCGAATCAGGTTGACTGAAGAAGTCCAAAGAAATACTCTCATTTTTTGTATGACATTGATCAATATCTGGTGACTGTTGTTCATTCTGGGTCTGATATTGTATTAGGTCAGTTAATGTAGATACCAAAAGATCTCTAGCATTTTGATCTGTACATGAAAGTGTTATTTGACAAGGAATAACATCCATATTCATGGAATTAAGATCTAAATGAGAGACAAACAAACCAGGGGAAATATGGAGAAAGTACATACATGAGAAATTTACTGTAAGAAGAAAGATATTTTTGTAAACTTTCAATCAGAAGCTCTGTACACGAATATCCTAACGGTTAATTAAACCAATGTAGTAATACTTAGTATGCAACTGATAAAACGAAAAAAAAATGAAATGAGAATAATGATAATATCAACGGTAGTGGGAAAAACTAAATATTGATGAGTAAATTTCGAAAAGAAGGGATAAATTCGGGGAATAAAAAGTACGAACTAATTTTGGAGCTCTGCAGTTACGGACATGTAAAGCGTAAATGCACCTACACCGTCGTCACTGACTCCGATCCATGTTATCCGACGTTTCCAAACACTGATTACGATTATTGTGTGGACTTCAGGCAGATAGTCTGTGCCTACTAACACGCCTCAGTCCAATAGTTAAGGACTAGTGTCACATCCTGGTTTGGCCGCGGTACAAAATAGTTTATGTGCATTAAACACGCCTCTTCGCTGACACGAGAACCTTGTCTATATCAACGTAATAGGGCTTCCAAGATAACCAACGGTGTCCATGCACTCAAATAATTCACTCGCTATAACCAATTTAGGGGGTCATGCAAGCTAGTCGTGAGACAGTATTTTGTATCTAGAGAAAGAGAAATGTATACCAAACATCCTCGAGTTGTGTTCGGAAGACTTTGGACGTATCAGGGTTTTCACCTAACAGAACTACATCATCTCCATATTTCAAGTCCGTAAGTGATTCTCCTGGTAAGAGGTCAATCCTTGAAAAGCCAGAAAAGAAAAGAGATTTGACCAAATGAATGTTCATGACAAAGTTAAATGAAACTATAGGGAGTGGCAGATCATAGCGAACACCACGTAACGTTACCAAATTTAACGACAGTTCGTCATAAGCTCTGAATTGATGAATAATCACATGAGATCATATCCAACTGCACCACTAGTTTCAGGTTTCTAACAAACGTCTGACATGTATATACAGCAGACCCCATACTATGATTCGCTACCTCAAGATGCATACACACTACATAGACAATGTCTCTCCATGACTAAAGTTGGTGCTCTGCAAAGATTAAGCGGTCGTATCGGGATAGTCGCAATAGACGATCACCGTCATGTGTTCACTGGTATAGGACGTCAAAACTCAACTTGAATTAGCAAACAGACTTAGGTATTTACATTACCTGCTACAATAACCACGTTTCTGAGCCCCGGGGATTCTGAAGGATCGGAAAGCTTTCTATAGAACTCAGCCTTGGTGCAGACATTGGAGGGTGTTAGTAGAAACGATGAAGAGGCAACAGTGTGTATCCGCGTCTTTCTGAGTTCTTATTTAACCATCTAAAGGGACAGCATGTAAACGACAGTCAACAGGAATCCAGTCAGAGAGTACCGACCCTGTCATTGGACACCGGTAAGACCACGAGAAGGGACGGTTGTCACTTTTCCATTGCCCACACCGTAGAACGATAATTCTTCCTGACAGACGTGGAAATGGAACTGGACTAGTATTGGCTTTGTCATAACCGAGACCGCTAGGAACCGACAGCTCGAGGTCGGTCACATACGACATTTTAGTGAGTAATTTTAAAGCCCATGTAACAAAGCCTTACAGCCGGTGGCAGAAATTTCTGGGTCAAGTCAAGGCGTCCTACTTTAAAAAGTTAGACTTTTCTAACCCACACTTCTGAGAGAAAGTAGTATTGCTGCTAATGCTGGTCATCTGAAGCAAACGCCTTGACGCAATCACATCGTACACTTGACAGTACCTTGACATGGAGTTGACTAATAGACTAACGTTTTGAAGATTAAGGAAATTACGAGAACTATTACTACAAATCATAAGGATGGAAGCCACTTGTCTCTATTGAATTTATTCTTTCAAAATATGACTCCTTACAAGAGCAGTCAGTAAGCAACGTAGAACTTCGTACATACGTACATCAGTTCAAGTTGCCATACCACATTACCACACAGATACAATTGTCGATTCAAATCCCATAGTGGTAGAGATAGTAAAGTATAAGAAGTAATCGGAAACATTAGGGTTTGAAGATGTTATTCAAGGAGTATAATCCAGTGAAGTAAATTTGGGAAGAGGAAAACGAAAGGGACATGAAGAATTCAGAAGATTAGAATTAGGGAGAACACAAAGAGTGGATGCACTTGCGCTATTCCAAACGATTTTGAGCCATGTCATTCAGGGTCTCTGTTGCGGATACAGAATTATATGCCAATCATTGTCATGTTAAGTCTATGGTGGCCTTGGACTTTAAATGTACATTCCCTATTGGCTATTATTTAATTCATTCGTTACATATTGTGTAAATGTTGTTTACTATTTTTATGGTACGATGTGGTTTGCTTGTTTGGTATATAAATAGAGCATGTCTGAAATACAATGATTCATCTCCGAGGCTGTGACATGTGTTCTGGACTCAACTGACTGGGCTAGACAGGGGAGTGAGACCAATCGAGACTCTAGGCCGTCCGTACGTGTTTATGTGTCATTGAATCGATTGATAAGTACGCTGCTCTCTAATTTTCCAGTCAAGGACACAACAATTAGCACAGGGTAAAAGTCGGTCGCAACCTACAGTCATAACAGTCTCTAACCATCAGTTTCTATCGTTTCGTGGACCCCAACCAGGTAGTCAACATTTACCAACGTGCCTCAGTCCACTTGTCAGTGACTTCATATATTTGTGCCATGTTTTGATCCGGTCACCTCTAGCTTTCTTCCAACTTACTCCTACACCATAAAACATCGCTCGTCGGGGCAGTCGGTGGTTGGGCATACGTAACACATATCTCAGCCATCTCAACTGATGCAGTTTTACTACTTCATCAATTGATTTGCCATCCCCACCTAGTACCTGTTTCCTAATAACTGCATTACTTACTCGGTGGTTCCAGGATATACGAGCAATGCTTCGAAGACACCTATGATCGAATACTAGTAACTTACGAATATCCTCTACTCTTATCGGCCATGTTTCACTACCACAAAGTAGGACGGAACAAGCTGCTGCGCAGTAAACCAGTTCTTTGGTTGGTAGACGGATATCTCGCCTACGCCATAAATGACGCAAGTTGGCAAAAGCTTGTCGAACCTTCTGTACCCTTGCTGAGATTTCATTGCACACCAGACCACAAAGGCTGGTGAGACTCCCAAGATAAGTGAAGCGGTCGACACGCTCAACTACTTCACTCCCTATCATTAGTTCGGGTGTCAATGCAACCCAATCCTGAAACAACATTTTGCATCTCGAGGGGGAGAATCGCATCCCGAACATCCTTTCATTGTTACTTACGGTGGTTAGAAGACTCTGCATTTTGTCAGCGTCCTCACCAAATATAACTACGTCATCCGCATGTTCTAAGTCAACAAGTGAATCTCCTGTTAGAAGTTCAACCCCTGGAAATCTAGACGAGGAAAGTGTTATCTCTAAAAGCACGTCAACTACAAAGTTAAACAAGAGCAGTGTTTTGGTAGACTAGTAAGCTCAGCTTACAAAAGAAAGTGTGATTCATTGCCGGATACATCTACTTAATTACTGGACTGGTTTAAAAATATAATTTTCGTTACGAAATATACAGTGAGAATATTTACACAGTAAATTATCTATTTACCTTTAATCAATAAATCTAAATCTGCTTCACTTTCGGTTGATCTAATCACAGCCAAATTGTTCAATGGTATTTTGACCTGTTTTCAACAAATCATCAACAAAATTTGTATGAAATGTACTGCTCAATAAAAATTCTAATGAGCATTACAAAAAACAGGACTAAACGAATGAAACGATAACCCAAAATTACTCATTTTATCAATAAGGAAAAGGAGTAATCAATGTTTTTCATGGTGATCTAGCTTCATTTAACTTATGAATCCAATTATAAATTTACTAGAATCTCCACAAAAATCCTTCCGATAATTTTGAATACGTAAATTTTGTACACTCGTTTATCCGAACGACTATTCAGAATAAAAGGCAATAAAGCGAAGGCGAATGAGCCAACTCGACTTGATGAAGCATGACTCAAAATTAATAGTCAGATAAAAATAAGCTACAAACATGCCATGAATGACGTAAGAAATACACACAGATGCTCATATAGAAACAGAAATTATTAATAAGAGAATAATTAAAGAGGTTAAAACGTGACTCAAGAAGAATGAATAAATTGGTCTATTCGGAAGCTAGAATAATCTATATAAGCTTGACATAGCATCAGACACTACAGGCCGATCGATGCGTATTTTACTCAAAAGAATTCGAGAACATTATCCGACATGGCTCAAAAGAGGCGGAAATGGCTCAATAAGAAGCTCGATAATCGAACGCAGGTCACTCAATCAGAGTGGACTCTGAATTCAAATTCATCTACAAGGTAAATAGAAGGTTATCAAAGCCATTTATATTCCATTTTCTTAACGTTGGCGAATCAATAGCTATACATCTACAAAAACCAAAATTGTGTCCAAAACAAACTGGTACAACCTCTTCTTCTACCATGATCTTAATATCTCGGAATTTTCATTCTTCTTCATGCTTTTCTTCATTCATAACCACCTGCTTCCCTTCCATATTCTCCATATAATTTTGATCCCTAAACGGTATTTTTCTGTTTCTATGATCCGCCTGATTGCAGTTCCTTCCAATTTTGACATTTCATCTTATAATACTGAGTCTCTCATTCCCAGTTATAATTCCCCTATATTCATGATGAATATACAAGTCCTAAACAACAAAGTTATTATTAGTTTTCCTGATGAAAATAATCTTTAATGCTTTTTTATCCCACCTCACTGTTACCATGTTTAACAGAATTTTATTATCACTACTATTGTAATTATTATCATTATGAAAAATAAGTATATATTTGCGAATGTACATTTTGGAAATGAATTCGCCGAAAAGAGGACTTTTATGTCTAATAACACAATACAGTAATCCACTTATTCAAGGCTGACAAGTCTTTCATTAATTAATATATATTTACCACAAACACGTATTGATGTTGCCTCAAAAATGTTGCACACGGTAAGATACAGGAAGAAGAGTATGATTAGAAAATCATTTTTAAACCCACTGTAAGAATGAAGAGTAGTGGAACATTGTTACTCCGTGCAAAAGGATTGGTAAGAAAAGTGCATTTCGCTGATCACCTGTATGGAATCAGGGTTTCCCAACTTCCATAAGTGGCCCTTCAGTACCAAATGACATGGTTTGAACACTAGATATCCACTCTTACCTTATCACAGTACATATAGCCAAGTATGGCTATGCTATAACAACTTATATATAATTCAGTGCAAAGCATCAACAGCCTAAATAATTCAGACTTTACTGAAACTGTGGGAGAAGGGGGTCGAAAAACAATTGTGTAACTGAACCTCATAAAAAGTACTGCAGTATACTGATTCTTCTATTTGGCTACCAACATCAAATTAAGTGGATCAAGGTTTAACCTTGTGAACCGAAATTAACCATAATACTCACGTAAATATGAATGTGTTATTAGCAGCAAGTAACATTAGGATTAACATCTAATGACCAACAAAAGCATCGGTTTTAAATATAGGTTTTCATGTTTTATAGAGGAGACGTCTTGCTTGAAATTGTGTTAATTTTAGTGGTATTTTAGTTACTACATTATTACTATCATTTTATTCACAGCTGTCATCAACTACTACATATTAAAACAGTCGTACCAATTTTAACAACTTAATCGATAAAGTTTCAATTGCATATTACGTACTCCATAGTAGCGAGTCAGTAAAGGATGTATCGCTCGTAGAGAAACTCAAAGTTCAGGGCAGAATAGAACAGCTACTGAATCCTCCTCAATTTTTAAGAGTTCTCTAAATGATTTCAGTTTATTATGAGTCCCAAATAGGACGAAACACGCGTTTTCCATCCCACTGCAGGCCACTATCCACCTTTGCTTATACAGCTTGTGGATTAAGGCAATACGCACAGGATGTACATATGCTAATAAGAGACTGATCAATTGCAGTCTTAAACTTCAATGAGAAGATTCAAGCAAACAACACCTAGTGTATTAAAATTCAAATTAAGTAAAAATCGGGACTCAGTAGCTAAGTGGATAACGCGATGGCGTTTGAGACGAATGGTACTGGTTTCGAGTTCCAGAGTGAACATCAACTCTGAGATGTAGGTACATCCAGCTGATGAGTCCCAAATAGGACGAAACGCGCGTCTTCCATCCCACTGCTAGCCACTATCCATAGATAGATTTGAAATACGGAAAAAAGGAGACTGATTTTACTGCGATAAATGAATATAAAAATGGAAATTATAAATTCAACCTCGTCGTTGAATTCATTGACCACGTAGATAGATATACGTCGGTTTATTAGTATGTCATGAAATTTCGGGTTCTCATTTGATTTAATTATTACCTTTACATGTACAACGTAGAAAATTTCAGATAGTGTATTTCATTAAAATTTTAAGTTACCAAGTGTCCATTCGTCAAAGTAAATTTTTGGAAGTAAAAATATCCAAGCTATTTTCTGGAATTCCATCAGTAATAGTATTAGTAGAGAAAAAGACACTGGGGAAAGAATATGTTTGTTTAGTGAAATTACGAAAGGCTTACAGAACATATACACCTATTATTCAGTGATCCATTTGCGCAGGCCAAGGAGTGGGGAGAGTCCACTCTCCCTCTCGAAATGCTCTCACATGGCCACGCGTATATAGCCTCTGCCAGGGAAGTCCTATTCACTGCCTTCTCGTGACGGGGTGTTGTCTGCGAAAATGAGAGGCCGAAGAGCGAATATCCGGCGCTTAAACCGGGTTGGTGGACATTGAGAGTTCACCTAGGGGAGTTGGAAAACCCTGACTCCAAACCAATGGTACACATGGGCTCCACGATCCTAAAGGAACAAATGGCGTATGAACCAATTGTTGGTCACCGGCTACTATGGGACTGCATCTCCTTACGATGCTCCACTACCTTGTGGATCAGACCTTCAGGTCGAAGGCTCCTAATGTGGCCTTCTAAGAAAACTAAATACTTCGGTTTGGACAACCGGGCAGTATCACCGCCCTCACACATATCAAATGAGACTTGTGTGGCGCATATGTATTCGGTGCCTTCTTGTACCAATATCTGTGTGTTAAAATAATAAAATTGCGTCCGGTTAGATATTCTCTGATTCAAGTTCATCCTAGCCTGTCTTCAGACTCTTCACTTCTGGTCTCGAAAGTATTCTGCTTACTCCATGGTTTGTGACCCCTTGGAACTCTTCACTTTGACTGAATCAACTTCCATGCGACCAATAAGTAATCTTATAAGTAGCATTCACCACAGCAGTAGTAGTAGTAGTATCTGTTATTTATGATTTAGCTATTGCTTAGCCGTAAACCTATGAGTATTTCCTGAATAAATATTGATCTATTTATATATTGAATTAATAAATTACTGGTAATTCTAAGTTTTATAAAATGAAGCAATAAAATTAAAAAACAGACACAGAGGTGAATTTCACTTACAGTATAATCGTAAACATTAGTTTGGTTTGTTCTAGCCAACAGGAGCACACAGGTAGGAAAAATAACCAATAATGATAATTGTGTTTTTCTTGTTAATATATCATTCATATGGATGAAATCCGGTAGGCTTATCGTTGATTGGTTTACTTGTATGTTGACTAGGAGAACACGTAGAGTGAGAATTGGGTCACCAAGTTGTTGTATAGGCTAATTGTAGTACAAAACAAGAAAATCGGCAGTATTAACATTAATAGAAATACTATATATGGGAGGAAAGATTTAGAAATTATAAATAACAAATATTTCATCTCCTATGATTTACTCTCCAGGTTCAATCAGCTCTTATTTAGGTTTTAGCATAATCTATTGAAAAGTCGCAAAACAAAATCATAGCTTCCATTATATCAATTAATATAGTCATGAAGTACTTGCGGCACCATAACGGCGTCGAGAACACAAGAACAGCATGCATCAGCGAATACTGATTACCTCTACTATGCTAAATGAAAATGTTGTCTACTTTATTTATACATAATTTCGAAAAGGATTCAACATTCAAAGGCGTTTTCAATATGTACAACAATATTTTGTACAGAACTTGAATACTCAACTAAGACTATATGTTTCTATACAGAGTGATCTCATCAGACTTCGAACTTATGGATATTCCAATCTCTAGTGCCTTTATCAAAATAATAATTACTGGCGTAAGAACGTGATCCCCTGAACTTTGCATTTATCCAAGATTTTGAATGAAATGTAAACATTATATATATATATATATATATATATATATATATATATATATATATATATATATATATTGTGGCTCATAATTCTTAAATTCTTAAGACTCAGGAAACCGTTTATTAAATTTGTTGAATAAATGGTCAGAGAGCAGCTAGGAGACCTAGAAAGATTATTTGACTGACGTAAGTTGGTGTGTTTTATTATCTTGTTTGTTCAGGAGGCCAGTCTTCGTATTTTGAAAATGGTCATAGTGATCTCAGTCGTCTTCACTTGTCGTGAATCCTCGACAATACTCACTTGACTTCTGTTATTCTTTAAGTGTTCAACTAATAATCAAGAACTGTCTGAGATTGTCATCTACGTTTGATGGGTGGAAGCTGTTGAAATAACAGAAGTATGTCCGAAATTGCATTACCTTTAATGTCAAGTACATCTAATTCAAAATATCGTAAAAAAGGTATAGATCAATTTATGCTCAACTGTAACTAAATCATAGAAGCTGAGTTCAGAAAATATTATCCTTAATAAATAATAAATAATTTATGGACGACTGTTGAGTAACCCTGATAATGTCCGCCTACTTTACTAGGGCTAAATGAGGATTATAAACCAGCATGAAGAATTAGGATTATGATTTACTGATGACAGTTATTGTTGAGGACTATACTTAGGGTTTTCATCACGAACTGACACCAGCTAAAATGCTGAAACGCTATTTAGACAAATGGGTGAAAGAATTTCGTGCCAAAATCCAAAACCTGTTGTCCCAAATCTGATTGTTTCGTCTAAAGATGTTAATTTTGACATCCAAACAAAACAGTTTATGGATTTCAACTAATCAGGTTGCAGCAATGCAGTATTTACAGCCAATTAATGAATCCCTATAGCAAACAAAAGGTAAGATCCAAATTTTGAAGGCATACATTTTTGGAACACAAGTTAACTGAGCATTGATTCTTAAATATTTATAAAATCATACCACTTGATTTTAATCAATAGGGATCAGTAATATCAACCACAGTGAAAATAACATCACCTACTAAACATTTTACTGGCTATTTAGATAGAAACGAGTAAATTATTTAAATGAGTATTTTATTCGAAAACTATAAAGCTTTCCTTTGACTAAATTGAAAATACAATTACAGTTGAAATCGCTGTATTTGGTATACAAGAATATTAATAGAAATCGATCATTCCAAACTAATTAACTTGTCTTCGGAGATAAATGATAAACACAATAATGATGATTTATATTCGCACTGCCTCACACTAAGAAGAACGGAAACAGTATCCATCAGGATTACCAGTTGCCGAAGGGGTTTTAGCTTCAAATCAATTGTGCAAGAAGCCAATTCAGCCAGCATTGTCGTGCAAAGATATAAACAATACTATATGGGGTTGGTCAACAAACACTATTGTAAAAGTTATTAAATCATTTTGTAATATGATCCTTTGTTTTTCTCAAGAAATTCAATGAGTGAATGTTGACTGCCAACTTAAGCATTAAAGATTCCTGTTTGTTGTATATAATTCCGTCCCTTGTTACACTTAACTTTTAAAAAAAGTGAAAACGTTTCAGCGAAGAGGATTTTCTTTTTGATCTCCACGACCAAACCATTCAGATCGGAGAACAAAACTCCATCAAAATCATCCACATGAGCCACAAACCTCCACCATCTTAAGATGACAGTAATTGGTTAATTGCTTAGTCAGACTTGTAGACAGTCTGACAGGAATTAGATGAGTTATATATTCTCCTATCCTTATTATTATTGTGATTGTTGTTGGATTTTGTGGGATTGTTGCCGGTTTTTGGTGTGGAAATATAGTTACGTTCTAGTCAGGCTAATTACGTGTTTTTGATCTGAGTTGTGTTGAAGTCCTGTAGAATAGACTCTGGGAGGTTATCTAGTGTACATATTCATCTGAGGCAAATTAACGTCCCATTTGTAAAGACGAAATCCGAGCGTTATAACGTGTATATATATAGAGTAATGTTAATATCAAACTGCTACAAATAAACAAGAATGAGGAGCTACTACACAAAATCATTAACTAAACTTGTAAAAAGATTTTGCGAAGTGTAGACACTACAAAATTCACATAACTAAACGTGTTCTTGTCACCCTTTTTCAGATGAGAACTCTTTACAGAATAGGTCAACCTCTACAAAATAATTCCAACGTCAATAAGTAAAAGTTAGTCGGCTAATTGTTTATCATGTGTTTAATTTCGTGAAAGTTTTCTGTTTAAACCTTAACTAAATAAAATAAATATCGACTCATGTCAACCTTAAGAGGAAAGTGAAATGGAACACGTTACCGATTCCAGAATAGCATTTTTATGTTGTGGAAAACAAAAAATTGAAAAAATTCAAAAGTATAGCAACTAATAGTCGAACTGTTCAAAATTAAGTACTTCTAAATTCCACAACATGTAAGTGACCATTTAGGGGATGACTAGTGCTTTTGATAAATAATGGAGAACAAAAACAGTTGGTTGACATGGGTTGATAAGAAAAATGAGCCACAGATTTTGATTATATTTATTAAGACATTCTGTAGACTGACTTCAATAACATGAAATCAAAAACGTGTACTGATATCTAGCCACTTAGTGTAAAGCCACATGACGAACTTAGTCTAAAGAATCTGATCAACAGAGAGGGCCACTGACTGATTAGTGAAATCCTAGAATCCTTTGGGAGTAAAAAGATACCACGTAATGTCATGTCGAATAAATAAACTCGAAATAAAAAGCATTTTTTAAAAACTTTGATTTGGATGTGACAAGTCAACCACTGAAACGCTTATTTCTGCCTTTTAAGCCGCTTTCTATGATGGCTAACAACTTTAACAATACAACTGTGAGAGATTAGTTTATGTACAGGAAATCTGTTGGGGATGTTAGATCCCCAGAATACACTTGGCAAATACCTTATTTTTGTAATTTTATTTTGAGAAATTGAATTTCTTTGTTTTCGCGCCAAAAGCGCTCTTTTAACTTTCATGTCGTATTTCCCACTTGGGAGAATCTTAAATGCTATTGGTCCGTTGTATCTTTTAGTATGCTATTTTGTAACGCTTCCCAAGGACATTTTTATGCTGTATATATACGTTTGATTCGTGTCTGTTATCGGTCATGCTTCTGGTTGCTTAAGGAATATATTACCCCGTCCGAACTTCGACTTCTTTCTCTAGTTAGAGGGGCCGGGAAGCATCAGAATAGCTAGCTTATTGGTCTTTGGTCACAAAGTCTTTGTTCTGTTCGCAGACGAGGTGAACTCGTAATCGCTTCAAATATAGCAAAATCAAGAGTACCTACAGATTTATATATGGCCTTGGGACTCTAGAACCTTCTGAAAACATACTTAACGTGGTAATAATGCCAGTAAATATACAATTTAAGACGTGACACATGATTTTTTATTTCCTAGATGTTTCTGAGAAGTTTCTATTCAATGCCAATGAACAGAACACTGCTCGGCATCCAAAATAAAACTAATATATATGATATATGATATAACAGAAACAGAAACGAATCAATGACAAGTCGTGCGAAGGAAAACTATGGAAGTATCTATAAAAACGTATGTATTTATACCTATATAAATATGAATATACGTATGAGTGTATATGTGTATGGAAGTATTCAGAAATTTGCAGGGACGAATGAGAAAGACAATCCCAAGGTCAAAAATGTGCGTTAGCCATGGAAAGTTACGAACTGTCCAACTAATCAATATTTTGAATAAAACAATTCACTTAGTAGATTGTTAAAATAACTATCAGATAACAACGTCAAATCTATTTATCACATTATTGGAACATATGGAATGATGGACAATGTTAATGAAGCTGTATTACAAAAACACTTGTAAAACTTGTTATCAACATGTACAGAAACAAACTTATAGACGAGAAGCTTCAGCAAAGTCGGAAAAACTAACGGTATGCTGCATAAAAAATAACTTACCGGTCCTCGCCATCCATTTATTACTGACAGTAATACATTGATATCATACTCTTTAAATTTTCTAAGGATTGCACACCTTTCCTATTTATTTATTGTTAGAAAGAAAAACAAATAAAAGTTGGAAACTTATACTTTTTGAATGTAAAACATTTGAGACCTCACCTTATTTGATTGCTGTTTCAATTACCTAATTGTTTCGAATAAACACATTATACAATTAATTTTTTAAACACAGTTCATTTTATTAACTTGAGATCAATTAGAACAACGAACTAAGTACAATTTTATTCATGATTTTTGTCAATTGTTTTCACTGGTTGAAAGTAATTAGACTTCATGCGCTTACTGAGCCATCAGCTTACGCCCAATCTCTTTCAAATTCCTGCACATAAGCGTTTATTAACATACATAACAAAGTACCTTCACTTTTCCCAAAACGCCTTGTTACGGCCGAGGGTAGGAGAGTCAGCTCTTCCTCTCCAAATGCTCTCAAATGACCACGCGTAAACAGCCACTGCCAGGGAAGTCCTACTCACTACTTTCCCGTGTTGTTTACAAAATTAAGAGGACGAAAGGCGAATATCCAGTGTTTTTAACCACTTTAGTGGGTACGGAGGATTTACATAGCGGAGTTGGAAAACCCTGATTCCAAACTAATGATGCACATGGGTTACAGTATACTGAGGGGACAAATGGCGTATCAACCTATTGTTGGTTATCGGCTACCATGGTAATCCATCTCCTAACGTTGCTCCACTGCCTTGTGGATTAGACCTCTAGGTTAAAGGCTCGAAGAGTGGTCTTACAAAAAACCACCTACTTCAATTAGGGCGCTCGGACAATATTCCATGTACATTTTTGTTGGTGGGACATAGATTGGATTAAAGAATGCTCGACGCACAATTGATTTGGTGCACGCTGATCGGCTAATTCATATCCAATCAGCGCTGGTCGATACTTGGAGAACACTAGAAATCTTCTCATGTATAACTATAAATATACTAACGTTTTTCCTATTGTGCTTATTACTTCTATATAACCTTGTTATTTGGAATATAATCTCTTTCCTGTTCAACCGTGTTCTGATTTGGGGACTTGTCGAAAGAATTGGTATCCGAGAATAATAAGCAATAGGAATAGCTGGGTTGTAATAAGAGAGAATCATAACAATTTGGTACCTCCTTATACCAATATTTGTATAAAACCTTCACTCTGGACAGTTACCTGATGACGACATTATGTGACAATAATAGCTGAATATTTATTGTACATCGTATATTAGTTAACGAAGATTGGTAACGATTAAAATAAACACAAAATCGTCCATAGTTTCTTACCGAATAGGATTTGTTTAGAGATTTGTGAACATTATTTATTTAACCTCTTTCTTAAGACTGTCTTAATACTGGTGCTATTTAGGAATCCACAAATCTGTTATCTTGCAATGTACTAACTCAATGATTCAGTTTACTTTACCATTTGACAATGAATTTGAATTCACGTTACAAAAGTGCCATATAGATACGATATGTGAGCATGGATCATGTGAAATGTTTACAACAAAAACTGTCGCTCAAATATTTGTAGCTATAAAATCTTGATCACTAAACTTAGAAGTCTAAAATTAGTGAACTTATTCCTACCTGCCCATACACTTATTTGCCCTCAGGTAACTAAGTATAGCTCACATACTAACTTAACCTACGCGTGGGATTATTTGTCTTGGAACCAAATCAATGAGAACCTAATTAGTGGAGTTTGCTCAGTGGTCAGGACGTTCGACTTTCAGTTACTAAGTTGCAAGTTAAAACCTGTTTCATCTAATTCCGTTCGAGCAATCAGGTAGTATCACTAGCCCTCATAATTTAAATGTGTTAGTTAGTTAGTTAGTTATCAATGTATTGAACAAGGTTAATCAATCAAGTAATGATACGAAAATTTCAAAACTCACCGTTATTTCACTATAAACATTCATTGCACGAAGAATATCGGGTCGATCAACATGTGGCTCCTAAAGAAAAAGCGAGATAGCTTTACCAGTATTATCTTAAGTTTAGACTTCGCATTTATACAGTTAATTACATTGACAGTCTTAACTCACAATCCTCCTTTACGCTAAAACCAAAGAACTTGGAAGGAAGAACAAATCACGACCGCTAAGTTTATGATGTCCTAAACAGCATTATCGGAACTGGTAGCATTTCCCATAATATCTCAATCAGATTGAATGAAATGCACTTATATGGTTTACTGTATGATATGTTATGAACTTTCAAAAGTAATGTTTGGTTTAGAAGTGTCTTGACTATTCTAAGGGCTCTGCTAAATACTTCGATAAGTTACATTTAAACTACAGAACCACCATGAGAACAGTTCAATCAATTACTTATCCGATAAAAATGTAATTTATTTTTATTTATTTCAACACATAGATAATGGTACAAAGAGGCACCAAATACATATGCGCCACACAAATCTCATTCGATATGTGTGAGGGCTGTGATACTGACCGGGTGCCCAAACCGAACCAGGTGGTTTTCTTAGGGGGCCACACCCCGAGCCTTCGACCTGAAGGTCTGATCCACAAGGCAGTGGAGCATCGTAAGGAGATGCAGTCCCATGGAAGCCGGTGACCAACAATTGGTTCATACGCCATTTGTTCCCGCAGGATACTGGAGCCCATGTGCACCATTAGTTTGGAATCCGGTTAAAGCGCCGGACATTCGCTTTTCGTCCTCTCATTTTCGTAAACAACACCCCCGCCACGAGAAGGCAGTGAGTAGGACTTCCCTGGCAGAGGCTATATATGCGTGGCCGTGTGAGAGCATTTCGAGAGGGAGAGCGGACTCTCCCCACTCTCGGCCGTACCAGGACATTTGGGGGCATAAAAATGTAAAGTGAATTGGTTTCTTGCATTTTCTAGTTCACAAAATCTCAGAGACAGCATGTTACAGTGGCGGTATTACTCAATCACATAAGTCAGATTTATGGCCGAAATGTGTGCTAAGATGTATTCTTCTGAACTTCTAAAACCGTTCACAAAAATTACACATTTACACCTTCTCGGGTATATCAAAATATGATCAACATCATATAGAATGCATGTGACTAAGGTAAACGTAAATACTCGAATCCGTTTTCCATCACGCAGTTGCATAGTCAAAAACAATAGGCAGTTCTACTTTAATGAAGGTAATTACAAGGAAGTATTTAAAAAAAGAATATTCACTGAGGTAGTTCTTTTAGCATTTTTATGATAATGTCTTAATGCTTAAGATAAAAAACCAATTTCATGTACACAAACACAACATATAAATGTTACACACATATCCCATCATACTAAAACTCAGAAAAACTGCTCCCCTAATTGTCTCCACTGCCATTAAGAGAAAAGTTATGGTGTTGATTCAAAGGATCTTAAAAAACAATTAGCTGTTAATGTGAAACTGATTTTCTCGTCGACTCCTCTCCGACACTCAAGATTTCATGATAATAAAGATTAGGATTGCATAATGTAAACGACGTTGAAAGATATAAGAAAGTAGTTTCTCACAGATTGTTCGTTACTACGCAATGAAAGTTGGCCAGTTGTTAAGCAACAGACGACACGATTACATCATCTAGCACGGTTACGCGGTTGTCAACTACATTTTTATCAAATTTCAGTGAAGTAACAGATAGTAGTCAGCTGTAGGAAAGAGTTGACAAGCGATCGCTTACCGACATTAATTTTGATGTATACTAATATCTACAGACCCCGTTTTTGACGGAGCCATGTTATATGAAATAACTTAGAGAAGCACAAATAATAATGTTTGGTAGTACAGCCATACTACGAAATTACTTGAACTTTATAAGTTTAATCAACATACCTCTAAATAGCGTTCCATTTCTTTTAAAAGTAAAGGATAACGACCCAAACGTTCAAATATAAGAGTGAGTTGTTGCTTACAATGGACCAATTGTAATTTAATATTAAATGAACTCATATATTTTGTTACTTCTGTACTGTATCGAAAAAAATTGAACAAACAGGTATTTCAGTGAGAAGAGGAACGGACCTTAATTACATCAAAGACTTATCGAAAAAAGTACCTTATGTAACCGGCCTTAAGCTGTTATCCCTTGGGCTTTGCGGTCACGCTCTCAGTTATCTAAGATTTCTCTACTAACCTAGTTTTCCATTCGGATCCGTCAAGAAATATCCTTCCACGATGTGGGCAACAGGAAAGTCATAAGCGTCCCCATACTCGATACTCTGTTGTCCATGAGCGGACCTCTTTGTCACTTCATAATATTTTTTCTATCCCCAATACTAACTCTTGTCTTATAACTCTATCGTTATCTACACGTGCCACCAATAATAAAAATTCGAGTTCACGGAAATCTATTCCTGGTCTTCGAAAACAGAGCTCGAAACTATATGTTGAAGTTTTCATTGTTTGTTTCTCATGTCAATTTGGGCAATAGACTTCAGATGAAAATCGATGTTAGCGGAATATAGATTGTATTAAAGCACGTTCCGTGCATGATTACGTTGGAACAGGCTGGTTGACTATTTCTTATCCAATCAGCGCTAGTCGATACTTGAAATAGAATCTAGAATCTTCTTATGTCAAAATATAAATATACTAACACTTTTCTTATTGTGTTTCCTACTTCCATTTACCAATGTTATTTGGAATATAATTTCGTTCCTGTTCAACTGTGTTCTGATTTGGGGACTTGTCGAGTGAAGTAATGTCCAAGAATACTAAGCAATAGGAGTAGCTGGGTGGTAATAAGAGTAATCATAACACTAGTTTTGTGCTATCGAGTGGTTAATGCTGAGGCTAGATGAAGGATAACACGTAAAATTGATGAGGTATCTATTCCTCATCGACTGAAACGGTTGTGACTCGTTTTGCGTGGACGTAAATACCGCCTATCTCAATGCATACTGGTGGCTGGTGTAGGAGTAGGTGAGAAGAAAGCTAGAGAGAGACAAACCAAGATATGACATCAGTCCATAAGGTCACTGACAGTTGGACTAAGCCGTGTAGGCATTCAATAAACCAGTATTTTCTTCCTAAGTCACATCCTATGTTTCTAATCTTTCGTATTCATACTAATAATGTTACCACCAATAAACGAAATTAGCATCGACCTAATTGATACTAAGTTTTTAAAATTGAGTTCTCCACAGTTTGGATAGTTTGTTTGCAAAGATCTCGTTATTGTCCAGAACGCTAAAAGAAGGATTGGCAACTAACCCACTCAGCTGAGAGAGTCAACTTCACCAAAGCTACAAATCGTATACAATGTTAGTCATAGTGATATAACTGATTGTCTAAAATATACTTCTCACTCGGGTG
Organism: Schistosoma mattheei; assembly: GCA_944470405.2. Lineage (NCBI taxonomy): Eukaryota > Metazoa > Platyhelminthes > Trematoda > Strigeidida > Schistosomatidae > Schistosoma > Schistosoma mattheei. The sequence goes on along the minus strand of OX103948.1, from coordinate 6,366,418 downwards.
TACTACGATAATGCGTTAATGTGACGATAACACTAGTCACGTTATATCAGATCAAGGATTCACGACCCATAATATAGAACCAGATACTTTATTCAATACAATTACAAGGGGCTACACTCAGTGAGTCCGGAGTAGAAGTCAATGAGAGGAAAGGAAATCAAATATTAAATAGCCAGTAGGCTGTGCCTCTTTGTCTCAACGACCAATCATATTTTACTAGCACTACCACACATTACAGTATAAAGTGGTCGCCGTCGCAGACAGGAAAAGTCCAGTCTTACGCAACTGTAAACTTCTCCACACAACCCGATAGAAAATGCCTTTTGGATTCGTTTCATACCTGGGTTCGACGACCTCGGTGATCTTAACACTCAGTACTTACGCAAATCATCATAGTACCTCGAGGTATACGGTCACTAACACATATGCTACGTTTCACAGAAAACCTTACCGGAATTTATTATCTCATTAAAAATAGTTTATCCTTCAACAAAAATTTTACATCTGGCCTTAACAAAGATCATTTGTCGGTAATACAGAATCAATCATATTGACTAAATACCTGGAGTTTTTATGTTGTCTACCCACAACCATGTCACATTGGGTAATGGTATGCATCATAGCAATCTAGTCTTCCCTTAATAGAACGAGTATTTAAATAGTGACTAAAAGTCTTAGAAACTTACAAGACTTGTAGGATGGAAAATTAATTTAAGTGATTAAGATAATAACTTACATATGTTCTTCTAATCCTGTTATAACATGTAAATAAATTTTTGAATAATCACACCCGATTGCGTTAATTGCTGGAGCAAAATCTAAAAATAGCCGACCCATACATTTCGGTCCATGTGTACTATTGGGAAAAAAATATCCATGAGTAATAAAAGATAAATACGTATTCAAAAGAACGACGAACAAACCTACCATTTCATTTCTGTTAAAGCCGAGGCCAAATGTTGATGTATACTAATGGTTTGAAATAATATGTCTCTTAAATTGACGAGTTTGTTCAAGAATGATCTACAAAAGAGAGGTGGTCGTATTAAGTACATGAGATTACAAGTGAAGTAGAGGCTCCAGGTTAATCATAAACACTGACAATAACTGAGATAGTTCACTAACTTGTCTTAATTCACCTTCTAAAACATGTTGTATAATCTTATGAAGATAGATCCGAATAAACAGGTAGATAATACATTCGATTTCTCACCTCGTTTTGAAAGTTTTGTAAGTGTATCAACGAACTTCCATCAGTAGTGGGATTACCCTTCTCATCTACAAGTAAATTTATTAGTGATAGAAAAATACCTGAACTGGTAGCATATGTTACATAGTTACTAGGAAACCAGCCAATGAATCCATTCAAACTACCTTCCCACCAACCACCTTCTAATTGTTTCAAAACTCTTAGTACGTCGCCTTTTTTAAATGAAAGCTATCAGCAAAATAAAAAGGATGGGTAAGATTAAAAGGAAATAAGATGAGGTTATAGCAAAAACATCTGAAATAATGAATGAATGGATAGAGTTTAGATTTTAACCATTCGACTTCCTGCCACTGGGTGGAAAGTTAGAAACTCGCTTCATTGACGTAATAACGTTTAGTAGTATTGTAATGAACGAGAACACAGGTGGGGACGATCAGTGCATTTTAATACAAAACTACCGAATCTCTTGGTAAAATATGAGAACCATACATTGAATACTTGATTTGCGAAATTCCAGCATTTGTCCTTCAAATTCTGTGTGGTTCTTCCAAGTCATAATATCTTCTCTATTTTCGTTTTTGTTTTCTTCAAGTCGACCCTCATAGCCTTCTGCTGCCATGCGTTACTCTTCTGATTGGTGTTACATACTACTTATATTTGTCGATATAAGTAGCATAAACTACAATATTTCTAGACCTCAAAATGTAGATATCAGTCATCATTTTACATAATAAACAATGAATAAATACATGTGTTAATGCTTAAAAGTAATTGACAATCACATTATTGATCAGTTGGTATGCAAAATGATGGAATTGGACAAAGTTAATAGCAACCTAGTAACTAGTGAGAAAAGATTTTACAAGACATGAATTACGAATATGGTCAGATTTAATTTCTTTGTACCCTATTTAAGCCCTTGTTTGTGTATTTTTATTCCAACGACAGATAGTTAACTGCCAAATAGGTGGACTGGGGAATATGTTCTAGTCCTATGGTTATAAAATTAACAGTGCTTATGTTAAACAATGGCATCAGTCCAATAGATTAATGTTTTGGTTTCAACAATGAAAGATATTCAGTATACTCCATAAGAGTATGGAAGACAAATGAAGTCAAGTGATTGTTGGTCTACCATGGTACTGCATATCCTAACGTTGCTGCACTGCCTTGTGTATTAGACCTTTAGGTCGAAGGCTCCGGATGAGGCCCCCTAAGATCACCAGCATCGGTTTTGGCACCCAGGCAATATTACAGCCCTCATACAAATCAAGTGAGTTGTATGGCGCATATGTATTCGGTGCCACTTTGTACCAATATGTGTTCAAATAAATAAATAAAAATAAACAATCACAGCAACAGTGGACCTAGCTACCACAGAATTTGGATTAGGATGCACTCATCGCTGATTTTAACCAGCCTATCTCTTCGTTGCTCACTAATCTTACTAGTAGTAGGAATGGGTGCATGTGATCTTCAGTGCTTAGTTAGAGACTCGCTTTTAGTGTTTGAGTCGTGGCCTCTGCAGCACACAGATTCATTGCCTGGTATCGTCCCTGGTTTTATTATAAGCTTGTGGTTAGCTATAGGGATTTTCGACTTATTATTAGTCCCTGAATTAAGACCTCTACTAACTGTACTTGTGGCTATAGTGTTAGTAGTAGTGGCAAAGCTAATACTGTGCATGTTACTAAATAGACTGAATTAGATGTAAGAAAATTTAAGGATGTACACGATGTAAGGTAGTAAAGAGAAAAGTAATAAAAATAAGTGAATATATGCTACACAATAATAGTATCTGAAAAACACTTAAAATTGCGATGTCACCACCTTTCGACGTTCTAATAAGTAACTTCGCGTAGGTTCAGTAACACCCCAAGTGAACAAACGTGTGTATGTTGCGGTTGCAGTTACTAGTCAGTCAGTCAGCTACAACGTAGGACTATGCACATATTACACACAAGTTGCCACCTCATTAGCACAAGATGAACACCAAATTCATAGTGGTCACTTAAGTGGTAGTAATATATAAGATTGAGTATAAGGACATAGTACAGGAAGAGAGATATAAAACAATTTTAATCTCACAGCTCAAGGGAAGACAGAGTGTATAAACCTACGCCATTGTGATCGATTCTGAGCCATATCACCCAGTCCCCAACTATTGATCACGATAGTCACGCGGTCCCCAACCAAGCGGTTTGCATCTACTAACATAGCTAGGACCAGAAGTTAGTAACTTCAAGCACTGATCCCACGTTTTGGTTTGGCCGACCTTAACTTTCTTCCAACTATCCCCAACACTGGTCAGCATTATGCGTCGTGGTAATCGGTGTTCAGGCATGCGTAACACGTAGTCCAACCATCTCAGTCGACGAACATTTACAACCTTGTCAATTGATTTACCATAAGTCCCTAATACCTTGCGTCTAACCTCACCATTACACAACCGGTGATCCCAGCAGATGCGAGCAGTATTTCCAAGACATCTGTGGTCGAATACTAGTAACTTGCGAATACCTTCTACCATGAATGACCACATTTCTCAGCCTTAAATCAGAACAGAACGAACTACCGCGCAGTATACTCGTCCCTTAATTGATAGACGGATATCTCGCCTTTGACAACGGGCACGTAAGTTGGTAAAAGCCAAACGAGGTTTCTGAATCCGCGCAGAGATTTCGTCAGACACCAACCCATTAGGGTTGATCAGACTTTTAAGATAAGTGGAGTTTTCGACACATCAGACTAGTTCACTCCCTATCCTTGGTTCAGGTGTTAAAGCAGGCCATTAATGAAGAAACAATTTGCATTTAGGGGGGAGCGCACTTCAAGCGCCTTGACATCGTTGCTCAGTGCCACCAAAAGACTCAGCATTTTATTAGCGTCTTCACCAAACTAGGCGTTAAAAAATCACCATAGAACTTTAAAGCCTAGCTCTCGAATGGTAAAAAAGCTGAGCAAAAATAAAACAACTAACCTCATCGGTATGTGACGGTTATAATCATATAAAGCACAAACCAGCAATTGCTTTTGTGACATTTATAAAGTAACATTGAGATGCCGACAAATTAAAAATAGGCTTCGTCTACAACCCGAAGTTTGGAAGACCATTATGTAGCGGATCGCATCAGGTCAGGAGGTATTTTGTGTACTAGTGGGGCATGCAGAGTGACGTCAGGAGGACTGGAAAGTAGAACAGACAAGGTGATTTGACGACCTGGAGAGTGCACAGAATTTGCTCACACTTATCACAGATAGCCAATATGTGACTTACCGTTCTTGCGTTGACCGCTACTGACCTACACTGCCTTCAATAACCAATGTAGACTTTCATAGTCAGTGTATGAATTTGAGATGATATTTCAGCATTATTTCGTTGTCACTACAATTTCTCCAGTTGAAATGATTTCATTTCTACTGATACTAGCTCGAGAGTTAGGTTACATCTCAAAACCACCTGATACAAAAGTAACAGTATTTCAGATAAAGATTTTGTGTTGTGAGGACAGAAGGCCTATAGCCTTTGCTATTCCTTGTCTAGTATGCTTCTGTGAGTGTCCAGTATTCTATTGAAAGAGTCAATTGAAGATGTGAACACCACAGTTTCGAGCAAAAGGTTCCAAGAATTGACGACTCAGTGTGAAAACCTGTATGCCACGGGTATTTTGTTTGTTTTTGGCTTTTCTACTCTCCTACTTCGTCCTCTGAGACGTGGGAAGAAAAATGGAAGATATGTAAGGTTCGAAATTATCTCTTGGTATTCTATACATCAAAATTAGATCACCTCCTAGTCTTTGATATGACTGAGTATGGTAAACCCCGGAGTTATGGAATTGCAGGAATAGCTGCCCTCTGTAAGTTTTCCAGGATATTTGAATCTTTCTTTAAACAGAAGCCTGCAGCCTGGATGCAGTTCTCAAGCCTAGTCCCCATTAAGGTTGTGTATACTGTATTGAACATGGTAGTATCTAACTTATTAAATGTCCGTCCTAAAGCTTAGAGGGTTCTTTTTGTAGCCCGTAGTTCTCGACTCCATTTAGAGCGTACGAATGTTTGTTATCGCCTATTCTCGTATATAATCGTCGACTTGAATCGCGTTAGTCAATAACGGAATTTAGATAAGGCAATTAACGAGAATGGCCTTTGAATACATATATTTTGTATGTAAAGTGAATGTAATAGAACAGAGCAAAATGACGCGCAGGGAGGATGGCTGAGAAGTCAACTCCATTTCAAGCCAGGCATTACTCAGTATTTATAGGCAGACAAAATAAACCAAAGACATGTGATGAGTCATGGGACATGAAGTGTACACACATATACGCTCATATAAAAACAGTCAAGGCTAATAAGTGAGTAATTAACAAGGTCAAAATATGACTCAAGTAGAATGAATAGAATGGAATGTCCGAAAACTAGAATAAGATATATTATGGGCTAAAACTAATGACTAACACTACATTCTAAACCCCTTAGCTGCGATCTTCCGGTAATGGGCCATGACTCACTGTCACCCAAAGATCCTTTTTAGACCGGACCCCATACTGTATTCATCTAACTTTGTATCCCCAAATTGCACGTAGGCACACTTGGGTGCGTTCGTAGACATTAGCTACCCTTCAGACTAGCGAATCAGAATATCTAAGTCTGCCTGAAATTCCCATGTGTCGGAGTCTCCTGTTATTCCTCGCCAGATGTTTTGCTTTATCAGAGTATAGTATCGTCGGAGACTAAACTATACTTAGAGTTCATTTATATACAGTGTAGAAAATAAATGACCTAGAACCGAGCATTGTGATATTCAACTAAGTCTCCGGGTGGAGCACTTCGAATTGACTCTTACTTTCTGTCTACGGCCCACGGAGAAATCCTTAATCCATTTTGGGAGAGGTCTGACAATGCCTTGATTTTCCAGCACCAAAAGCAGTCTATTTATTGTTACCTTATGAAATGCCTTGCTGAAGTCTATGCAAACAACATCCACTGGTTCCCCATTGTCTAAAGCCTCTATCTATTGCTCCCTTGTTATAAGGAGGTTTGGTGTGCAAGAAAAACTTTTTCTAAAACCAAGTTGTTCACTGTTTAAAGAGTTGTTGTTTTCCATGAATGTCATTATGGTCATTTTGACCATTTTTCCCACCATTCGAACTATGACACTGTTGAAGATGACTGGTCTGTAGTTTGATGGAAGTTGTCTTGGTCCTGTTCTATGTATCAGAGTGACAGTGGCATCCTTCTAGTCTGTAGGCAACACATCTTGGCTAAACGGCACACTGAATATCGCGATCAGTGGGGCTGCAATATATTGTGCAATTTCTCTAAGGATTTTGAGATGTAGTTCATCTGGTCCTACTGACTTTTCCATGTTTGTGTCGAGAGCCCTAAGTAAATCGTCTCGGTCAAAGTCCACGGTGAGCAGGTGGTTTGCTGACTGTGTATTTTGGTCTAGTTCTTTGTCTAGAAGAGGTTCCTGAGTGAAACTGCCCCAAAATAGTTACTCATAGCCTCTGCTTTATCTTGCTCTATCATTTCAGATTCACTTTCTTTAATTAGGTTTGGAATCCAACGATGCATCCTTGATCCGTAATTTCTGTGTGTAGCACACCATTAACTCTGTGGAGAACTTTCCCTTACCACCCAGAGTGGTATAGTGATATATACATTGTGTCATTGATCTCAGGAGTCATTCCTGAGTACCTCGTATCTTTTGACTAGCTTAGTATGGATATGTTTTTTATAGTTTTGCACACCAGCATTTCATCTACTTCTGGATGTGTAATGGGACTTGGGTAAGAATCCTGTACAATAACCTTATTTTTCCCTCTATGCTCCCTTGCTTTTCCTAAGCGGAAGCTCTGTGACTCATCTCGGACCGGTTGTTCTCCCTCCAGAGGAGTTTTCGAGAATAAGAGGCGCTATTCGAAATGCCCTATAGATGATATACTTTACTATTTTCCAATGATTGCTGAAAGTCAGTATTAACCTATCTTGTGACGATGGGGCATTTTGGTGAGACACACTCGTTCCCATGTAGTTTGGCCTACTGTAGCAAAGTGAGGCAGAATTACCCTTCCTCTGTGGTATCTCGTTTATAACCAAAATTAAAGTAATTATACATTGGTCACTACCCGTTTCTGACGTTCAACAATGGAATCCTTTGACTACATGCTGATCATTTGACAGTAAAGTAGAGTCTTAGTAATTTCTCGTCCTTCCAAACCCTTGAGGTTACTTAAACGTTTAGTCAGTCGTAAACTTTTAATGCGACGGTTGTGTAGTTTGATGATGAGAAAACTTTGACATTTGTAGGCTTTTTTATGTCATTTGACTTTTTTATTGTTCCACTTACTGAACGTAAAAAAACTCAAACACAAAACCTATGATTAATATGCTTCTCTTCCATTTAATTCTCTTTATAGCACCCCTTTACGTGGTATATATACATATATATATATATATATATAGAGAGAGAGAGAGAGAGAGACTCATTTATATAAGAAGAACAATACTCACCTACCTTGAAGGGACAACATATTGTTACTATCGGTCTTAAACAGTATGACCGAAATCAGGGCATCTGACATTTTTAGTGATAGAACGAAATGGCAATATTAACAATGTTGGTACATTTCTGTTACGAAGTTCTTTTAGCGAAATTGACAAAACTCAAGCGGCTGACTCTCGTCTCGTGAGCGGTTGCTTAGTTGCCCAATGACGAAGATGCAAAAAACCTTTGTGGCACGAATGAACGAACTGATTGTTCGAGGAGGTTTCAAGTTTAAAAAGTAGATAACGAACTCAATTCCGATAAGGGAAGTTTTTCTGCAATCCGATAGTATGGAAACGTTAGCTGATATGCCTTTGAATCAAGGATCCTTTCTCTGAGCCCTTGAGATTGAGTGGTACAGCATACAGGATGTTTTCAATCTTTGATTTGGATCATGAGGAAAACACTCTGGTCGGGAAAGGAGCAATGTCCACCGTTTTATCCATTTTCGATACACTAGACCTAATTGCTTTAATATATCTTCCTGCTAAGCAACTCTTACAGAACTTTTGTAAATCACTTTGGTTGAGACCAGTCTCTTAATGCTATGTTTTATCCTCGTGGATCGATTGAGTTACATTTGTTTTCCTATGTCTCGGAAACAAGCCGCAGTGTGGTGGCCTACTTGTGGAACATACGTAGGTGCAAACTCTACAGCGTTTTTCTCTATAGATAGACTGAGGTCGCACACATGAAGCTAGTAACTGTGTCTAGAGCCGGCATCAGTATTAAGTACCCGAGTTATTGAAGTTTTGAATAGAAATCTTTCACATATATTTGATAACATTAACTTTTGTACGTGTCCTATGATGTTTTTGTATTATATGAAAGATACAGAGAGCAGGTATCCCATCTTTCCAGGCAGTGTAAAACTGTCTGTGTTAGTTGTTTTAGGATGGCTGGGGCATCAGTTAATCCGAAAGGCATCTGAAATTTGCGAAGTCCATTTGATACGACAAACATATTTCTATGACAATGGGTTTTGTGGAGATTTTTAGAAGTTTCACTGGTTGAAATCATGAGTCAACTGAAGATAGACCACCATGGAAAACCTGGAAGCACTGGACGGCCGTTTCGCCCTAGTATGGGACACATCAGCATTGCACATCCACGATCCCGCAGCCCGCGAGATTCCAACCTAAGAACTATCAGTCTCGTGCCAGGCGCTTAACCAACTAGTCTACTGTCAGGGCAGGTACACGTAGTTTTTACAGGTATGATCTGCAAATTACAATATTAGATTGTTTACAGCATACTTTCCAAGTGGTGTCATTAAATGAATAAAATCAACAAAAGTAAATAACAGTACATTCGTGCAGATGTCCTGGAGTGTCATTGGTTAGGGTAATACTTTAGTATTATACTGAGTATGGCCTTTAAAATATTTTCCAATGTGGCATCGCGTCCACGTTACACACTAGATTCGAGCTCAACATAATTGGGTTAGAATTGTGGTCGTGCTAAGTATTTATGCAATACAACTTTTCAATTTAATAGTTGTGATAAAGTAGATTTGTAGAACGCTTGGTGTGGACTATGACCCTGAGGAAACACGTACGTCAAGTTTTTTCAGGCGTCAAAGGCTCCATACATGTGCCCTCAGAGCGAGATTCTGAAAAAAAAACAAAGCAAAGGAGCAGCAAGGCACTTGGATATGAACGCTTAACAATGCTTAACATTTTGTAGTGGAGTAGACAGAAGTATGATAAATTAATAGGTTACTCTCGTGCTCGTTCTTGTTCCAAGATCTAAATTCGAAAACCAGCAACAGCCTTCCATGGTATGAGAAGGGTGAATTTATGCGCAACGTTTCCATGTCAACCTAACGTATCGCCAGGTGCAACAACGGTCATGTCTGCGTTCATGTAATCATAGAATTTGTCATTTTATAATGTATTCTTTAATAAATAACTAGATTATGCTGTGAATTCTGCTCTGGTTGTAATTTTATGGCCAAAACAGCAAACATACACTATGCAATGGTAGCAGATTTCCGGCATTTCAATGTTAAGCTTGCTTTCGCTCACGACGTAATGAGTACATCCCCCCTTTTACTGCTTTATGGTACGTTTCCCGTTGCCCGACATTCACGACTTGACGGCTACCTTAAAAGGTACAACTGTCATTTCGAAAATCGACTTAGTTAAAGCTTATAACCAAATTTCAACGGCCACTGACGATATCCCAAAAACCGCAATCATTACTCCTTTCGGTCTTTATGAATTTTCGGGCATGCCTTCCGGCCTAAGAAATGCTGCTCAAACATTTTCAAAGGCTCATAGATGATGTTTTTGGAGGTCTCAACTTCGTATGTTGATGACTGCTCGGTAGCGAATCCGGACAGAGAATCCCATCTCCAGCATCTGGATCAATAAGCCAATCAATCTGTGATATGGATTGTCATCTTACGACCACCACTCAGACTCATGTTTCCAACCATCAAGCTCATAGCAGGACGGTTTTGCTGGCCTGGTATGAATAAAGACGTGAGGGAGTGGGCACGCTTCTGTGTAAGCCGCCAGAAATCTAAGGCTATAAGATACAAAAAATGTCCCTTGATCTCATTCACGACTGCCGATGCTCGTTTTGACCATGTTCATCTGAATTTGGTGGGACCCTTACTAGATTCAAATGGATATTCTTATCTTTTAACCTGCGTAGACAGTTTCACTCGGTGTCCGGAGGCAGTGCCTATCAAGCACATCACTGCTGAAACAGTGGCTCGCACCTACGTCGAACGATGGGTAGCGAACTTGGGCTGCCGTTCAACCATCACTACAGACCGCGGACGTCAGTTGGAATCAGAACTTTTCCGTCGTCTGACCACACTTTTAGGAATCACTCGCTTCCGAACGACGATGAGGATTACGAGGAACCATAATTTTCATTGTACATCATTTTTTTACTATAACGTACTTCATGGTCCCTTATAGTAAGGAGGACGAGCAGACGCTGCTAAGCATAGCGAGCTATCAGAAGAGGGTTAACCAACAACAAACTCGTTGGATTTAAACTTCTGTCTGGTCACGTCTAAGGGTCATCATTACTGTGGTGGACCAGACAAATATGAACGCAAAAAGTATAAATAAAGTTACTAAAGATAAATAGTAATATTAATATATACAGTTAATTGTTACAAATACAATAAAAATTGGGGACGTTACTTAAATTGCCCAAACGTTGCGTGTTCTGATCAGGTCCAGTAATGTAAATCCACAATTATAAATGTTTGATGACTCTGAGCAGGTTGGTGAACTCTCTAGCGATATAGTCCAACGTTGGATGTGATATATTCCGATTATAGTCTATAAATGTAGATAGTATTTGATTTAGACTTCCATTAACTCAATCACAAATGAAGATAGAACGAGGAATGCGTGAGTAGTAATGTATTTTGCTAACCAGCACTAATATGTCACGCTATGTAGTAGCTCAACGGAAAGTGTGTTCAAGGTCATTTACTAAAACAACATGTACAGTCATTTAATGATAAATGTACATACGGTGAAAAATTGACAAACAAATACAAATAATATTAAAAACTATTTACAAAATAAGCTTGTCAGTCATATCTCCACATAGCTCCCCCCAGAGTGTCCGGAGGTAACACTGGTTGTAATAACAATAAGAAAAATTTTATACAAAAAAAAATAATATTTACATTAATAACCAATTAACAATGTGGAGATGCGTATGACATGTACGTTAATAATATACAGTGTGTTATTGCGTGAAAATAGCGGTGATGTGGCATAGCATGACAAACAAAAGTAATGAGAATACCGTCTTTCAAAATTTTGGTTTGCTAACAATGATAATAATGTACAGAACTGTTACTGAACCCAAAAAAAAAGAACTGCTTTTTTTTTGTGTGTGTACAACAAATGAATAATTAAATAGAGTTTACTCGTTTATTATTGTAACAAATTTTTTTTATAAAAAAAATGTGACAAAACGAATAATTGTGGGGAAAAAAATATGGTTAATTATGTACACTAAAAAAAGGAAAAAAAAATTTGTTTTTTTTTTAATCGACGAAATGGACATAACGCTTGGGTTTGTTTATAGGTCTGCCGGAGCGTGTTAAACAAGAAGGCTTAGTATTAAGTTTTTTGTCCTCCACTGGTTTTTCAGTCACTGGTGAAAGGGGTTGATTGTCAACAGCGTTGTCTTTTCTTACTTGAGTAGATTCATAGAAAGCAGGTTTGATTCTGTCTATAGAAATAGTCTGCTTTTTGCCATCTATGCTGATGATGAAGTATTTTTGTGTGCGTTTAATTACTTTATATGGACCTTCGTATGGTTGTTTCAATGGTTTTTTAACCGCATCTACTCGGACGAAGACAAATTTACACGTTTCAAGGTTTTTATCAAGTTGGACTCGATTGTTGTGTTCTCTAGGTGGTATTGCTTTGATGTTCTGCATCATTTGTAGTAATCTGCTTACAAAGCGAGAAGGGTCTCCTGGCGTTGTGGGTTCATTCTTGACCAGTTGTCCTGGTAACGTTAATGTCGTGCCATAGACTAGTTCAGCGGCCGTGCATCCGATGTCTTCCTTCACTGACGAGCGAATCCCAAGGAGAACGAGCGGTAAAGCATCGCTCCATTTTGAAGGGTCCGGTTGTGCCATCAGAGAGCTTTTTAGTTGGCGATGGAATCTTTCAACCATGCCATTAGCTGCCGGATGATAAGCTGTCGTTTTAATATGATTTACTCCAAGAAGTTTAGTGAACTCGTTAAATAGAACGGATTGGAATTGGGGACCGCGATCTGTTGTGATTGTTGATGGTACGCCAAAGTTGGATATCCAGCGGTCGAGGAAAACTGAAGCCACTGTCTCTGCCGATGTGTCTTTAATGGGGCATGCTATGGCCCATCTTGTGAACCTATCTATTGCGGTGAGGATATGTGTGAAAGAGTTTGATGGTGGCAGAGGCCCAACTAAATCTAAATGCACGTGCTGGAAGCGTTTGTCAGGGATAGGGAACTTCCCACTTGGACTGTAGGTGTGTTTTTGTATCTTACTGCGCTGGCACTGGAGGCAGTTACGTGTCCATCGTTTAACATCCGAGTTGATTTTAGGCCACACAAAACGTTCGGTAATGAGCTTTGTTGTTGCTCTGATGCCTGGATGTGAAAGACCATGCAAATGCTGGAATATTTTTCGTCGGCAAGCATGTGGGACAAACGGACGATTGTTGCCTGTTGAAGTGTCGCACATGATGAATTCGTCTGAAAGGGGAATAGGTACAGGTTTGAGGTCTAAGCTAGACTTTTCTTTGCAGACTTTTAATTCTGCATCGTCTGCTTGTAATTTAGCCAAGGTTTCCAGGCTGATGTCATGATTGAGTACCATCGTATTGATATCCCTCCTAGATAGTGCGTCTGCAACAATGTTCGAGTGACCTTTGATAAACCTGATGTCTGTGGTAAATTGTGAGATATAATCAAGTTGTCTTGCTTCTCGTGGGGAGTGTTTGTCATACGATGTGCTAAAAGAATGGCAAAGGGGTTTATGATCTGTCATAATGATGAAATCACGACCCTGTAGCAAAAAGTTGAAATGTTTTACTGCTAAATACATAGCCAGAAGTTCGCGTCCGAAGGTGCTATAGCACTCTTGAGTTGGTGATAATCGTTTTGAAAAGAAAGCTATAGGAGTAATCTTGTCGTTAACGCATTGCTGTAATACTGCTCCTACTGCTTTTTGGGAGGCGTCAGTGCAGAGGATGAGGTTTGTTGTGGGATCGGTGTTTAGGTGCTGTAGCATGGTAGCATTAGATATCATCAACTTTGCTTTCTCGAATGCTGTTTTGGCGTCACGGGGTAGGTTGAATGTCTGAGTCTTCTCTCTCTTCGTACCTTTTTTGTCGGTTTTCAACAGATCGGTTAATGGCTGTAATACTTCAGCACAATGTGGTAAGAAACGGCGATAAAAATTACACATACCGAGGAAGCGTCGTAATGACTTAACCGAAGTTGGTTCGGGGTAGTTAGTAATATCCTCAACTTTCGTCTGAAGTGGTTTGATCCCTTGTGAGTCGATGTAATGTCCCAAAAACTCTAAGGCTGGGACTGCGAATATGCATTTCGAAGGATTGATGACGACACCATGTTTTTTAAAACGATCAAAAAGGATCTGGACATGTTGGATATGCTCTTCTAAAGATGAGCTTGCAATCAGAACATCGTCGATGTAGGCAAACACGAAATCAAGGCCTCTTGTTACGTTATCCATGAAGCGTTGGAATGTCTGCGCAGCGTTTTTTAATCCGAATGGCATCCTTAGAAACTCAAACAAACCAAAAGGTGTTATTATGGCTGTTTTCTCAATGTCTTCCGGTGCCATTGGAATTTGATGGTATGCGCGCACGAGGTCGAGTTTGGAGAAAATACATTTACCGTGTAGGTTTAATGAAAAATCGTGTATATGCGGAATCGGGTACTTGTCAGGAATGGTTTGATTGTTTAATCGTCGATAGTCACCACACGGACGCCAATCTTGGTCCTTCTTTGGTACCATGTGTAACGGCGAGGCCCAAGGGCTGTTGGATGGTCTGATAATACCAAGTTGCATCATATGTTCGAATTCTCTTTTAGCTACTTGCAACTTGCTTGGTGGTAGTCTCCTCGCCCTGGCGCTAATAGGTGGTCCGGTGGTAGTGATGTGATGTTGCACATGATGTGGATCGCATTCTTTTTGGTAGTCTATTTTCGTGATGCATTCGTATTCTGTCAGTATGTCGTTGAAAACGTTGTTCGCAGGCTTCATTATCCGTACACCATGGATTTCACAGTCGTTGGAAGGTGTACCTTCTACCTGTAAACGTGTATTTGCGTCGATTAATTTCTTCTTGGTCATATCTACTAACAAATTGTAGGCACTGAGGAAATCAGCTCCGAGAATGGGTCGTTTGACTTGAGCAACTATGAATACCCATGTGAATCTTCTGCGGAGCCCGAGATCTAATATAAGAGATTGCTCTCCGTAAGTTTTGATAACTGATTCGTTAGCCGCTACTAAGGACAATTTAGTGCTTGTCGTATGTTGTCTGCGTGAGAGATGAAGTGGGATGATGCTGATTTCTGCTCCAGTATCGACTAAGAAGTCTGAGCCAGAAATACGATCCCTGATGTGGAAGAGGCGGCTAACATGTTGGCCAGTAACAGCTGCCGCCATTACTGTCTGGCCACTTCGTTTCCCTGATGGTCTGGCTTGTTTGTCGTGAAGTTGCACGGTTTTGTGCAACGACGTGCTTTCTCACCATAATTCGAATGATACCAACAAATTCCGGCTGCCCGCTTAGGTGACCTAAGGCGATGTCTGGATACTGATCTCCTTCTGGACGTAGATCTGGGAGGTCGAGAACGGATGGTGGAAATAGTGGCCTGCAGTGATGCTAGCTGCTGTGTTAACTGTGTTATTTGTTGTTGGATGTTGAGTGCGTCGCTCATGTTTTCTCTACTTGAGGATGGTATCGCGTTAACGCCGCAACTATCGGGATATATTTCTATCATCTTATCGGCCATGTCTGCTAGATCATCAAGACTGACAGAGGCTCCTGATATGCTGAGGATTTGTCTGACGCTATGTGGTAACCTTTGTGACCACATCTGCTTAAGTAATGCTTCGTCTAACTTGTATGAGCCTGCTAGTTGTCTCATATGTCTAAGCAACTGTGAAGGTCTTTTGTCCCCTAACTCGCATGCGGTGAGTAGTTGCTGTAAGCGTTTTTCGTCAGACTGCGAAGTACGGTGGATTACTGCGGCTTTTATTTTGTCGTAGGGGTCCGTTTCTGGTACGTTATCTATCAGGTCTCCGACTTCTGCTGCCACTTCTATGGGTAATGCTCCAACGATGTATGCATATTTTGTCGCTTGCGAGCGTATACCTCTCGACAAAAATAATGCCTCAACCTGTGCAAACCAGATCCTGGGATTATTAACACCGTACGTTGGTAACCTTAACTCTGAGATAGCGTTGATCGAGTTTAAAACATTATCATCTGGCTGTGATGAATGGAAGGGGTTGGTTGACGGGCTATCAATATCGATAAGTTTATTAGGAGAGTTCATAATGTCAAAGACCAAAATGGTGTCGTGCCAATTAATAATAATAAAAAATTATGTAGATATATATATAGTAAATGTCTATAAAAAAAATCAGGGCTCACCAAATAATTGTGGTGGACCAGACAAATATGAACGCAAAAAGTATAAATAAAGTTACTAAAGATAAATAGTAATATTAATATATACAGTTAATTGTTACAAATACAATAAAAATTGGGGACGTTACTTAAATTGCCCAAACGTTGCGTGTTCTGATCAGGTCCAGTAATGTAAATCCACAATTATAAATGTTTGATGACTCTGAGCAGGTTGGTGAACTCTCTAGCGATATAGTCCAACGTTGGATGTGATATATTCCGATTATAGTCTATAAATGTAGATAGTATTTGATTTAGACTTCCATTAACTCAATCACAAATGAAGATAGAACGAGGAATGCGTGAGTAGTAATGTATTTTGCTAACCAGCACTAATATGTCACGCTATGTAGTAGCTCAACGGAAAGTGTGTTCAAGGTCATTTACTAAAACAACATGTACAGTCATTTAATGATAAATGTACATACGGTGAAAAATTGACAAACAAATACAAATAATATTAAAAACTATTTACAAAATAAGCTTGTCAGGTCTATCTCCACATTACTCCACTAGATGGAATGAGTGATCTTTAGAGGTAAATAAATCCCCAAAATAAATAGCTCTGTAAATTTTCGACATTTGGTGCTGACCACATTAGTTTTAGTGGACTCCGTGCTCAAAATCTACTGCAATCGCTAGCCAGATCAAATCAGACAATCCCCGATATATTGATAGCTTATCAAATATATCTTCGAACCACTTTGCCTCTGTCATTCGATTTCACTTAATGTGTACGATCAATATTAGAAAGTGTTACTAGTAAAAGCGTTGTCAGGCTCCGAAAACCTGAGGCGTCTTCAACTCCTTCCTTGAAGTGTAACTATTGGCGAAGACCCAAATACTTTACTCTATTCAGCACCAGTTCAGATAAGTCAAGTTATCCATTTCACTTTCTCAAGGTGATGATAGCTACTTTGAGAATTGTACAAGTTTGCAGAAAGAGTTTGTTTAAATATGTAGAGTATGCATTTCTATGGTGTTAAATTAGACCGAATATATGAACTTACTGCGCTACCAAATAATTTTACTGGTGCAGTTTTTGTTAATATTATATGATATGTTTGCCAATGCATGCTCTGAATTGTTTAGTCACGTTAATGTTAATCTTTCGGTTATATATGTGTAAGAACATTACAATATGTAATTAATTATTTCATCCCAGTGTTCAGGACCTATGTATACTTTTCTGTAGTTTGATTTTTTGCCTACTTCTGTCTAGCACGTTCGTTTTTCAAGCGGGATATATAAATCTTCTTTTGTCACAATTCAAAGATGCTATACTCGTTTCATTGTGCTATCTGATTTTGAGTATTTCTTTACATTGCTGGGGAGCGGTACGAAAGTTTGTAAATCTTACTCATTTCTAGACATCGAGATGGAACGATCCTGCTAAGATGCCATCTTCAGTCGGATACCAAATACTCTATGCTTTTCAGAGGACATGTAAGTATAAGGACTCATTTGAATCGCATACATATTTGTAAAATTGTACTCAAGAAAATGTCATTAAACTCTGGTATTCTGAGTTTACACTCACGTATAATGTTTCGATCTAGTACAACTATGAAGTTAAGTAACTTGGCGTTAATCAGGGGCATTTTTGGTTTTACCTGAAACATTACTTTAAATAGTATTTTTGTGGCAAAAAAAATAACCGAGATATTTTATCTGAAAATATCATGTCCGACTTCCAGTTTCTAACCAGTAAAGATTCTTGATTTTTGCAGTCACAGCTGAGAAACACAACTACTAGTACATCTGGCTGAAGAAAAGTTTGTCGGTTTGGTAAAAACCGGATGATGAAGAGACGTTATGTAATACCACACTTTAAAGCACAAATTGCTTATGAAGCATGAATATTCAGTTTCAGTTTCAGTTTTCAGTTTCAGTTTGGGAAGGACAGGAGGCTCGATGGCCTATGTTAGTCCTGGCAATGGTGGTCTCTCAGTTGATCCAACTTTCTTTTGAAAGAGTCGACGGATGGAGCCTCAACGACGTGCTGAGGTAGTGAATTCCACTCGTTGATGATTCGATGGGAAAGTCGATAGTCAGCTGACAAGTAATTTGTTCTCGGCTTATGAACTTTTTTGGAGTGTCCTCGTAAATTCTCTGTTTTGGAAGACAAGAAAAATGAGGGCATGTTAGGTGCAAATTTATCACTAAGCAATTTGTAGACTGTAATCAAGTCGCCTCTAGTTCTGCGATATGACAACGGGAAAAGGTTCAGCTTGGCCAGTCGAGATTCATACGGAAGCTTCGCTATTGCGGGAACCAGCTTAGTCGCCGTTCTCTGAACCTTTTCCAGAAGCTCACTGTCTTTTTTAAAGCAGGGGCTAGCCGCCTGTATGCAGTACTCAAGTTTAGGACGAACGAACACTGTATACAAAGTCAAAAACGTCTTAGTGTCGACATGACTAAAAGCCCTACGTATTGACCATAACGTTCTAAAACTTTTGGCGGCTATTGCACGGCAGTGTGCAGTAGTCTTTAAGTCTTGACTAACGATAACTCCTAAGTCATTATATGTCTGGACGACAGGTAGCTCAGTGTTATTCATCGTGTATGTATCTGTGCCTTGATGACCGATATGCATCACAACACACTTGGAAGTATTTATCGGCAACTGCCATGTTTGAGACCATTCAGATAACTTCTTCAGGTCATTTTGAAGTTCTAAGCTATCACTCTTACATCGTATCGTTCTCCATATCTTGACATCGTCAGCATATAGCAAGACCGATGATGATAGGAGACAAGGAAGGTCATTTACATACAAGAGGAATAGCACTGGCCCCAAAACTGTACCCTGGGGCACTCCGCTAAGCACAGTTTCCCAGCTAGATAACTTTGAGTTCACCCTTACTCTTTGTTGACGCCCAACTAAGAAGTCTTTTATCCACATCAATAAATTACCTCCAATCCCGATATGTCTTAACTTATATAACAGCCGGTTGTGCGGAACTTTATCAAAAGCTTTACTGAAATCAATGAAGGCGACGTCTACAGGTAGCTTTTGGTCCTTAAGAGCGCACCAGCTTTCACGAGCCACTAATAAGTTAGTGAGACAAGAATAACCTATTCTGAAGCCATGCTGCTTCTCCGAGAGGATCCGGTTTTTATCGAGATACTTAAACAGCTCCTTCCGAATAATCTTTTCTAAGATTTTAACAACCACACTAGTTAGGCTAACGGGGCGGTAGTTCTCAGGTTTGTGTTTCGTACCTGTTTTGAAGACAGGACTTACTATGGCGTTTTTCCAATCTTTCGGTAAGCGACCCTGCGTAACGGATAGGTTAAAGCATGTACTTAAAGGGTTCGCAACGAAGTTAGATAATTCCTTCAGTAGCCTAGGATGTAATTCATCGGGCCCCGTGGATTTACCTATGTCAAGCTTATTTAGCAGACCAAAGACATCGAGTTCTTTAATGGTCACGCTATCCAGTGTATGTATGGGGGGATCTGTATACGCTGACGAGAAGGGTGCTTCTATGGTATACACGTTGCTAAAGTAGTTCGAGAACGCTTGAGCCTTACCAAAGTCGTCCTCCACTAATGATGAAGCAGTACTGTCTCCCCATAGAGCAGGAATATTTCCTTTTCTCCTTGTCCTTTGGTTTATATAGGAATACAAGCGTTTAGGACATTCTATGGATTCCTTAACAAGTTTTTCTTCGTACAATTTTCTAGACTTACGGAGGGTCGAGGCACAAGTGTTCCGAGCCTTTCGATACTGAGATTTTGACTCATCAGTCCCCAGTAACCTAAATCTATCCCACGTTTTCCTTTTCTTACGGAGAAGGATACGGACCTCCCTACTGAACCATGGTGGTGAGTTTTTCGGCCCCTTTGGTATAGTCCAAGGGATGTGAGGTGTGGTAACTTTTAAGTATGATTTTCGAAATGCGTCCCAGGCCGTTTCAATGGAGGACTCTGGGTCTATTGTCCAATCTATTAACGATGCTGAGTGCATGATGTCTGGTATGTTTGCTTTCCAGACGTTGGGTCTGGACTGGACTGACGCGTCCTCATGACTGGCAGTTATATGGAAGTCGAAAGTTAAAACTGCGTGGTCACTTTTACCTAAGGGTGGCATATGGTGGAGGTTCGCAACATCATCCTCATAGTGAGTCAGTATAAGATCTAATAAGGATGATTCAGTGTCCGGGTCGTACCTAGTCGCTTCTTTCACATGTTGCACTAGGGCACATGTGATAACCGCATCAACTAGTTCCTGCTCGAAGGAATTTTCTGACGATTCAGTTCGCAGATTTTCCCAGTCTACCATAGGTGCATATTCATGACAGAAAAATGCACGCATTTAAGATTATCAAATATACTTAGTAATTTTCTAAAATACTACAAACACATAAGATATCATACAGTAATCCATATAATCATGGAATATATGAACCTATCTCGCTGAAAAATTTGTCCCTCAACGTTATGGTCTGTAGCCTGGTTCATTCAACAAAAATGCTCTTTGCACTTGAATGATCCAGTGGTGTAAAAATTAAATTATTATTATCAGCTTTATTCAATATTATATTTTTGGTACAATATAGAATTCTCAGCGTGAAGCATTTCAACAAGTTTCCGTTTCTTTCTTCTTGGTCGGTCCTGGCGATAAATATTGAGTGATCGCCAGTTAGATGTTAGCAGTTCAGTAAATGAACATCTGAATAATGTGCATTCTTTCCGTTGTATATTGCCAGCAACCACATTGTTTCTTATTGAGTTTTTTGTAACTTTGACAACGAAAGGTTGTACACTTCTCAGAAACGCAGCAGAATAGGTTATGCGATTAATAAACATAGTGATATATTAAAACAAACAAAAATAGATAACTTGTTGAAATATCTAGATGGCAGGAACAGGTAGCTCAGATGATCAAGCAGGCCGCCTGAAGTCCATCAAAAATGCCTGTAACTCGTGTTTACCTATTGGTGACCAGTCTGATCCAAATAGCGACTTTTGAACGCTGACCATAAAGCTGAATATATCCCTACCTTAGAAGACTGGTCAATGAATGTTGGGTTGTTTACCAAAGTTTATTGAGTATGATTAATACAAACCAATCATTACGCCGGACGAAAATGGTACATACGTCTTTCAGTCCGTCCTTATACATATTACATTTTTATTCTCTTTGTATTTGAGTACAAAATTCACTTGGTAAAGTTCTATCTGTTCTATAACCGTGGCATGGAAGCAGGACAGCTTAATTATTAAGAGGATGCGTCAAGATAGATATCTATCTTATAGTTTGACTTGGATATAAGAGTACTTAAGTAGGATAATCACAGCATTTCAATCCAGCTGTGATGTATGAAACCCATTATTCGAATTGAATGAGTAAATGGATCTATAGAAATGATAGTCCTAAAAATTACAATATTGTATTTAACTAAAAACAATGAAGGATTATCATTTCCGAATTCACATAAGCGTTTCATATCAAAAGTAAAGATAACTTTCATGTAATATGTTTTTAAAGAATTAGCAACTATTTGGATATTTTTTATAGCATGTTTATTTACTGACTAATGTCAAGTAACATTTGTACTTAATCTTAATTATCAAACCATTTTACATGGTGTGTTATAATGAGTAAACCAAATATGCACATAGATCCAAATAACTTTCCACGATAACCAAAATATTTTTATCCACTTTTACTGAATTTTGATTTTATTTGTGACAACATGAATATGTTGATAATCTCCAACTTTTCAAGCCCCTGTGTAATACAATGACCAAGAATTATTTAAACGAAAAATCTAATCATTTTAATTTACTTCATAAAGACCCTACTAACAGAATTATGTGTGTGACATGCATTTCTATATGTGATGTGAAATTGTTAGAAAATAAGTTATAATATTTATTTATCCAATTACGTGAGCACATCGGATATACCTTGAAAATGACATCTCTAACATAAAAATCATGTATCTAGGCTAAATTTGTTTTTGAACTTAACAACCTAGTTTCAAATACTATAGTGCATTAGATAAAAGCTGAGAATATCTGCGTTAAAATACTTGTATAAATTCTAGGTGACATAACTCGGATACGTCAAAGTGACAAAGTGTGTTACTATGGCTAATAGAAGGTTTACCGTCTCTCAACTACGTATTTTATTATAACTTCTATTCTAAATAATTTCTTTTTTCCAAGTACTTGAAAAACGGATAAATTGAATTGATTAACTTTATAGAGGCAAATTGTCTCTTTATTTTGTACAGCTGAGCTAACATGAATACATGTCTTGTTTGTTTTTACTAAATTTTAATTAAGGGTCAGTATTATACTACTTTTTTTACAAGAGAACAATTTATCGACTAGGAGATTCTAGATATTATGAAGACTGTGAATGGATAAAGAAACGAATCGAGAATAATTCTTGAAGATAAGAAAAATCATTATTTATATTTGAAAACTGCATGCTTCTGACTATCTTTGTGTAGCAAACAACATCTTAAATAAATGATTTCATGTGCAAATTAGTTTACCTAAAATTATCCAAAAGAATGTTAAAGATACTTTAGTTTTTAATTTAGCCCTTTTACTTGCCGGTTTCTCTCAATATTTTTTAACCTATTCATTGCTGTGTTAAAAACGACTAGGGTACAGTAAGGAAGTTTTCAAATAAAATTATGAGGCCTTGTTCCTTAACTTGATCAGGATGTAAATTAACAACGATATTAATCTCAGAAAATTCTCTTCAATGGTAATAATTTTCTTAGGGGGTTAGATGGATAATCAAGCTAAGACAAACCACTCACAACTCTGGTGTTTTTGCCTTAACAATTTTAGAACTCTTTTCGTGGAATCCGAATTGTACCGGAAACTGCCTACCAAAGTAGGGATGGAATATTAATACACGCCAAATTTACGGTTCCGAATGGAGTGTAGCGGATAAATGTACATCAACATAAGTGCCATAAGGAGGACTTACGACGATAATAGACAGGTACTAGTTCCAAGAACTATCTTTTCTCGACAGAACTTTCTACTCTACTTGGATTCTTACTCAAGCGAGGCCCGGTTGGGTTAGAATTAGGAACATTTATAAATAGCTAAATCTGAGACTAGAGTATACTACTTTAGACTCATGTTGAGAATAATGTCTTTAAGTTAAATATTTTGCTTCGCAGAGACCAAGTGAATTAATAACTGGACAACAAAGCATAACACGGGATAATAAACTAGCATAACCAGGGAAAGCTTTAATCTGACTGACTTTTTTAAAGAATTGGCTGTAAGTATCTGTAGTCAGTCATATGCACCGTGGAACCTCGTAAATATATGCGTGGGTTTGACATGCAAAAAATATCAACACGGTAGAGCGAAGTTATCGAGATAAATGTAGATAAGCCTCAAGTGTATTACAGAACCATTTGGGATCGAAAAAGTGATTTTAAAGTCAAAGTGTGTAAATCGATCTTGAACGAAGTTTTTCGAATCATATTAAATCAAGGTGTTAGCTGTGGGTCATATAATGATTACGTATAATAAGGAAAATATCATTTACTATTTAAAGGATGTAAGATTGCTAGGAAAGTACTCACATGTAGATGAGGAAATGGAATAGCTGTTTAAGATTAGGATTATGAATTGTGATATATATAATAGGCCTGAACATTGCTCTTGGTCTTGAACTTCAACGTTGAAGGACCTATAACCATATTATAAAAGTTCATTATTCACCTGAAAACAAAACCAGTAGAAGCAATAGCAGTGTTAGTGATGGTAAAAAAAATAGAAGTAACGAATATGATATGCGAAAAATGAATAAGTTTAAATAATAAAAGGCACGACGTAAATTTGAACGTTAGCGTCTACAGATAAATAAAAAGTAAATTTTTCTGACCTAAGTCACCTGGAGTTTTCAACTATAGGTCACATTAACCACGCGGGCACCAACCAGGTATATTGCACTTATTAGCATGGCTGTTTACAAGTCAAAGACTTCAGAGACTGATCACATGTTTTGGTTTGGTCGCCTTTGTCTTTCTTCCAACCTACTCCGATACCAGTCATCATCGTGCTTTGAAGTAGGCAGTGACTGAGCAAACACAATGTATGTCCTAACTGCTTCAGTAGATGAATGTTTACAATATTTACCTAGTACCTTTGTGATGTGAGCTACTTATATCCACATAAGTAGTACATAACGATGGTCAGACATAGAATGTATTTCAGTGGAAGATCGAGAGGAAAAGAACGGAAACAGCAAGCGATTGGTATGAAAACGCATGAACAATGAAATCTGAGACGATGAACTGATATTTGCAGAATTAATAGTTAAGTTTGAAACAATTGATTGATATTTTGCAGAATAACTATTTACTGTATGATTCTCAGATTTTAGTGAGATGTTCTGTAATTTTGTTTTTGTTCACCGCACCTTGAGTTCGATCTCAGAATTGCTAACTCAGCGGTCTCATCATACGCAACCAATGCTTTAACGACACTTGTAATTAAATGCTTGAACTCTGTGAATGTCACGAAATTTTAAAAATCATACTCATTAAAATAGAACGTGGCGAATTCCTATCAAGTATATCCACCATTCAGTTTGATAGAAAGACTTCTCACTTATGTCACAAGTGATAAAAATCGATAAAAGAGAACAAAACTATCCAGAGGCATTCAGATAATTCACCAAATACCAATCCGCCTAGGGTGATAAGAATCCAAAGATAAGTGAAGTGATCAGCGCACTCAAGTGCTTCGCTCTCGATAATCAATATAGACAATGAGTGACACAAGCAAGTTTCGATGCAAAATTTTTCATTTAGATGAAAAGGAATGCACTCCAAACATTCTTGCGTTGTTGCTCAAGGCGGTCAGAAGGTTCCGTTTACTGTCAGTATCTAAACTCCACCTCTAGCTCTTCTAGAGTTACTACCGGTTCCAAGCCCACACAAAGGAGGAGGGTTGGGCATGGGGTCGGCAACCTCATCTCGTAGGAAAAGATTTTGCTAAAAAACACCAACCAGATCAAATAAATCACACCATTTAAATTTTGTCCTGGTAGTTGAAAGAAGAATTTTGACGCCTCATGATAAAAACCAAAATTCTTCGAAAGTCACGAGGCTGATGCTCATTCTAACAACCAGAGTAACAGTTTCTATAGGTACATGGGACGTCCGGAGAATAAGGGAGACCGGGAGGATCAGTCTAATAGCTACGAAAATGAGGAGATGCAACATAAAAATACTCGAAACCAGCGAAACCCATTAAACCCAAGCTGGAGATCAAAGGCTAGCTACGGGAGAGATGCTGCTATACTCCGGTGACGAAGTGGAAAATACTCCACACATTCAGGGAGTCGCTCTAATGCTGTACAAAGTAGCACGAAATGCACTTGTAGGATGGGAATATCACGGATCCAGAATCATCCAAGCATCATTCAAAACAAAGAGGGAGGGGAACACAATGAGTGTTATCCAGTGTTATGCACCCATCAATGACAGCAACGACGACAATAATGAGCAGTTCTATGGGAGGCTGTAATCAATCATAGAGAAGTGCCCAAGAAAGCACCTCACCATTCTGATGGGAGATCTCAACGCCAAAGTCGGAATAGACAACACTGGATATGAAGATATTATGGGACAACATGGACTGGGAGAGAGAAATGATAATATAGAAAGATTCGCAAATCTGTGTGCATTCAACAACTGGCCGCACAATACACCTACACAAACGCATACACAAAGCCACATTGGTCTCACCAGACTACACTACAGAGAACCAAATAGATCATATTTGTATCAATAAGAAATTCCGAAGGACGATTGAAGATGTGAGACACAGCAGAGGAGCTGACATAGCTTCAGATAATCAACTGGTTGTGGTCAATATGAATCTGGAGAATCACTGGACAACTCGGGAAACAGCATTACAAAGGTTTAATACAGTCTTCCTTCGAGATACTAACAAACTCAACGTATTCAAGATAGCTCTCAACAACAGATTCCAAGCCTTACAGGATATATGTGATAATTTGGAGTATTTAAATTAAAGTACAAACTAAGAATCCCAGAAATAACGCCATTTAACCAAGAAGTATTAGATGTTCACGAACAAATGCATGCTATTTGGAATTCAAAATCAAGCAGTCAGCAAGCACAAAAGGAATAATTAGTTCATACTAACACCACAATCTACAGAAAGAAGAAACTGCTATGGAGAACAACTGAAAAGGTATCAAAGAAACAATGATGTCAACATGTCAGGAGGTTCTGGGCCGCAAGAAGCATCATCATAACAAATGGATTTCTATCGAAACCCTGGACAAGATTCAGGAAACGTAGAACAAGCAGACAGCAACTAACAACAGCCGGACACGAGCGCAAACTGCATACACAGAAGTGAAGAGGAGCATTAGAGTTGACAAGCAGAGATTCTTGGAGGACGTGACGACGACGGCATAAAAAATCTGCAAGAGAAGGAAATATGAAACAACCCTATGGTGGTATGAAGAGAAACTGGCAGGAAAGTATAGTAAACCAGATATAGCAGTCAAGAACAAACAAGACAAGCCAATCACTGAGATTCAGGAACAGCGGAACAGGTGGGTAGAACACTTTGAAGAACTCTTGAATAGGCCACCCTCATCAAACCCACCGGACATAGAAGCGGCGTACACAGATCCTCCTTTAGAGGTCACTACAGTAACGATCAGAGAAATCAGAATGTTCATCAGACAAATCAAGAGAGGGAAAGTAACAGGACCTGACAACATATTAGCTGAAGCACTGAGGCCAGACGTAAGTCACTGCAAAGATGCTCCACATTCTATTCAGGAAGGTTTGGGGGAAGAACAGGTGCCGACAGAATGGAGAGAAGGATACCTCGTCAACCTACCAATGAGAGGAAATCTGAGTAATTGTGAGAACTACAGAGGCATCACACTACTATCGGTACCAGGAAAAGCTTTCAACAGAGTGCTGCTGAACCGGATGAAAGACTTAGTTGACGCCAGAATTCCAGATCAACAGGTCGAATTCCGTAAGGATCAGTCGTGTATAGACCAAACTGAGACAATACGGATCATCCGTGAACAATCGATTGAATGAAACTTGTCACTATACATCAACTCCATTGACCATGAGAAAGCGTTTGACAGTGTGGACAGGAGAGCATTACGGAAACTTCTTCGACACCATGGAGTTCCTAAGAAGATTGCCAATATCATCCGAACTACAGTGCGAAGTTGTGCATGGAGGACAGCTAACAGACACATTGCAATTAAGGACTGGAGTAAGACAAGATTGCCTTATCTCACCTTTTCCCATTCTTCTGGTGGTTTAATGGATTGTGAAAACCCCTGCATCTCATAGGAAGCACGGAATACAATGAACAGCTTGCATGCAACTATACAATATGGACTTCGCAGATGACCCAACTCTTCTGTCCCATTACACACCAAAAAATTAGGTTAAGGTAGCCATTATAGCAGCAGCCTGTGCAGCAGTAAGTCTCAACATACACAAGGGAAAAGGCTGGATCCTCAAATACAACACGGAGAACACCAACCCAATCGCATCTGATGGCGAAACTCTGGAAGATGTGGAATCATTCACGTACCTATGAAGCATCATCAATGAACGTGGATGACCCGGAGCAGACGTAAAGGCAAGGATTGGCAAAGCATGGACAGCATTTCTACAGTTGAAGGACATATATAATTCAAAACAAATTTCAAACAATGTCAAAGACAGAATCATCAATACGAAGGCCAAGACAGTTCTACTGTATGGAGATGAAACTTGGAGAACTACCACAACCACCATCAAAAAAGTAAAAGTATTTACAAACAATTGTTTACACAATATACTCAATGTCCGTTGGCCGGATACTATCAACAACAAACTACTGCGGAAGAGGAAGAACCAACTTCCAGGTGAAGAGGAAATTAGGAAAAGACTTTGGAAGCGAATAGGACACACATTGCGGAAATCACCAAACTGCATTCCAAGGCAAGCACTAACTTGGAATCTTCAAGGGAAGCGCAAAAGAGGAAGACTAAAGAACACACTTTATCGAGAATTGGAAGCACATATCGAAAGGACGAATAGCAACTGGAAAGGACTGCCCAGGACAAGGTTAGATGGAGAATACTGGTGGGCTGTCTATGCTCCTCCACTAAGAATAACAGGCGTAAGTAAGGAAGTGAGTACCTACTTAAGACCACTGAACTGATTTATAAAATTCGTCCTGAATACTGACTTTCTAACTGTTATTTTTTTTACTAAATTTTTACTTCCGTTAGATAAATGAAACAACTTTTTATTTATATCACTCCTGGAACTTTTGATGCATCTTTAGTTCATTTTATTCCAACAATGCAGAAGTAATGAAAAAACTTTACTTACTGACCACCTAGTGTTTAAAAATCGGTCAACTTGTTGTTCTATATATTTTATGTGCTGGTTTATCCTTTTTAGTGAACTCAGTAGCTGAGTGTGTAATGCGATGACGTTTGAAGTGAATGATACTGGGTTCGAGTCCCAGAGTGAACATCAACTCTGAGATACAGGTTATTCTTTCAGTAAATCAATACTAATCCTTCACAAAACATTATAAAATTGTTATTCATTTTAATTCCTTTCATATAATAAAATTTCAGTCTAAATGGTGATTGAAAAATATGAATGTTTATTGTAATGTTCTCATAACATGTAATAACCATCTTATCCGTGTATCTTACTTAAATGTTCAATGTCTAAATTAAGCTTCATATACTTTTGGTTAATGGTCATTAATTAGACAGGAAAACCTTCAGTATTTAGAATGAACATAATTTCCTAAATGTATTATTTTGACTAAATTGTTTCAACTATGAAATATATTTCAACCTTTCCAGATAGATCTACAGATAGATCTATTTTGTGCAGTTGAAACAAGTTATCTGAAGTTCATAATCCAACTTAAACCAATAGTCGGATATTGTATTTAATTAATGATCATTGGTAAAACTTTATACAAATACAGTGAATTGTTTTTCAAGTCATTATTGCATAATGTAAACATGATTTCAACATTGTAGAAGTGTGAAGTATAATTTTTAGTGAAGCATTTTGATGAAAAACAATGAGGCTGTTAATAAGACATCAAATGAGATGATTTAAATGAGAATTACAAATTTCATCTCTCCAATTATCTACTAGTTGATCATTAGATTCAGAAGGAGTGATCTGATGATAGGTTCAGGTAAATGGATCAATGTACGAAATCAATCTATAAAGATTTTACCTGTGGGCTTACGAAGTAGAGTCTTATAGATGTCATTAATTGGTCATTACACAATCAGATTAACCTAATTCAATTACAGCTTACATCAACTACCATTTATCAACAAACATTAAAATTCATAGAATATTTAAGAATCTCAAAACTCAAAATCTAGTTTCATTAAGTCCACAATAAATATCTGTTTACCAGTAAGGGTATTGTGAATTACTTGGTTGAGTAATTAGTTATAAAGTGGGTGGAAAACTCTTTGATTTCCAGATATTCTTCAATTTTAGGCATACTATTCTTGCTTGTCAGTTCGTCCACTGACGTCTACATCTCATCCTTCGTGTTTATGGACGACTCTGTTCACGTATGTAAAGGCCTCCACTTCTCTGATAGTCCCAATCTCATGTGTTACATGGTTGGTACTTAATATGTCGGATTTCAGGCTCCTACTTCTTTCCTTGTGAATGTTCAAGCCTACTGTTGTGGAAGCCACTACTACAATGATTGTCTTTACCTGCATTTGTTGTCGTATATACAATAGAAGTGCCCACCATATTCCACAATTTTCCTGAGAGATGGAGGTCTTCACAACCCAGTCAACACTTGTGAGAAAGAAGAAAGGCCACAGCTGTTAGCCTCGTGTGACACACTTATTATTTGCAAAGTATCTATGAGCTGTCCTCCATGCACGACTATGCAATTCAATCTGTCATAGGAGCACCATATGATAGTGGCAACCTTCTCAGGTACACCATGGTGTCAAAACAGGTTCCATGAAGTTTCCCTATCCACACTGTCAAATTCTTTCTCAAAGTCAACGAAATTGCTGTCTAGTGATGAGTCCCACCTAGTTGATTGATTGTTCATGAATGATTCATATTGCCTCTATTCGGTCGGTACACGATCGGTCCCTACAGAATCCAGCGTTCTCACCTCAAATTTGAACATCTTCTCAATCATTCATTTGATTCAGTCACACTGTTGAAAATTATGTGTGAGACCGACAACAGTGTTGAGCCTCTGTAATTCCCACACTTTGATATCTTGATAGGGTATTCCTTGTTTTAATATGTTGATAGTTGTTTATCCCCTCCAATCTTTCTAGAGAGAATGTGGAACACCTTAACAGTTGCCTCTATATTTGACTTCAGTACTTCAGATGCCATGCGGTCTGGTTCTGGTGCTATGAGTATTCAATAATTTAGTCAAAAACTTGTCATTAGCAACATTAATACTACATTCTTCAGAGAAATTATCGTGACTTAAACTGATAATTTGCGAGACATCTCAATATACTATTAAAGGACACATTGCTATTTGATCGCGGTTAGTTTAGTAGTTTGTAAATACTACGACTATTATGGTTTGCACATATTGATTGTTTAGATCTTTCCATTGATACCTAGGACTTCCCCTTATTGCACAAGTCGTTGGCTATTTGGACTCATACTTTTTCGCGAAAACCATTCTATCGACCTTTAAAGTCAGTAAACTGATTAAATGTTACAAAGTTATAAGAACATTCAGAACTATATAAACCAAGTAACCTACTCGAGCATATCATGTCAATATCAGTAGGGGCTTTTGTGGATATTATAGTGATTTCAATAGTTGAGATCATGAATCAATTGATGTTAGACTACCATGAAAAACCTAGAATCACTGGACGGCCGTTTCATCCTAGTATGGGACTCCTCAACAGTGAGCATTCACGATATCGCCACCTCGCCAGATTCCAAACCACGACCTATCAGTCTCGCGCGCGAGCGTTTAACCACTAGACAACTGAGCCGGCCGGCCTCCAATGGTGTTAATGTTTAAATTCAACTAATCCATGAAATTGAGCGACACATCCACCATTGTTTTCAATGAGTTACTATCTCACAGCAGACCCGGTTGAACTCAACTCGTCACTGTTTCTCACTATAACTCCAGGAGATATCTCTTGAAGCCAGTCACTATTGAGCATATGTTGATTAATATCAGGAGTTTTTATGGATATTACAGTAATTTCAATAGTTGAGATCATGATATTCTATATTTTAACATCTAGTAACTCATTTTATTTATGCCTCAAAGTAAATATGCGTGTATCATTAGAATTTACATATTTTCATCATTAACATTTAAACTCGACGTAATATCTGTTTGTTATCGAGATCACGAACTGAGTTAAGTTAGCCAACCACTGAAGACCTGAAAGCATCAGATGGCGGTTTCATCCTAGAGAAGAC
Source organism: Schistosoma mattheei (assembly GCA_944470405.2). Classification (NCBI taxonomy): domain Eukaryota; kingdom Metazoa; phylum Platyhelminthes; class Trematoda; order Strigeidida; family Schistosomatidae; genus Schistosoma; species Schistosoma mattheei. Next base: position 6,334,954 of record OX103948.1, on the reverse strand, counting down.
AATGAAATATATTTCTGCATTATTGCGGATTGAGTGAAATTATACATGTAAACTATTCGATTATGACTCAATGATCTAGAGATTAAGTGCTCGAGTGCGAGGCTGAAAACTCTGGGTTTGACTCCCGGTCATTGGATCGTAGATCGGCAATGCCTAGGAGTCTCATGCTAAGATAAAAAAGCTATCCAATTTTTCCAGGTTTTCAATAGCTGCTTAACTTAGTTCGGTTCGTGATCTCAATGACATTCAACAGTCTTCACGAACCTCCATATTGATAACATCTATTTAGCAGTTGGATCCATCTTATTGATACCCGCTTAATAGTAATGTATAAATTCCTACCAGCCCGTTTCACCAATTTCGTTTTATGATGATCTTTTTGTTTTCATCGCTTTACAGAGTTTTTCGAAAAAGCGAAAAGCGAATGTCCGGCGCTTTAACCGGATCACAAACCAATGGTGCACATGGGCTCCAGTATCCTGCGGGAACAAATGGCGTATGAACCAATCTTTGGTCACCGGCTACCATGGGATTGCATCTCCTTACGATGCTCCACTGCCTTGTGGGTTAGACCTTTAGGTCAAAGGCTCGGGGAGTGGCCCCCTAAGATAACCACCTGCTTCGGTTTGGGCACCCGGGCAGTATCACAGCCCACACACAAACGATGAACTCTATGTCTATGGCAACTACTTTTCTCGCTCCGAAAAACAATCAGTCGATTCAAATATTATCATTACTATTATTGTCATTATTAATACTATTATTATTACTATTATCGTCATTATTATTATTATTTTCCACATTATTCACCCTCTTTTATACTTATACAGCGGCTCGTCTTTGGTGGAAATCCGACTGTATCTAAACGTTCTCGAGTCACTGTCCGGTTGAAAATTGTATGTTACCACCGAATACGAGTACTGAAGCAGTTTTTCTGAAACCACGTGCACCATTCAAACTGGCTGCCTTCAACGTTCGCACATTTATGCAGGTCGGACAACAGATAGGGCTGGCTATGTCTTTGGAAAGTCTTAATATTGATGTTTGTTGTCTATCCGAGACCCGTATTCAAGACTCTGGCGAAGTACTACAAATTCGATCTCCATCTGTCGCTTCGAAAAGCTTGTTTTACGTGCGCTTATCCGGGGACCCTGTGGCATCTTCGTCTGGTCTTGCTGGCGTTGGTGTCGCACTAAGCGCTAGAGCTGAGGCAGCACTAGTCGATTGGATCCCCATTAACAGTCGGTTATGTGCTGTTAGATTAGAAAGTTCCATCAAAGTGAGAAGAAATCGGCGTGAGAAACGATGTCTTTTCGTCATCTCCGCCTATGCCCCGACAGATTGCAGCCCGGATGCAATCAAGGATGAGTTTTACCACCAGTTATCTGTTCTTCTCCAGAAAGTGCGTTCGACAGATATTGTAGTACTAGCCGGAGACTTGAATGCTCAGGTCGGGCGTCTAGGCACAGAAGAGAGTCGTTTAGGTGGCCGATGGGGACTCGTTGGTCGCAGGTCAGATAACGGGGACCGTCTACTGCAACTTTGCACAGACCACAACCTGTTTCTGGCTAGCACTAACTTTCGGCACAGTCATCGCCGATGTGCCACCTGGCGTCCTCCCTCTGCATCTCAAGCCTGGACTCAGATTGATCACATCGCGATCAGCTACCGCTGGCGTGGTTGTGTAAAAGACTGCCGCTCCTTTTGGAGTACCTATCTGGACTCTGACCATGCCTTGGTCTGCGCCAATCTTGCCTTACTTTTCAGTGGACAACGAAGTGACCACCATCAACGGATTGATGTTAGCAAGCTGGTTGCAACTTCTGTTGCAAGTAAGTATCGAACCGAGCTAGCCTCTAGGCTAGCTACCACTCCACCGAAAAGTATAGATGAGCATTGGTTGCAATTGCATGACGCCATGAAAATGGCGGGAACAGTCAGTTGTGGGTTTGCGAAACGTCCCGCTTTAAGCACTGGGTTTCTTCTGGTTCCTTACAACTCATTGAAGCCCGTCGGTCTACTCCGGGTGACCGTGAGTTTGACCATAAACGAAGGATGTTACGTAAGGAAATTGGGCAAAGCTTGCGTAAGGACCGAGAAGCCTGGTGGTCGATGCGTGCTAATGAGCTGGAAGCAGCAGCTGCATCTGGTAACTACCGGAAGCTCTTCCAGCTCATCCGAGCCACTGGCAGCAAGAAGTCTGGTGTGAGTGAAACAATCTGCGAGGATGATGGGATGCCAATCACTAACATCCATCGACGTCTTGGACGATGGGCAGAATTTTTCGAAGGGCAGTTCAACTGGCCTGCTGCTCCGGCAACATCGGTCAGACTGTCCTGCCCTCCATGGCCGGTGACGACTGATCCACCAAATGAGGAGGAAGTCCGCAAGGAACTCCAACTCTTGAAGCGTTACAAATCACCTGGCCCAGATGACTTACCTCCGGCTCTTTTTAAAGATGGTGGTGACTTTTTGACTAAGGAATTGACGACGTTGTTTACAAAGGTTTGGGAACTAGAGAGTGTACCAACGTCATGGAATGAGTCGATAGTTGTCCCTATCTTTAAAAAGGGTTCACGTCGTTCCTGTAACAACTATCGGGGGATAAGTTACTTCCGATTGCGTCCAAGCTATTGGCTTCCGTCATACTTCGTAGGTTGTTCAAAACCCGAGAAAGATTGACTCGCGAGGAGCAGGCTGGGTTTCGTTCTGGTCGAGGATGTATTGATCATATCTTCACCCTCCGCCAAATGTTAGAACACCGCCATACTTATCAAAGGCCAACAATCGTAGTGTTTCTTGACATCAGGGCTGCCTTCGATTCGTTGGACAGGACTGTTCTCTGGGATTGTCTATTGAAGAAGGGTGTGCCTGAGAAGTTTATTAACATCCTAAAAGCCCTATATAAAAACACCTCAGGCAGAGTGAGGGCATACAACCACCTCTCTCCATTGTTCCATTCGAGCAGTGGGGTTAGGCAGGGTTGCCCAATCTCACCATTCCTCTTCAACTTTGCCATCGATGACATTCTGGAAACAGCTCTGATGAATGTAAGTAATGGTGGTGTGGATCTGTTGCCTGGAGAAAGACTTCTCGACCTTGAGTATGCGGACGATATTGTCTTACTGTGCGATAATGCCCAAGGCATGCAATCCGCACTTAATCAGTTGGCAATCAGTGTCCGTAGGTATGGTATGTGCTTTGCACCTTCGAAGTGCAAAGTACTTCTACAAGACTGGCAGGATTCCAATCCTGTACTCACCCTGGATGGTGAGCAGATAGACGTAGTCGAGAAGTTCGTGTATCTGGGTAGCTGCATAAGTGCTGGTGGGGGTGTGAGTGATGAGATCAATGCACGAATAGTGAAAGCCAGAGCGGCTTATGCCAATCTGGGCCACCTTTGGCGCCTTCGTGATGTTAGTCTGGCTGTAAAAGGTCGGATCTACAACGCGTCGGTGAGAGCAGTTTTGCTCTATGCTTGTGAAACCTGGCCTCTCCGAGTTGAGGACGTTAGACGACTCTCTGTGTTCGATCATCGCTGTCTCCGAAGGATTGCTGACATTCAGTGGCAACACCATGTCAGTAATGCAGAGGTTCGGCATCGTGTGTTCGGGCACAGAGATGATAATTCAATTGGTGTCACCATCTTGAAACACCGACTTCGGTGGCTTGGACATGTTCTCCGAATGTCGTCCCAGAGAATTCCACGTCGTGCATTATTTGCCGACTCTGGGACTGGTTGGAAGAAGCGGAGAGGTGGTCAGTGCATGACATGGTGTCGTGGCATGAAAGAAAGCTGCAAAGGACTGGCTTGTGTTGGTCCTTCACGACTCCCTGGTTGGGGTCCGAGAGATGGTGCTACACAGTGGCTAGAGACGTTATCAGATATGGCTCAGAATAGAAGCCAGTGGCGATCCTGCTGTAACCTTCTTTTACTTTCTTCATAAAAAGTGGTTCTGTCTCCCTTACCTGAAAGATTTCTTCCGATTGTACCTTTGCGTTCCCTGATTACTAGCACATTACCTTACACCAATCTCTTCGTTATTGTTCTCTCTTTTTTTTGTTGCGCTCCTTAGCTTTTTTTTCTTCTTCGTATTCCTCTCGAATTTTCATTGTTTTGTGTGGCGCATATATATTGGCGCTCTCTTGTACCAATATTCATGTGTCCAAATAAATAAATAAATAAATTCGAAATAAAACCATTCAGTCGGCAGAACTTAATACAATCAACCCTATCAGGTGTATTTATGTAAATTATGAGTACTACTGATTACCCATGACCGTAACTTTTCTGCACTTAGTTTGCTAACTGCTATTTTAATATTAAGAATTCGAATAAATCAAGAAGTGAGAATATTGAACCCGTTTCTATGTAAAACCAAAGTTAATTGAATTATATAGCTTTTATCGGCTGATGATAAAGTTCAAACAATATTGGGATTTTTTTCCTTCCGAAAATTATTGCACTCATCTAAACATTATAAATGTATTCCATCTTAACTACTTTCATATTGGCTTAATATGATTTAATGGATAAAGGGTTTGTATATAAAAGTGATGAGACAGATTATTCATATAATGAGATAGTAAATCAAGCAATAAATAACACATACATTTACATTACAGCCTTCAAATTGTAGTTGTTCAGGTTCATATGATTTAACAACTTGAAACTGTTCCAAACAACTGAATCTAATCATCATTGAATATCTTACTTTTCCGACAATACTATAATTTATGGACAAACCAATCAGAGTTTAGAGCGAAATTCACTCATCCATTTGGTTAAATGGAGTTTTCGGATTAGACCTGAAGTCAGTTCGTTATGTAAATCCTATATCTGATTCCAAACCCTAACTATCAGCTGTAAATATTAATCCTAATTCCTCACACTGGTTCATAACCTTCATTTAGCTGTAGTATGTAGGTGGTCATTCTCATGGTCTCTTTAACGTTGCTCAAAGATCATCCATAAATTATCATATCACCACTTTTTCTATAATAAGTAAAGCTTTTTCAACTATATTTAACTGTCTTCAAGGTCCTGATCATTATTCCTTTAGACTCTCACAATCATTAGCTAGTGAGTTTATAATATAGCTCCAAATCTTTTCAACTTATCAAATCTATATTTCACAGAAAAAAACAAAAGACTGATAAATTGCAGTCGTAAACATCAATAGGAAGCTACAAGTAAAACAACACCAAGTGAATTTAAACTTCACTCCATTGCACAGTCAGGTGGCTATAAGAACTCAGTAGCTGAATGGAAAGTTTGAAGCGAGCGGTACAGCATTCGACTTCTAGAGTGAACATCAAATCTGAGATGCAGGTACATCCAGTTGACAAGTTTGAAATAGGACGAAACACATGTCCTAGATTCCACTACTAGCCACTATCCATCTTTGCTTATAATGCTTGTGACTTCATGAAATATTGAGGCAATCCGCACATATGTCAATAAGCGACTGATCAATTGCAGTTTTAAATAACAATGGGGAGATACAAGTAAACAACATCAAGTGAAAATGGAAAATTGTTTATTAAAAACTATAAAGACAACAATAATTTATCACCTATTTAAAGTAAGAATAAAAATGATGAATTCTAAGTAGACATTTAAAATTGAATTGAACTAGGAAATATTAAAGAAAATTACATCATAAATATAAGATTATATTATAAATAATTTCAACATTTAAATCGTTAAAATGTAAACTAAATTAATAACCTTTTTTGATGAACAACTGAATACTACTTAGATAAAATTGAGTAGGCTAAGATATCACAAAGTCATTTTAAACTAGAAAGCTCAATAATGGTTGTTATCATTGATAATATTTACGAAAATTAGATAAAAACAAATATTATTATTATATATACTTATATACACCAATAAGAGAAAGATGGAATAGGTACATAAAATTCTAATCATATATAAGTTTTATGGTGTCAATTTGATGATACAATACTTTACAATTGATATGCTTGGGTTACAAGGTTGTTTGAGTCAATATTGATTTATTCATTGTTAGTGATTAATCTTATAAGAAACACTTTTTGTTTTGTTTTATTTTACATCAGTGAACATAGTGAATGTGAAATATTGGTGCAAAACAACACTGAATTATTTATAAAACTGTACAAAGTCACAGCACTTTGACAATTGTTTAGCATAGAATAAGATAATTCATCAATTTGTTTATTATATATGGAAAATAACAACATCTATGATTATTGATAAGTAATGTTTATCACAGAAGGCAAGATTAGCTGCCAATATATTTAACATTGATGGCTTTCCTGTTCTAATCTGAAAACAAAACAAAACAAATAGAAACGAAATACATTTTATAACTAAATTATGAACTAGTGATGAAATAATGGCAAAACAATAGGTAATTCAATAGACAAACTCAAAACTTGTTCATTTATGTTATTTCTAATGGTTGAATTCATGAGTCATTTGAAGCTAGACCACCACCAAGGAAAACTTGGAAGCATTAAACAGCTGTTCCGTCCCATTGTGGAACTCCTCATCAATACACATCCTTCGGTGGCTTGGACATATTCTACGAATGTCGTCCCAGAGAATTCCACGTCTTGCATTATTTGCCGACTCTGGGACTGGTTGGAAAAAGCGGAGAGGTGGTCAATGTATGACATGGTGTCCGGGTATGAAGAAAAGCTGCAAAGGTCTGGCTTTTGTTGGTCCTTCACGACTCCCTGGCTGGGGTCCGAGGGATGGTGCGATACAGTGGGTAGAGACGTTATCAGATATGGCTCAGATTAGAAGCCAGTTACGATCCTTTTGTAACCTTCTTTTACTTTCTTCATAAAAAGTGGTTGTAACTTCCTTAACTAGAAGAATTCTTTCTGATTGTACCTTTCCGTTTCCCCTATTATTATTATTATTATTATTATTATTATTATTATTATTATTGCACTAGCATACACTAATCTGTGGTCGTTATCGTTTTCTTTTTTTCCTTTTTTCTCCCTTATACGCACCCAACATTCTTTTTCTCTTCCTATTCTCATTATTATTGTGTGACGCGTATATATTTGATGCCCTCCTTGTACATATATTTATGTGTTCATATAATAAATAAAAAACATCCATAGGACGAAACGGCCGTCCAGTACTTCCAAGTTCTCCACGGTTAACTAGTTTCAATTACCTTATGAACTCAACTATTGACATTTACTATAAATATTCACAAAAAAACCCTTTCTGATAAGAACACTACAATTGATCACTATCAAATCTGTTAGAAATCATTTATTGATCGATTGATCGATTGATTGATTATATTTTGAAATTTCTTATTCTTCAAATAATAATAGCAACCATTCATTAGATCAATTAAAAGTCAACTAATTAATTATAAACCCTTCTGATTATAATTAGTGTATAAATTTCACAAATAAATAATATTGTATTTTAGTTTATTCAAAGAAAGATTAGATTATAAACATTTTATTGTAATCTACATTAATACTTTCATGGATTAGTTGAAGTTAGACATGAACACCATTGGATGCCAACTAAGTGGTTTAGAGGTTAAGCGTTCGCGCATACCAGACTAATAGGTCCTGGGCTCAAATCATACCGGGCAGAATCGCTGAGGAGTCCTACAATAGGACAAAATGATCGTTCAGTGCTTACAAGTTCTCCATGGTGGTCTAGATGCAATTGACTCACGAATTGAATTATTAAATATTACTAGTTTGCTTTTATTCAGATTAATCATTTTGTTGTTTTACTTAAGTTTCTGTATAAATATGAGGAAACTGTGTGTGTGTGTGAGAGAGAGAGAGAGAGAGAGAAATAGAGGGGACAAATTGGGGGGAAAGTGTAGAGAGACAGAGAGAGTGGGGAGAAGTAGTATTTATTGTGAAATAAATCAAAGCACATGATGAGAATAGAATGTAAATTGTTTAGTTTTAAAAGAAAATAAATTAGAGATTAGTATAATATATGGAGATGTGCATAAATACAGCTATCTGTACATTAAAAGAAATACACCCCTTCAATATATTAACACTTTAATTAAAAATAACCCATTGTGTCATGATTTATTTGTTTATTTATTAACACTTTCATGATAGGGTGTGAATTAAATATGAAAATATTTTTGTTTATATATATATATAAGGTCATTTACACATGAGAGTGGAGTGGTTCATTGTTCAGTTTGTTTCAAACTAATCTCCACAACCCTATACAGATAATTACCATGTCCTCACTAGTGACCAGCTTCGTGAGGGAATCCTCGGAGTTCTAGTGAGAAGCCGTAAGCAGTGAACCTATTCCATGTCGGGTAGTGATAGGTATCTACCTCACTACAATGGAAGATGGTGGCGTAATTTCGTGGATTGGTTGAGGTTAGATATTAACACCGTTGGATGCCGGTCGGCTCAGTGATCTAAAGGTTAAGTGATCGTGCGCGAGACTGATAGATCGTGGATTCGAGTCTCGAGAGTCGGGATCGTGAATACGCACTGCTGATAATCCTCTATACTAGGATGAAACAGCCATTCAATGCTTCCAGGTTTTCAATGGTGGTCTAACGTCTAACGTTCATGAACTCAATCTCCACAACCCTTTACTGATTGTTTCAAAAAAGTTTTCTGAAAAGTGTAATTGATTAGGATAAATATTTTCACATACACTATAGATAGTCAGAATATAATTTATTTGATTGACTGATGAATTCAATTATTAAAATGACTTCAAGAGGTATTTCCTAGAGATCTAGTGAGAAGCAGTGACGAGTGCAGTTGGACCGTGTCTGTTGTGAGGCAGTTACTGACTGAAGAAAATGATGGACGGTGGCACATCATGGTGGATTGGTTAAAGTTGAGCAGTAAGACTTGGATGTGGGCTAAGTGGTCTCGAGGGTACCCGTTCGCGCGCGACATTGATAGATCCTGGGTTTGAATCCTGGACCCTGGATGCGCGCTTCTGAAGAGTCCCATAGTAGAACGAAACGGCGGTCCAATGCTTCCAGGTTTTTCCATGGTTGTCTACCTTCAGTTGACTCAGGAATTCAATTGTTAAATTAATATTTGTTTCATTTGAAAAAAAAATTTAATGTAATAACTACAAAATATTGGTTTTGTTTTAGTATTACACTGTCAAAAATTCTGTAAAAGAATTACAAAATACTGGTTATTTACAATTTATCCTTTACTGCAGATTTTAGTGTGGGCACGAAATGAAATCCTTTGTATACAAGAGTAAACAATACTAATCCGTTATCATGTCATAAACACTAAACATGTTAATAAATAATTAGTTAGATCAGTAAGCATCAGTTATATTCTAAACTTCTATAATTTGTCTATCAAAATATAGTAAAATGAATAAATGTAATGTTTGAAATTATAGGGTTTGTTTCGTCCTATTGTAGAACTCCTCAGCAGTGCGCATTCACGATATCGCCACCTCGCCAGATTCCAAACCACGACCTATCAGTCTCGCGCGCGAGCGTTTAACCACTAGACAATGAGTTACTATCTCACAGCAGACCCGGTTGAACTAAACTCGTCACTGTTTCTCACTATAACTCCAGTAAATATTCGTTGAAGCCAGTCACTTGTGAGCATATGATGATTATAATCAAAGAAGGATTTTGTGGATATTATAGTAATTTTAATAGTTGGGATTGAGTCATTCGAAACTCATAGTGATCTAACTTCAATTGACTCATGATCTCAACTATTAAAATATTTAGATATCTTAGGATTATAAGTATTGAGCTAATATTTTATTCTTCTTAGCAGAGTAACAAATCTACTGAGTTAAAGTTACATTCATCTAGTAAGTCCCAAACAAATTAAAACTTTTCATTTAAATTATAAACACTAAAAGTTGAGTATTATGTTAATAATGAAAATTTTTGAAATATGTGAGACTCGTCAGCTAGATGTATCTGCATGAAATAGGACAAAACGCGCGTCAAACTGGATTCCACTACTAGCCACTATCCATCTTTGCTTGTAATGCTTGTAAATTAAAGCAGTATCTAGGCAATCCGTGCAGGATGTATATATGCCAATAAGAGAGTGACTGATCAATTGCAATCTTAAACATCAATGAGAAGATACAAGTATAAGAACATCAAGTGAATTTAAGCTTCACTCTATTTCACATGCAACTGGCTATCAGGATTCAGTAGTTAAATGGATAATGTGATGGCGTTTGAAGCGAACAGTACTGTTTCGAGTCTTAATGTGAACATCAACTGTGAATTGTAGGTACATTCAGCCGATGAGTGTCAAATAGGACATCTCGGATTTCACTGTTAACCACTATTCATTTTTGCTGAAAAAATGAGTGTTTAATTATTACGCAATTTGTATATCAGACAACTGTTTAGATAATTTGTAAAGAAGCGATACCATTTAAAAAGGGTAATATCAGTATGTAACTAAATTTACTGATCAGTAATTAACTAATTTTTTTTCCTTTTAAATCAATTAAATGGAAACATTTTAAACGATACAGTGGTTTATTACTAGATCGTAATATATATTACTTAGTATTAGAATGATTTGTTATTTTTGAGATAGTTGCCACTTGCATAACTTTAATAACGAAAATATAGTGTCTAATAGTGGAATCCAGGGCACCCTACTTAGAACTCGTCAGTTGAATGTACCTACATCTCAAAGTTGATCTTCACCCTGGGACCCAAACCCAGTACCGTTCGCTTCAAATGCCATCGTATTATCCACTTATCTACTGAGTCCTAATAAAAAATATAGCTCAGTTAATATTTGTCTTATGGACGCACTATAACACTGGTTGACGAATTCATGAAGCATAAACTAGAATCTCAATAATTTATGCTTCTTCTTCTAAATGAAATCTTTAACAGTCAACTTTATTACAGTTGAACCTTGAACACTGAGATTTTAAATGTATTTCAGACTACTACTGATTAATTTCAATTTAAAATTTATTTTTAAATCCAGAAGTTGGTTCACATTGATTCTAAATGAATATTGGTACTATGAGACGGTCCCAATTGTTGCTGCTATCTTGACGTGGTGGTCAGCATTGCCTATGGTGATGAATCAATCGAGCTATACTAGTTGGAACAATTGTTCTTCAAGATCCTATCATGCCAGACGGGTCGGTTGAAGAGTGGTAGAACTAAAAGCAGCAAACCTAAAGTTCAAAGGCGAAATCATTACTGCTGACTGTACAGAAGTCTGACGGCAGTAAGGTATTTCCTTCAGACAAACAGCATAACAGCAATGCTGCCTTCCCACAAGAAGGGGTGGGGTTAGAAAAGGTTGACTTTAGAAATACACACCTTGCCTTGTCTCTCAGATTTCCGTCTCCGGCGGTAAGGTCGCAACAAGTAAGGAGGTAACACTACTACTACTAACACTACATTGTTAAGATCTTATTCGTGGTACAATTTGAATTATGGTAATTATTAGTTATCAATTTGGTATTTTGGTTACACTTAATAAATAAGTGAAATCAAAGATCAATTATTGTAGATTAACTGAAGAATAATTCCGTATTTAATGTTCTCTTCTTATTAATGAGAAACTATTAAATTGTCAAACGAATTATGATGTTGAAATCAATAAACAATTAGTCTGTTTGATAAATATCGATTATGTAATAAGAAGATGAAGATTATCAGAACTAATATGATGATATAATGGTGCAATACATTTCGAACAATCTGATCACACATACAAAATATACTTGTTAAGAATATTTTTATTTGAAAAAATAAAAAGTTAATTAGACTAGAAATGGAGGATAACAGAAGGTAAGGACAATAAAGGAAATAATAAATGTGAAAACAATTGGAAACCTCATCACGCTGAATAATAAGCAAATATTACTAGAGTAGTTTTAAGGTGAAAACAAACTGTTTTTTTTTTCAATACGAAAATTCAAACCTCCTCTGTTGTTCTTCCTTTGAGAATCTATCCTATGAGCATTCGTTTCAATTCACACATGACTAATTTCATGGCTTCTAACCAGGGGTTCGTAGACGTTCTTATTTGAGTCATTAATAGTTACCACAAAAGATTTAAATTTAAAAAGGATGACAACTTTATATTACCAGGGTAGGTTTAAGGTGATAACAAACTGTTTTGAATACACAAAGAGGGTTTCGATTACCGTATTACTAAGGCTACAATAAACCTTAGTATACGCCCTTTTACACTTTTATACAACACCACAAAAGCCGAGTTAAGATCAATCTAATGAACTTTTTCAATTATGTGTTTGGTAACATATACTCATTTGGTACTATTTGTTTCTGTAGCCATTTAAGTACTTGTTCACACACTCTAATTTAGAGATTACAATAACTCTTCCCTATGTATGTGTGAACAAACACACATTTAAATTGGTAAACACAGTGGAATGCAACACAATCGTTTTCATGTCTTTTAGGTTTTGGATGAAGCATGCACCTTGTTTTTTTCTTTGATAATGACGTTTGCTGAGCAATATGTTTGTTGATGATTGATTTAAGCCCTTGTTTCAATAAAAGGCTATTTGAATCACCTCTAAATGGTAAGATGATGTAGACAGGCTTTTTTCCTCCAAGGCTACGGCAGATCTCACTGTACTATGAATTTTCTATCTATTTATGATTTTAAGCATATAGCCATTTCCCATTAATGTTTAATTCAGCAATCTAACATCATCATCAATGGCAACATTTGTACAAATATGTATTAACTAAATTCAATCTAGTATACTTTCTGTTAACTTTAAATAAGTCGAATGTGTAAATGAATATTTATATTAAAGTATAATCAAATAACACCAATTAAGAAACATTGACATCTTCATTTTAACCTAATGCCTCAAAATTGCAATACAGTTCATGATTCTAAAACATCGTTGAATTCGGTATCATAAAAGGTTAATAAATTAATCTCTGAAACGAACAGTACTAGTTTTGAGAACTAGAGCGAACATCAACTATGAGATACAGGTACATCCAGTTGATGAGTCACAAATAGGACAAAACGTGCGTCAAACTGGATTCCACTTCTAGCCACTATCCATTCTCGCTTGACAAGCTTGTGAGTTAAGGCAATATCAAGGCAATCCGTACAGGATGTACATATTTCAATAATAAGAGACTGATCAATTGCAGTCCTAACATTAATAGGAAGATTCGAACAAACAATACCAAGTGAATTTTATCTCATATAGCCTAATAACTTGTGATAAAAACTATAAATCATAAATCTATGGATTATATCAATCAGTAGTATATGTGGATATTTTCTTGTTAACAAAATGTATTATGGAATATGTCTTAGATTCACTTCTTTATTACTAAAATAAAACACTTGAAATCTACACTGCTAGACTTTGTGATGGTTATATTTTTAGTTTCTATGGAGTGAACTACTTACATAACTAGTGAAATATCAATTGCCTTTTTCGCTTTCTGGAAGTAAATATTAATGAAATCCACCTTGTGAATTTCTTATTATATAAGATGTCTATATAAAGAGTCTATGTACCAAGTTGAAACTGACTAATTTATCCTTAACATGTAGTAACAACATCATTTGGGCAGTAACATACAAACAAATGGTAAATATATATATATATATATGTTCAGTAATTCAGTGGTTATGTGTTAATGTAAATTAGGTAATGAGATATGAATATCAGTATCTAACTGATATGGAACGGTTATGATAGATAAATTCACTTTCTTAGAAGAATAAAAGATTGATAGCTGTGATCTGAATTTCATATCATATGAGTAATACAAATATTAGTATGTCAGTTCTCTCATCAGACTTCCCTAAGTAACAATCTACCTATGAATCAAGTCAATAAGTCTAATCAAACTACATTATAATTTCAGAAGAGGTTTTGTGGATATTATAGTAATTTCAATAGTTGAGATCATGAGTCAATTGAAGGTAGACCAGTATGGAGAACCTGGAAGCACTAGACAGCCGTTTCGTCCTATTGTGGGACTCCTCAGTATTGCGCATCCATGATCCCGTCACCTCGTGAAATTCCAACCCAGGACCTTTCAGTCTCACATGTGAGCGCTTAACCACTACATAATCATTTCACTATTATAAAAAAAAGTATAATCGTAATAATACTAATCAACAAAATCTATTCAAATCAATGTAATTTTATTACTTACCAATTAATTACAAAATGGTCTATCTAACCCATTTAAAAGTTTTTCTATCGGTCTACATTTCCTTTTCCTAAATAATATCGAAAATATTATTTCTCTATTGTAATCATGGTATTTATATACTAATTATTATTATTATTTTTATCTTTTTTTTTTAGAAAAAAAAGAAAAACAAACTGATTTCTTTTACACCTACTCAGTCACAAATTTTGAATTTTGTTGTATACCCTCCCTTCCCACCCCCCACCCCCCAAAAAAGAGCCCTACTTTTCTTTGTATGGTAAAAAAAAACACAACAACAACAACAGAATTCAGGAATGATGGTGTGTTGTTGTGTTTTTTTTTGTTTAATAAAAGGAAAAGGGGAATGATTGAAATAACTTTAAAATATTAAAATAGGTATTATCCTATTTACCCTATAATAGACAAATATCATTTTCATTATTATGTATTACAGACAATAATTTAAAAATGATTGGTTAAACGATAAAAGTTTACTCTACTCAATAACGGTTTACCTAGCACACCACCCTTTAAAAGATTGAGCCAACCAGAAGAACTACTCAATTCCTTATCTTGTAAGAATCCTGTTGGATAAAAGTTTGTGAACACTACATATATGTATATATGTATGAAAAGATATAGTATGTTTGTTGTCTACAAATGGTTGCTTAGTTATGTATATGTACATATGATGAGAATAATAGATACCACAATAAAAAAAATCTTGAGTAGTAGTAGTAGTAGTAGTATTAAAATGAAATTTGTTCAATATTAATTTCATTCATGTTACACTTGATAAATATTGTCAAAATCTATTCAACTTTCCTGTAGTCATATTGACAATACTTTACATTTCTAATCGATATGGTAGAGACTAAAATATATAGTATACATTAGATATGTGTTGATATGTATTAATGAGAGAAGTATTTAGGTTTGTAAATGTCAGAATAACATAGATATTATAATATGGTAGCTGTAGATATAAACGAAAGTTGGCGAGACTATAATTTATGGACGAACCAATCACGTATAAGATAACAGGTGTCGGATTTTGACACGAAATTCACCCATGCATTTGCTAAATAGAGTTTTAATATTATAGTTAATGTCAGTTGGTAATGAAAACCCTATATCTAATTTCTAACCTTAATCATCAACTGTAAATCATAATTCTAATTTCTCATACAAGTTTATAACTCTCATTTGGTCCTGGTTATTAGATGGGTACTCTGAAGATCAGTTTAACGTCGTTCAAAGGTCATTCATAAATTTTGGTCTCACGAGAAAGCCTTTATTCCATGAGTTTTGACATAGTTGAAATTTTCTGACAAGATATGGTCATAATCTTGATGGACGATAAGTGCTACCAAGTGACATTGCCATGGAGTTATTCGCGTCGAAGTAGTTTTCAGTTTTTCAGGTTTTGAATACCTTAAACAGAGATAGATGTGTTCTGCTATCCACTGCTCTGACATTCTGACTATTGCCCTCAAGTTCAAATTTCATGTATAATGAACTAAGATAGATACTCTAAAAAAATTCGTCGATAGAAGTAAGTCAATCTAAATGAAAAGAAAATATGATGAGGATAAGAAGTGTTTGTCTTTTAGAATAAAGTTTTTGATTTGAAATCATAAATTTTTCAATTAACCAAATGTAATGAGATCCGTTCTTTCATACTTACAACAAGCCAATCAGATAATCGAAAGCATTGAAACCACAGTCCAAGTAAATACATTGGGTCATGGTCGAACAGCCAGTGAGCTGTTTTCATGTATCATGAGTCTATTGCAAACTTATAAAACTTCAAGTGAAATCCAGATGCAGTGAAAAGTTTTACAGAACACATAAATTGGTTTAACTGTTTAATAAACATTATTAGTGGATCACTTTTAGTGTTACTACAGGTTCCAAGCCAAGATAGAGGAGGGTCGGGCATGCGATTAGCAATCCCATCATATAGAAAACAAACTTTCTAAAATACACTAACCACAAAAAAAAGGTTTTAACCATTTAAACTCTGTCTTGAGAGTAGAAGGATTTCTATTTAGGAGAACTATGATGTCTCA
The DNA here is from genome assembly GCA_944470405.2 of Schistosoma mattheei. NCBI lineage: Eukaryota > Metazoa > Platyhelminthes > Trematoda > Strigeidida > Schistosomatidae > Schistosoma > Schistosoma mattheei. The sequence goes on along the minus strand of OX103948.1, from coordinate 6,318,705 downwards.
TGATGAAAACCGTGATTCTTCGAAAGTCACCAGTCCCATGTCCCTTCTGACAATCAGAACAAGGAATAACATAGGTACATGGAATGCTCGGATACTATGGGAGACCAAGATAATCAATCAAGCTGTAAAAAGAAAGATCAGCTTCAGGAGCGGTGCTGTTATACTCTGATTATGAAGAACACGCCTCGCACACATATGGAGTTGCAATTATACTGTCCAAAGAAGTACGAAGAGCATTATAGGAGGGGAATCTCATAGATCCACGATCAACAAAACATCTCTCTGGACAAAGAAGGAAAGGATTACAATAAAGATCATCCGCTGCTATGTACATACCAAAGATAGCAGTGGAGACGATAAAGATCAAGTTTGTGAGAGACTTTATTCTATTATAGAGAAATACATGGGAAAGAACCTGATCATCTTAACGAACGATATAAAATCCAAGGCTGAAGTGGAAAAAACCGGATCTGAAGATAATATAGGGCGACAATGCATCTACAAAGCTACATGGGTTTCACCTGACCAAGCTACAGAGAAACAGATCGACCACATTCACATAAAAAATTTTAGAAGGTTCATGGAAGACATGAGAGCAAAGAAGGGGAAGAATATAGATTCAAGTCACCACCTGGAGGTGACGAAGCTGAAATTAGACCTTAAGAAGTACTGGACAACTTGAGAAACAGCATTAAAAATGTTTAATACAGCCTTCTTCCCAGGTACTAACAAACCCGGCAAATTCAAAATAGATCTCAGAAACAAGTTTCAGGCCTTAAAAGATCTACTAAAAGAAGAGTAAACTACAATGAAAACAATTAAAAAGGGATTGAAAAGCAGTAACTTGAACATGCTAGGAGGTTCTGGACTGCAAGAAGCACGATCATAAAGACTGGATTTTAGTTTATATCCTGGGCAAGACTCAAGAAAGCAAGAACAAGAAGACATCAGTCAACAACAGCCAAACAAGAGCAGAGAATGCTAAGGCACAGGCCAAGTACACAGCGGCAAACAAATGAGTGAAGACAAACACTAGAACTGATGAGCGAAATTATGGGGAAACCTTTAAATGACTTCAGGGAGGGTTCCAAGAGAAGAAAATGTGGGACAACGAAGAAGCTGGCAGAAAAATATAGTAAACAAGAGTGACCGGTCAAGAACAAACAAGGCAAAACAACTACTAAATTCAAGAGTAGCGAAACTGGTGTGTAATACACTCTGAAGAACTCTTGAATGGACCAGTCCCACTGAACCCGGTGGATATCGAAACAACACACACTGACCTTCCTATGGACGTTACTGTACGAAGAATAGAAGAAATCAGAATGGTCATCTAAGAAATAAAGAATGGCAAAGTAACGGGGCTAGATCAAATGGCATCTGAAGTATTGAAGTCAAATATAGAGGCAAATGTTAAGGTGTTCTGCATTCTCTCTAGAAAGATTGGAGGGGATAAACAACTATCAACATATTAAAACAAGGAATACCCTATCAAGATATCAAAGTGTGGGAACTACAGAGGCTCAACACTGTTGTCGGTCTCACACATAATTTTCAACAGTGTGACTGAATCAAATGAATGATTGAGAAGATGTTCAAATTTGAGGTGAGAACGCTGGATTCTGTAGGGACCGATCGTGTACCGACCGAATAGAGGCACTATGAATCATTCATGAACAATCAATCAACTAGGTGGGACTCATCACTAGACAGCAATTTCGTTGACTTTGAGAAAGAATTTGACAGTGTGGATAGGGAAACTTCATGGAACCTGTTTTGACACCATGGTGTACCTGAGAAGGTTGCCACTATCATATGGTGCTCCTATGACAGATTGAATTGCATAGTCGTGCATGGAGGACAGCTCATAGATACTTTGCAAATAATAAGTGTGTCACACGAGGCTAACAGCTGTGGCCTTTCTTCTTTCTCACAAGTGTTGACTGGGTTGTGAAGACCTCCATCTCTCAGGAAAATTGTGGAATATGGTGGGCACTTCTATTGTATATACGACAACAAATGCAGGTAAAGACAATCATTGTAGTAGTGGCTTCCACAACAGTAGGCTTGAACATTCACAAGGAAAGAAGTAGGAGCCTGAAATCCGACATATTAAGTACCAACCATGTAACACATGAGATTGGGACTATCAGAGAAGTGGAGGCCTTTACATATGTGAACAGAGTCGTCCATAAACACGAAGGATCAGATGTAGACGTCAGGGGACGAACTGGCAAACAACATCATTATTCCGACAACTGAAAAACACGTGGACTCAAAACAATTTCCAGTCAACACCGAAGTCAGGATTGTCAATAAAGATGTATAACCAGTCTTATTGTACGAAGCTGAAATGTGGTGAGCTACTTCAACTATAATCAGCAATGTACAGTTATTTATAAGCAATTGTTTACGCGAGATACGCAATATTTGTTGGTTGGACAGCATCAGAAATAACTTACTGAGGGAGAAAATAAACCAGGTTCTATCTGAAGAGGAATTATGAAGGGATACTGGAGGTTTAAGTACATACATTGAAGAAATCATCAAACTACATCACGAGACAAGCCCTAGTTTGGAGTCATTAAAGCAAAAGAAAAAGAGGCGAACCAACGAACACATTGAGCTGGGAGTTGAAGGCAGACATCAAAAGAATGAATTGAAACTGGAAACAACTCTAAAGGACAACCGAGAACAGAAGTGGTAGGAGAATCTTGGTCGTTGTCTTATGCTTCACATGGGGTAACAAGAGTATGTAGGTAAATTTTCTAATACTCAGGTTATCCGTTTAACAAATAAATCTTGATATTATGGCTCACCCAGTATTTGATGATAACAAATTTTTAGGATGTAGTTCATTTTTGTACTGAGGTAGTAAGTTATTTGCTATTGGCTAGTCAAATTTATCTGTGATTTTGAATAAACTTTTGGCTTTCCTATGTATTGGAAACTACCACATTCAAAACACTGCCCAACGATGTTCTCACTGATTTGATACCGAACTCAATAGATTAACGTAAGTAAATGTATTTTCAAACATATGATGACCCGAAATATTAGCAGTAACATTTTTGAATACCGTTTCTAAGTGCTACTTGTTTAATCCTTTAGTTTACTGAAGAGCTACAACATATAGAAAACCTAGTTTAAGATGGTGGTTGGAGGTTATCAACAGGAAACCCTGAACCCAGGTTTCCTGCTATTTGGCACTCGCAGCAAGATGTACCTGTAATCTTGAAGGAACTGGAACTCGATCCTATATCACCCAGATTCACAGTCAGAGACATTACCACCAGATTATCCCGGGCCGCGACTGACCTCCTGTACGACTGAATTGTATTCACAATTGATTAATCACTGAGTAGTGATCAATGTACCGAAAGGCGATCTCAGCTAGTGTGATAACTACAGGGGCATCACTCTTCTCTCAATACCAGGAAAAGTCTTCAACAGGGTATTGTTAAACAGGATGAAGGACTGCGTAGACGCCCAACTTCGTGACCAACAGGCAGGATTCCGTAAGGATAGATCGTGTACAGACCAAATCGCAACTCTACGGATCATTGTGGAACAATCAATTGAATGGAATTCATCACTCTACATCAACTTCATTGACTACGAAAAGGCATTTGATAGCGTGGACAGAACAACACTATGGAAACTTCTTCGACACTACGGCGTGCCTCAGAAGATAGTCAATATCATACAGAGTTCATATGATGGATTACACTGCAAAATCGTGCATGGAGGACAGTTGACAAAGTCGTTCGAGGTAAAGACCGGTGTCAGGCAAGGTTGCTTACTCTCACCCTTTCTCTTTCTCCTGGTGATCGACTGGATCATGAAGACGTCAACGTCTGAAGGGAAGCACGAGATACAATGGACATCTACGATGCAGTTGGACGATCTAGACTTCGCAGATGATCTGGCCCTTCTATCCCAAACGCAACAACAGATGCAGGAGAAGACGAACAGTGTGGCAGCAGCCTCAGCAGCAGTAGGTCTCAATATACACAAAGGGAAAAGCAGGATTCTCCGATACAACACAGAATGCACCAATCCAATCACAATTGACGGAGAAGATTTGGAAGATGTAAAAACCTTTACATATTTGGGCAGCATCATTGATGAACAGGGTGGATCTGATGCAGATGTGAAGGCGCGGATCGGCAAAGCAAGAGCAGCATATTTACAACTGAGGAACATCTGGAATTCAAAGCAACTGTCAACCAACACCAAGGTCAGGATTTTCAATACAAATGTCAAGACAGTTCTACTGTATGGGGCAGAAACCTGGAGAACTACGAAAGCCATCATCCAGAAAATACAGGTGTTTATTAACAGTTGTCTACGCAAAATACTTCAGATCCGTTGGCCGGACACTATTAGCAACAACGTACTGTGGGAGAGAACAAACCAGATTCCAGCGGAGGAAGAAATCAAGAAGTAGCACTGGAAGTGGATAGGACACACATTGAGGAAAGCACCCAACTGCATCACAAGTCATGCCCTCACATAGAATCCTCAAGGCCAAAGGAAAAGAGGAAGACCAAAGAACACATTACGCCGAGAAATGGAAATAGACATGAGAAAAATGAACAAGAATTGGATGGAACTAGAAAAGGAGGCCAAGGACAGAGTGGGTTGGAGAATGCTGGTCGGCAGCCTATGCTCCATTGGGAGTAACAGGCGTAAGTAAGTAAGTAAGTTAGTGATCAATGTCATTTGTATTATGTCGTTCTTAGTGATAATCGAATACTATCAACCAATCTAATTCAAACATAACTTTGAATAATGAACATCTAAGATCTATGTATATAACTAGATATTATAAGTTTGAGATAAAGTCCTATCTATAAGAATAAAGAAAAATAAACTAAAAACGATAACTTTTATACAAGATATGAATAGAACAGATTTATCAATATTTATCATGGATACCTTAATGGAGATGCCAATGAAACAATGTAAAGATTTAAGTGTTTTACATTATGAGTTACTTATCTTCTAACTAACTAACTAACTAACGATTTGATTGATTAATTAACTATCCATTAAAAGTAATAAGTACTAATTCTCTTTTCTTTTCTTTTCTCTTTCTCTCTATAAAGAATAAATGAAACCATTTATGTATTGAATAGGGGGAACATAATCATTTTTAAAACAATTCATTAGTCTATTTGTTAATACCTCTATTTTCTTTCTTTTTTTTGTTTTCTATTGTCTCACTAAGTGATGAGTATTCACTGTGTATTTTTTGCAAAGTAAGATGAGACGTCAGTTATATTCCAATATTTTAGGTGTTGTTGTTGTTGTTGTTATGTGTCCATGTGTTTTTATCTTCAAGAATGAATCATTTACAAAAAAAAATGAAATGATCACAGTTATCTTTTTCCCTTTTTGTTTAACATGTACTACATATTAGAATAGTAACAATAAAATTTAATAGTAATAAAACTTTATTCAATAAGAATGTTAGTAGTATATAAGTTTCTATAGAGATATACCCCAATGTTAAATATGATAATGTGTCATTCATTAGTGAATTCACCTTTGTTTTTTTTTTTGTATGGTTCTTATACACAAATACTACTATCTATTAGAAATAAACCATATATCCCCCCCCTTTCTTTCTTTCTTTTTTTTGTTCTTGTTTAACCTAACAGATCATTTCAATAATTTCATATTGAGGTCATATTGCCTCAAGCATATAAAAGTGAATAACTCAATAGAAACAAAATAAATAAATAAACAAATTAAAAAAAAAGGAGAATTTCAATGAATAGTTAACAATAAACAATAAACATTCTTCTCAATTATATTCTAAGTTTCACTTCATGAAAGTTAATTGGAATTAATCAATTTTTATAAAAAGTAAAGGTAGATAGTGATGTATAAGAGTAAGAAATAAAATATCTAATTTATGATTATTAGACTAACAAAAGTTTGTTCTTTATATTAAAATTTCTTCTTCTTATTATTATTACTCAGTAAAAAAAAAGAGAGAAGACATGATCAATGGAATTCAATTTGAGTCTAATTGATGAATCACTGGGTGATGATCAATGTCATGTATGTCACAGGTCCTTCTTAGTGTAGATCGAATCCTATCAACCAAGTTGCAATGTGGCTACTAGTCTAGGTGACTCAACATTACATGCACTATGTTGAGATAAGATGGTGGTTGGAGGTAGTTAATAGGAAACCCTGGACCCTAGTTTTGAGTCACGTAGACTTGTGGCTACATTGCAACTTGGTCGATAGCATTCGATCTTTACTAAGAAGGACTTGACACACATGACACTGCCCACTCACCATCCAGTGATCAATCAATTGTGAATACATCTCAGATCTACAGGAGGTCGGTCGCGGCCCGGATAACCCAGTGATAACGTCAATGACTGTGAAGCTGGGTGACATGGGATTGAATCCATCAGAGAGCACCAGTTCCCTTGCTGCGAGTGCCAACAGCCGGAAATCCGGTCTAGGGTTTCATGTTGACTACCTCCAACTGCCATCTGGTAACTCACTGAAGACAATGGTGGATGTGTCGCTCAATTTCGTTTATTGGTTGAGGTTAGACATTAAAACAGATGGATGTCGTGTGACTCAGTAGTTTTAGAAGTTAGGCGTTCGCGTGCGAGACTGATAACTCTTGGGTTCGAATCTTGAGGACGACATTGTGCACGTATACTGTTGAGGAGTCCCATACCAGGACCAAAAGGCCATCCAGTGCTTCAAGGTTATTCATAGTAGTCTAGCTTTAATTGACTCATGAATTCAATTATTAACTTACTAACATCTCCACAAAACCCCTCTCTAAATATGATTGAATTCAATATTTATAAGAAGGAAAAAAAGAAAACATCGATTCTATTCAAAATACTCTCATGGTTGAATATTTAAATAATTAGAAACAGAGGATTCTTTCAACGGTAGAAAGCTTCAAGACGAAAGATCTTAAATGAATACAAGCCTTTGTTATTCTTATCTCAATCAGTACATCTTTCATCACATTATCAATTTGTACTTTTTACATATTATATTTTATTATGCAATCTATTTGACTTTTAGTGTTCATTCATAAATTGCTTTTTGATAGGGCTTTGTTCTCTAAGCTGGATTGTTTGGTCGTGGAGCTTCCATCGTTCTTCTGAACAACATCATCAGCGCAAACTTCAGGTAGACTCATAAATTGCGTTGATTCGTTTAGTGATTTCGTATGTTCATATAAATGTTATTGTACATTCACTGAGTAAGTAATACAGTTGTTAGGAAACGAATACTAGAGAAGGATGGCAAATCAATTGATGAAGTAGTGAAATTTCATCAGTTGAGATGTCTGAGATATGTGTTATGTATGCTCAACCACCGACTGCCCCGACATGAGATGTTTTATGGTGTAGGAGTAGGTTGGAAGAAAGCTAGGGGCGGTCACACCAAAACATTGCACAAATCCATGAAGTCACTGACAAGTGGACTGAGCCATGTTGGTAGGCGTCGACTACCTGGTTGGGATCCGCGAGATGATAGCAACCGATGGTTAGAGACCTTGAATGATGCGACTCAAAATCGTTTGGAATAGCACAGGTGTATCCACTCTTTGTGTTCTGCCAAATTCTAATTATCTGAATTCTTCATGTCCCTTACGTTTTTCTCTTTCCAAATTTATTTAACTGGATTATACTCCTTGAATAACATCTTCAAACCCTAATGTTTCAGATTACTGCTTATACTCTTACCACCCCTACCACTACGGGATTTGAATCGACAATTGTATCTGTGTGCTAATGTGGTGTGGCAACTTGAACTGATGTACGTACGTACGATGTTCTACGTTGTTACTGACTGAATGATTATTGTATATTAAAGCAAAGCCTGGCGAGGATGTAACTGAAAAATAATATTGTTCGTTTTATATATGTTGTCAGACAAATGAAGTGACTAACATTATCATTATCCATTAGATATTGATGGAGTTTTGTTGTCTAAGCCAGATGGTTCGGTCATGGAGCTTTCGAGTCTTCTCCAATATCTTAATTTGATATATTAGACCATTTAATATCTTGAAAACTGAAAAAAAAATTGTTTTCGATTAAACGTGCACTTATGGTCTATTTAACAAAAGAAAAATTTAAGAAATTACTTTTTAATGGCTCAGATCATGAGTCAGTTAAAGTTAGACCACTATGGAAAACCTGAAAACACTGAATGGCCGTTTCACCCTATGGTGGGAGTCCTCCTGGTCAGTGTGCACCCACGATCTCGCCTCGCGAGATTCGAACCCAGGATCTATCAGTCTCGCACGGGAACGGTTAACCTCTAGACCACTAAACCGGCCAGCATCAAACGGTGTTAACTTTTAGTAATAAAAGAGGTTCGCTTTTTTTAAAATTAAATAGGAAAATTAATCTGAACAACAAAGATTGTGTGCATCATACAACTAAGTTACTCAATAAATTTTAATAGGAAATGTTTCAATTGATCAATATTGAATAAACCGGAAGGAAAACACTACTGGATAAGGAGTATAAGGTCAAAGGTTAATCACTTGAAAACAGATAATAAAAAAGATAGTTAACACACCTTTCTATTGTTGTTTTTAGTAAAGTGAAAACATTAATTAATGTTATGCAGATTTAACAAGTTTTCAATAAAAAATGTACATAAATTGATACAGATTTGTGGTGAAATTTTCTTCGTCCTATTTTAAAACTCTTGAACATATAAGAATTATTATCAGAAGGGGTTTTGTGGAGTTTGTAGTAATTTCAATAGTTGAGGTCATAGGTCAAATGAAGTTAGACCATCGTGGAAAATCTGAAAGCACTAGACGGTCGTTTCGTCCTGTTGTGGGACTCCTTAGCTGTGCGCATTATGTCAAAGCTTCAAGTTGATACAAAATGATTATCATTCACCGAGTCGATATTTGACAGTATACGCATTCTTATTTTATCCATTGATTCAGAGATAGTATGTGATTATTATATAATGGTATCAGTGAACGACTTATCTAACTTCTAAGTCGATTGACTTCAAGGTAGATTTTAACTGACAGAGCTTGAAAACTTGTCATTCAGTGCTGACTTGTTTTTTCACTCGAAAAGACCGAATCTGTTGTGAGATAGTAACTCACTGAAGACAATAGTGAATATGTCGCTCAATTTCGTGAATTGGTTGAAGTTAGACATTAACACGGTTGGTGCTGGCCGGCTCAATGGTCTAGTAGTTGAGCGTTCGCGCGCGAGACTGGTAGGTCGTGGGTTTGAATCCTAAGGGGCAGGATCGTGGATGCGTAATGCTGAGAAATCTAACAATAGAACGAAACGGTCGTCCAGTGCTTCCAGGTTTTCCATGGTGGTCTAGCTTCAATCGGCTCATGATCGCAACCATCGAAAAAATTTATTAAGTTCATGTTATGGCATGTAACTAGCTAAAGAATTAACGGTTTTATTTAGATGTAGTAGTTGGAAGTGAAATTATTATATCAGAAAAAATATGAGATGAAGTCACGAAATGAATAGTCTTAGATTAGAACAAATGCTCCAATTTTGTACAACATTTTAGAATTGAAGGTTTTTTAATTACATTTTCCGTCTTGGTAACGATTCGATATTTTTTGAAAAATAAACACTAAGTAGCTGACCAAAAGTAAGCAGATCCCAGCGGAGGAAGAAATCAGGAAGAAATGCTGGAAGTGGATAGGAAGAAAGCCTCCAACTACGTCACAAGGCAAGCTCTCCCTTGAAATCTTCAAGGCTGGAGGAGGAGAGGAAGACCAAAAAACACATTACACCGAGAAATGGAGACAGATATGAGAAGAATGAATAACAATTAGATAGAACTAGAAAGGAAGGTGGAGGACAGAGTAGGTTGGAGAATGCTGGTTGGTGGCGTATGCTTCATTGGGAATAACAGGCTTAAGTAAGTAATTAAGATGACCAAAAGTGATATGTAGAGTATAACCTCAAAAGTATGGATATAATTGATAATATAAAACACTTTGTCGTTCGACTATACTTAGTTTTCTTTTAAAAAATCATATTATCTTGGTAAACCAATGTAAATGAGAAACTACTAGACATTTGTATAGCTCTCGTGATGAATTCGTCAAATAAAACGAATCCATGACCTAGTGTAAAGAAACAAAACTAGATACTGTAGGTATCTCAACTGCCATGATATCACTCATTCACTAACTAGCTAATTGTTTACATTAATAACTTAAATAAATTCACTATATTAAACGATTATCATTCTTTATTATTTATCTGAATATACTAAATATATAATCTGTAACAAAACCTACTAACAGTTATAACTGAATAAGAACTTTCACCTAAATTTGATCGAATAATTTCACAGTATTTTGGCACCGAGTTATTGTGAAACATTAAAGTGAAAGAATGTTGTATTTGTAAAATCTTAACGAATGAATTCCTAGTAAATCCAACATTTCACCTGACAATCTGGTTCAAGCTTTTCAAGGAAATAAATTCTAATCAGAAGGGGTTTTGTGAAGATTTTAGAAATTTCACTGATTGAAATCATGAGTCAATTGAAGCTAGACCAGTATGAAAAACGTGGAAGCACTGGACAACCGTTTCGTCCTATTATGGCACTCCTCAGCAGTGCGCATACACGATCCCGCACCACGCGAGATTCCAACCCACGACCTATCAGTCTCGCGTCAGGCGATTAACCAACTAGACCACTGAGCCGGCATCCAACGGTGTTAATGTCTAACTTCAACCAATCCATGAAATTGCTCCACCTTACACCATTGTCTTCAGTGAGTTGATATTTCACAACAGACTTGGTTGAACTCCACTGGTAACAACTTCTCACTAGAACTCCAGGAAATGCCTCATGAGGTCATGCACTAGTGAGTAGATGATTATTATCAGAAGGGGTTTTGTGGAGATTTTTAGAAATTTCACTGATTGAAATTCCTTTTTTTTTGTTCATCGAATCAAGTATTATTGTAGTGTAAATGACCAATTATATAAAAATTATATTTAACTAATCAACAATAAGCAATAATCAGATAGTTCATTCGAATAAACAATTTTCAACCAATTAAATTTAATACCGTTCGGTTAGAAAATAAGTAAGATTGACATATATCGAAAAATATAATATTAAAACTAGTTGAATAACATAGATACAACTATAGATATATATAAATATACATGCCTACAGGCATATAAGTGGTAATCAGCTTCTGAAATCATATTACACAATTCGGTACGATAAAGGAGTGAGTGTGTGGGGGGGGGGAATAGAAACAAAGGAAGAAAAAAGAATGAAAAAGAAAAAAACGAACGAGAAAAAGGTAGAAAAAGTTACGTGTAGGGAGGTATGATCAGTCAGTTAGTCATGAAATTTATTTCCATATAATTGTTGATAGGAAAAATAGTTTAGGTATCCAGTTGAATTTGATAGGTTTACTTTAAAATTACAATGAGCTTATACTGTAAATAAATCACTTCATAAATTATTTTATAGAGAGAAAATAATTAATGAAATCATCATCATGGCTTAAGTGATTTTCCTATTTTTGGGTAAAGACATTTTGAAGTTAGTGGTCTAGTGGTTAAGCACCGGCGTGCGAGACTGAAAGGTCCTGGGTTCGAATCAAGTGAAGCGAGATCGTGAATGTACAATACTGAGAAATTCCACAATAGAACGAAACGATAGTCCAATGCTTCCAGGTTTTCTATGGTGATCTAACTTCAATTAACTCATCATTTTAACTATTGAAATTACTACAATCTCCAAAAAAACCCTTCTGATACTAGTAAGAGAATTGTGTGATGACTGATGAACTATGTACTGATACTAATTGGTATAGTTTAATTTGTCCAAAAACATTGAAAAACATTATTTACACTAAATAATTTCTTACAGTAGAATTCAGAAGGCGTATTTCGTTCTGTTTGAAATTCTTCATGTACAACACAGTGTTGATGATCTCAGTGAGATTCAAATACATCATTCATAGTTTCAAACACCAGGAAGTTTTTCTAAGGGTAGTTATTTATGACAATCATTCGCTGTTCAGCGATCATTGGTTATTATTACTGTTTCCCACTAAATCTCCTTTGTTGTTTGTTTCAGTGAAGAAGTGATGATCTACTGCCGCCATATCAGTGCATTGAAATCCCCTATATATATATATATATATATATATATATATATATTCTACTTGCCATTGGATTCGTGTACTTAAAGATTTGACAGAAATATCGATCCGGTACTGTATTAGATGAGTGACGGCAGTGTACAAGCTCTAATATAACATCTCAACATTAGCACATTAAGTTGAACATACATCCAGTTAATTAAAGCTAGAATACTTAAAAACCTAATTTTTCTCTCAACCAGTTAAAAATATATTAGTTGAGGTCAGACATTAACACCGTTGGATGTTGGCCGACTCAGTGGTCTATAGTTTAAGAGTTCGCGTGCGTGACTAAAGGCCCTAGGTTGGAATCTCACGATGCGGCAGGATCGTGGATATTCATTGCTGAGGAGTCTCACTATATGAAGAAACGGCCGTCCAGTGCTTCCAGATTTTCAATGGTAATCTAACATCAGTCAGTTCATGATCTCAATCAAATATATATATATATATATATATATATATATATATATATATATATAAAGATCAAATATTAACTGGATAATCAAAGGTCTAAACATAACTGTATTCCAATATCACAAGACCAGCTGAACACAGCTACTTCAGTTTAAGATATATGAAAGTCATCTTTTGTCTGTCATAATTTTAGGCTAAAAAAATATTGATTTAATAAGTATTTGAAATTCTGTAACTCCAAAAACTCTGTTGGATTGTACAAATCAGATTAATTTGAGAGGAAAAACCAGTCAGTTTACATACCTATTGTTCATGTGTATAAATGTATCCATGTGGGCGCCTTAGAATAGACTTGTTCACAAATACAATATATATGGTCTATGTGAATGAGTGACAATGAAAAAAAAAGAAATGGATATAATTTAAAATAGGAAATTGTTATGTCTGTTTTAAAAGTGTGAATAACTATCATTCATGAGTGAATACGACCTATATAGATGTATATACTCAATCAATACTTACTCATTGTTTAGAATGTAAATTTTTTTGTAAAGGAACAACAGAGAGAAGATTATAATATTCCTAACATCAATTGTAGTCCTAAACATCAATGGGAAGATTCAAGTAAACAATAATACCAACTTCACCACATTGCACAACTAAGTGGCTATCAGGACTCAGTAGCTAAGTGGATAACGTGATGGCGTTTAAAGTGAACAGTACTGGGTTCGAATTTCAGAGTGGACATCAACTTTGAGATGAAGGTACAAACTGGATTCTACTGCTAGCCATTATCCATCTTTGCTTATAATCCTTGTGAATTAAGGCAATCTCGAGGCAATCCGCACAATATGCACATGTACCAATAGAAGACTGATTAATCGTAGTCCTAAACATCAATGAGGAGATTTAAGTAAAACAATACCAAGTGAATTATTCCTAACATTGTTGTTGTTGTAATTTATGTACATCTTAACAATTGTAACAAACGTAATTCATATCAATGGAATGATAAATTCATAAAACATGAAATAATCAAATCAAAATCAACAGTTTATGGCATGAACTAAAATTTATTTCTATTACTCTTTATAATTTGAAGATTTTCATTGAATGATTGTAACTAGTTAAGTATATAGTTATGCTTAATAGGAAGTTTTAAAGAATTTGATCAACATTACTCAATGTTCATTAGTCTTTAATTTAGACAAAAATAAATATGTTGATGATTTCTGGTTTAAATAAGTGTAATATAGAGATTTATTCATTTCGATGATAGTGTTCAGTACTTACTTACTTACTTACTTACTTACTTACTTACTTACTTACTTACTTACTTACTTACTTACTTACTTACTTACTTACTTACTTACTTACTTACTTACTTACTTACTTACTTACTTACTTACTTACTTACTTACTTACTTACTTACTTACTTACTTACTTACTTACTTACTTACTTACTTACTTACTTACTTACTTACTTACTTACTTACTTACTTACTTACTTACTTACTTACTTACTTACTTACTTACTTACTTACTTACTTACTTACTTACTTACTTACTTACTTACTTACTTACTTACTTACTTACTTACTTACTTACTTACTTACTTACTTACTTACTTACTTACTTACTTACTTACTTACTTACTTACTTACTTACTTACTTACTTACTTACTTACTTACTTACTTACTTACTTACTTACTTACTTACTTACTTACTTACTTACTTACTTACTTACTTACTTACTTACTTACTTACTTACTTACTTACTTACTTACTTACTTACTTACTTACTTACTTACTTACTTACTTACTTACTTACTTACTTACTTACTTACTTACTTACTTACTTACTTACTTACTTACTTACTTACTTACTTACTTACTTACTTACTTACTTACTTACTTACTTACTTACTTACTTACTTACTTACTTACTTACTTACTTACTTACTTACTTACTTACTTACTTACTTACTTACTTACTTACTTACTTACTTACTTACTTACTTACTTACTTACTTACTTACTTACTTACTTACTTACTTACTTACTTACTTACTTACTTACTTACTTACTTACTTACTTACTTACTTACTTACTTACTTACTTACTTACTTACTTACTTACTTACTTACTTACTTACTTACTTACTTACTTACTTACTTACTTACTTACTTACTTACTTACTTACTTACTTACTTACTTACTTACTTACTTACTTACTTACTTACTTACTTACTTACTTACTTACTTACTTACTTACTTACTTACTTACTTACTTACTTACTTACTTACTTACTTACTTACTTACTTACTTACTTACTTACTTACTTACTTACTTACTTACTTACTTACTTACTTACTTACTTACTTACTTACTTACTTACTTACTTACTTACTTACTTACTTACTTACTTACTTACTTACTTACTTACTTACTTACTTACTTACTTACTTACTTACTTACTTACTTACTTACTTACTTACTTACTTACTTACTTACTTACTTACTTACTTACTTACTTACTTACTTACTTACTTACTTACGCCTGTTACTCCCAATAAAGCATCCGCCAACCGATCAACATTCTCCAACCCACTCTGTCCTCCACCTTCCTTTCTAGTTCTATCCAATTGTTGTACATTCTTCTCATATCTGTCTCCATTTCTCGGTGTTATGTGTGTTTGGTCTTCCTCTCCTCCTCTAGCCTTGAAGATTTCAAGGGAGAGCTTGCCTTGTGACGCAGTTGCCAGCTTTCCTCAATGTCTGTCCTATATACTTCCAGTGCTTCTTCTTCATTTCTTCCTCCGTTAGGACCTGGTTTTTTCCATCCCACAGTAGGCTGTTGTTGATAGTGTCTGGCCAATGGATCCGAAGTATTTTGCGTAGACAACTGCTAATAAACACTTTTATCTTCTGGTTGATTACTTTCGTAGTTCTCCAGGTTTCTGGCCCATATAGTAGAACTGTCTTAACATTTGTATTGAAAATTTTGACCGTGTTGGTTGACAGTTCATTACTAACTAGAGTTATTTAGAGAACTATGGTGAGCCAGAGAAAACTGAGTGGGCATTATATATGAAAATTATATTTGAGATAAACTCAGCGTTTGAAATTTTAATAATCTTTCGTCCAGTAAACTTGCCTAGATTTCTTCAGGGTAATAATCTAAATCTAAATCGCCGTTTGTATCTTACTTTAGAATATTTTACTAGTTTTTTCTACCATCAACAATTGACAAAAAAAATTACTATCAACATAAATCTGCTTATAATCAGAGAGGAGTTTTGTGGATATCATAGTAATTTAATGGTTGAATTCATGAGTCAATTGAAGCTAGACTACCACGAAAAATCTTCAAGTACTGGATGCCCATTTCGTCCTAGTATGGGACTATCCAAAAGTTCACATCCATAATCCCGCTGCCTCGCGAGAATCCAACCCATGACCTATCAGTCTCGCGCGCGCCCAACCTCTAGACCACTGGGGCGGCTGGAATCCAACGCTTTTAATGTCTACCTTCAACCAATTCACGAAATTGAGCGACATATTCACTATTGTCTTCAGTGAGTTACTATCTCACAACAGACCCAGTTGAACTCCACTCGTCACTGTTTCTCGCTATAACTCTAGGAAATACCCGTTGAGGCCAGTCACTAGTGAGCATATGTTTGTGGTTAAACGCTCATGTGCGAGACTGATAGGTCCTGTGTTAGAAACTTGAGAGGCGGCGGGATCGTAGATGTGCACTGCTGAGGAGAAGTCCCACAGCAGAACGAAACGACCATTCAGAGTTTTCAGGTTTTCCATGTTGGTCTAACTTCAAGTGACTCATCATCCCAACTAATAAAATCCACAAAAGCCCCATTTGATATGAATTAAGCAATTTATTCAATATAAGATGTCTTTATATTTGCATTTTATTCAGATATTGGATTGAATTACTCACAAACAATAAGAATGTATTGGTTTACAAAATTAAATCTTTCTATAATAAAGTAATATGAGATTAATCCATTCTGACATACTTAATCATTTAATGTTACAAATGGATTAACTGCAATACTTTAATCTTAATT
This sequence comes from Schistosoma mattheei, assembly GCA_944470405.2. Taxonomy (NCBI): domain Eukaryota; kingdom Metazoa; phylum Platyhelminthes; class Trematoda; order Strigeidida; family Schistosomatidae; genus Schistosoma; species Schistosoma mattheei. The sequence continues at coordinate 6,302,010 of OX103948.1, read as the reverse complement.
AAACACAAAAGAATATTTTATTCTGGAATTAATATAAGTGAATATATTTAGAACAATACTAAGCTATTTGATAATATTTTAGAATAACTTTGACATTATTCAATGAATAATTGAAATTATGAATCAATTGAAACTAGATCATCATGAAAAACCTGGAAGTACATCAATTGATTCATGATCTTAATTAATGAAATGACTATAATATCTACAACCCTCACTCCTTCTGAATAAAATAACATCAAACAACTAGTAAATTACAATAGTAAGTTTGCTTGTGCATTTGATTTATGATCGAATGATCACTGATGTCATTAATAATGTTAAATTAACCATCTCTTCATAAAGTTTTTGATTTAAATCAATACTTACTTTTAAATAAAGATCGTGAAATTCTTATAGAATGATACAAACCAATGGGTTTAACTTAATCGATAATAAGAAAGAATATTGATTAATAATACTGAATGGTGATAGTTATAAATGTATAAGGGACCGAAATATATTTTTAAAAAAAAATAAACACAGACCATTTGATGATAATATAATAATTCAGTCGTTTTAGTGTATTTCTCGAGATTTAAAACTCTTAGATTCATTCTGATAAACGCCAAAAGAGTACATTAATTAAAAATTTAAAAGTAGGTTATCAGTCAGTCAGTAACAACGTAGAACATCGTACGTACGTACATCAGTTCAAGTTGCCATACCACATTACCACACAGATACAATTGTCGATTCAAATCCCGTAGTGGTAGAGGTATTAAAAGTATAAGCAGTAATCGGAAACATTAGGGTTTGAAGATGTTATTCAAGGAATATAATCCAGTGAAATAAATTTAGGAAGAGAAAAAAAGAAAGGGACATGAAGAATTCAGAAGATTAGAATTTAGGAAAACACAAAGAGTGGGTACACCTCTGCCATTGCAAACGATTTTGAGCCATGTCATTCAGGGTCTTTAACCATCGGTTGCTATCATCTCGCGGATCCCAACCAGGTAGTCGACGCCTACCAACATGGCTCAGTCCACTTGTCAGTGACTTCATGGATTTGTGCAATGTTTTGGTGTGACCACCCCTAGCTTTCTTCCAACCTACTCCTACACCATAAAACATCTCATGTCGGGGCAGTCGGTGGTTGAGCATACATAACACATATCTCAGCCATCTCAACTGATGAAATTTCACTACTTCATCAATTGATTTGCCATCCTTATCTAGTACTCGTTTCCTAATAACTTCATTACTTACTGGGTGGTGGTTAAGATACTCTTTAAGTTGTCCCTTTTACTTTTCTGAGTTATGAAATATGCCAATCTGCATATCATGTGTTGTGAATTTCATTGTAATTCTTAAAAAAATGTAGTAGGTGTTTAAGTAAAAAACAAGAATGGTATTTGTTGTGATACTGAGATTTCCGAGTCGTCTATTATTTATATTTGAAAATGAGAAACCGTTACAACTCTCACGACTCGAAGTAAAAACATAGAAGACTGATACAACTGATGATCTATTAACCTTCAAAACACAACGACTGTAGTCAAAAATACACTCTGAAATGAAAAACAAATATAACACTGGGTAAACATTATATGGAATCAAAAAATGACAGTAATTTTCAATAAGTATCAGAACGAGTTAAGGATGTAATTTTACCATTTCATCTCATTAGATTAGATTCTATTCTGAATCAAACGTTTTTTTACTGTTTATTATTTGAATGTCACGAAAGAAAAGTATTCAGAGAGTGAACAAGAAAATAAATTTACTGAAATAAGTCTTCAGACGCTTATTAAGCAAAGATGGATAGTGGCTAGCAGTGAAATCCAGGATGCGCCTTTCGTCCTATTTAGGACTCGCCAGCTGGGTGTATCTGCATTTTACTGTTGATGTTCACTCTAGGAATCGAACCCAGTACCGTTCGCTTCAAGCTCTAACACGTTTTCCACTCAGCTGCTGAGTTCTCATAGCCACTTAACTGTGCAATGGTGTGAAGTTTAAATCCACTTGTTATTGTTTTACTTGTATCTTCCCACTGTTATTTAAGATTGTAATTGATCAGTCTCTTATTGGCGTATGTGCATTCTATACGGATTGCCTCGATAAAGCATTAAGTCAACAGCTTTTTGAGCAAAGATGAATAGTGGCTAGTAGTGGAAACCAGGATGCCAACACCAAATAAATTTAAACTTCACCCCATTGCACAAGCAGATGGCTATCAGGACTCAGTAGCTAAGTGGATAGCGCGATCGCGTTTAAAGAGAACGGTACTGGGTTTGAGTCCCAGGGTGAACATCAACCGCAAGATACAGGTGTATACAGCTGACGAGTCCAAAATAACACGAAATCCGTTTCTTGGATTCCACTGTTAGCCACTATCCATCTTTACTTAAAATAGCATTTGTTGAAAGACAATGAGGAACGAGATCGGAAGCCTAGTTCTTTAGGATAATTAATAATTATGAAATGGTGTTCAAATCCCATAAAATGTCTACTCTTTTAATTTCAGAATGTGAACTTTATAAAACACATAAGTTGTTGTTTTAGGAACCATTATTTCCTTACTGGTATATTTCCTGGTTTGAAAGTTGACTATATACATGATTTTAGGAGCATAGTGAAACTGGGATTCATGTCAATGAATTCCATAATTAGTTTGACAGTTCTACTGTACGAGAAGATCTATCACAATCATCATCTAGAAGGTAAAAGTATTTATTAATAGTTGTCTACACAAGATACGCAACATCTATTGGCTGGATACCATCAGTAACAGCCTACTGCGCGAGAGGACAAACCAGCTTCCAGCTGAAGAGGAAATTAGGAAAACACGATGGAAATGAACAGGTTGTATATTACGGAAATCACCAAACTGCATCTCGAGCCAAGCCCTAGCTTGGAATCCTGAAAGGAAGCGGAAAAGAGAAAGACCAAATAAAATATTACGTCGGAAATTAGAAGCAGATATGAAAAGGATGAATAACAACTGGAAAGAGCTTGAAAGAATTGCGCAGGAAAGGGTTGGATGGAGAATGTTGGTGGGTGGCCTATACTCCTCCACGAGGAGTAACAGGCGTAAGTTAGTAAGTACTGATAATAATATATTTTTAAACTATACTTAGAATATAAATCCAGATTTTAGTTTTAACACTAATGTATCAGAAACGGTATATACTGCAGGTTTGACTAAGTAATGTACAATAAATTGTTTTGTAAAACAGTTGAGTTCAATGAGAATTAAATATTTCTGTTTGTTATAAACTCATAACATGTCCAATTGACTGAATACAAGACTCATTTAATTTTCAAAGTGATAAACCTACTAAGGTGTTTTTGTCTAAATGTAGAACATGTAGATAGAACAATTAAAATCTCTTGATTGAATAATAGGAGTAGTGACCAATCTTATCATTACTGAAGTTTTTGCTGATGATGTCGTTCAGAAGAACGATGAAAGCTCCACGATCAAACCATCCAGCTCAGAGAACAAAACTCCATCAAAATGAGTTACTTGATTTGGAAAATAGTCCTTTTAAACAACTTATTCGTGATATTATACATTTGAATAGGAGTTGAAAAAATCATATTAGAGAGTATTGTTTATTAGCCAAACTATAGTTTTCTATGCAACTTCAAGAGATGAGTAGACGTTACCCATAGGAAGTAATACTTAAGAGAAATTAACAATCCAATAAGAACTATATTGAAGTTAAGAATTTCCTTCACAAACAATTTTAATGGTTAAGTTCATTTTATATTGTTTGTTTGAATCTTCTCATTGATGTTTAAGACTGGAATTGATCAGTCTTCTATTGATGAATGTGCATCCAGTGCGTATTACCTCCGTATTGCCTTAATTCATAAGCATTATAAACAAAGATAAATGGTGGCTAGTGGTGGAATCTAGGATGTGTGTTCTGTCCTAAGTGGATAACGCAATGGTATTTGAAGCGAACAGTACTGGGTTCGAGTCCCAAAGTGGAATACAGGCAAATTCAGCTAAAGAGTCCCGAATAAGACGAAACAGATGTCCTGAATTCCACTGTTAGCTACTATCCATCTTTGCCTAAAATTTTAATCGTTTTTTACTAATTAGCAAAGATTTCCTATTTGATAAGGTCACGTACACAATTATCATCATGCTATTTTTATTTTTTTCATAAACAATAATATAAACACAATTTAAACACTTTTGTTTGTTTACTTTACTAATTTATTAAACATTTTCAAATTGCCTACTCATATTATTGTGAATCTTCCCCCCACCCTGCTCTCTCTCCGTCTCCATTATAAATGTATCATTGTTTAACCTTAACAACCAATGACACGCCCTACCAACAATGATAAGAATTTATTTATGAAACCCACCTTCACTTTTCAATAGAGATAGATATATGAATAAATGTGAATATTATTCTTATACAAAAGGTAAAAATTGCACAAATTTCAATCATTTCATTGTATTTCAATTTACCTAATAAGTAAAAAAGTTTCAACGATAGTATGGTTTTACAAAACATAAATCTATACAATACGTTGCCATAGTAACCGGAATTATTGTATACAAGATAAATATGTCCAATTAACAAAAAAAATAAAATAACAACAATAGTTTCTTTTAACATATCCCAGTTACTATGACGAAAGGTTTTCCATTTTTCTATGTTACTTTTATATTGAATTCTGTAAGTAAGTATCATCTTTGAAATAGAATTTGGGCCACTTGAATAATAATTTTAAAAAAAATATTTAAATTATGATACAAATTTTATTGATTTATTGTATTGATATTTTTAATTGATTGATTTTTAAACTCTTTGAATTGACCTTGAAATAGAATTGAAAAAGTAATGATGATAGATTGATTTTTTCTGATAATCATAAATTGAGAATAGTGATTGAGGTAGAATAATATGAATTCATTTCATTTTCGTGGTTTCTCACTATTATCATCATCGTCCACGATCCCGCCGCCTCGCGAGATTCCAACCCAGAAGCTCTAGATCATTGAGCCGGCTAGCATCCAATGGTGTTAATGTCTAACTTCAAGTAATCCATATCCATCATTGTCATCAGTGAGTTACTATGTCACAACAGACCCGGTTGAACTCCACTCGTCACTGTTTCTCACTATAACTCCAGGAAATACCTCTTGAAGCCAGTCATTATAGAACATGTGATGATTAAAATCAGAAGGGGTTTTTGTGAATATTACAGTAATTTCAATAGTTGAGATCATGATATTCTAGATTTTAACATCCAGTAACTCATTTTATTTATGCCTCAAAGTAAATATGTGTGTATCATTAGAATTTACATATGTTCATCATTAACAATTAAACTCGACATAAATCTGTTTGTTATTGAGATCGCAAACTGAGTTAAGTTAGACAACCACATACTCTAATGATTAAAATCAGATAGAGGTTTTGTAGAGATCGCAGTAATTTATGATTGAATTCATGAGTCATGGTATACTTGGAAGCACTAGACGGTGGCTCAATTTCGTGGATTGATTGAAGTTAGACATTAACACTATTGCATGCCGGCAAGTTCAGTTGTCTAGAGGTTAAGCGTTTGTGCACGAGACCGATAGGTCTTAGGTTCGAATCTCGCGATGCGGCGTGATCGTGGATGTGCACTACTGGGTAGTCTGACAACAGGACGAAACAGCCATTTAAAGTTTCCAGGTTTTCCATGATGGTCTAGCTTTAATTGACTTAGACATTTGAAAATTGATGAGAAAAGTTGCGTATGAGATTTGAAGTTTGTTTTGTTCTTTGTTGTTTAATGGGTAAAAATGAACAAATGGACAATTTTGAAAGTAACTTTCAAGTAAGCAGAGATTACATACACAATGTGCAAATCATATTTATCATTTAACATGATTTTTATTAAAAATAATAATTTACTATGGTATTTAGATGGTGGTAGTCAACAGGAAACCCTGGTTTCGTGCTACTTGGCACTCGTCAGTAAGGTGTACCTGTAATCTTGAGGGAACTGGTGCTCCCTGGAGGATTCGATCTGCACTAATAAGGACCAGAAACTTATGACATTGATCACCACCCAGTGATCAATCAATTGTGAATTTACTATGGTACTTGTAGGTTGATAACTGTTTATTTCTAATTATAGAAATTTGATTTGACTTTTGGTGAGCGTTTGATTCAGTGAAACTTAAAGTTTACATTGTTTGTTTATTTCTAACATGAAGTTTGATAATATGTCTGCTATTCATTAATTGTCAAACTGTTGACCTATTCATGACTGTAGTACCCTTTAATGTAAAATTTTTTTAGAACACGTACTCTCCTCTTTATTCTTCTAATATTTGTGCACATATTGTGTAATTGAATAATTTGGTTGGAGGTAATGTGGAAATTATACTTGTCGATTTTTGTCTGTTTTACGGAACAGTTCATTTCATACAATGAGGTGAGCTTTCTAACTTGATAATCAATCTTCAAGCTAACACTCATTTTATAATTTGTTATTATTATTATTATTACCTGTCAGATGCATCAAATAATGATCAGAAACCTAATACAATTATGATAGATGCTGCTGAATCTAATGATCCATCATCTACTAATGAGGTTTTCAATAAATTTGATGTAAATAACTCTGATGACTTCATATCAAGTTTTGTTGTTCTTCACCATCCAGTCAGTTCTAGCAGATTCTCTATTCAATACGGAAAATAAAAATAGAGTCACTTTAAATGTAACTTGGGAATATGATGATCCAATATTATTTTGTGGGGGAGGATAACCTCGGAAAATTTAAAATCCGGATATCAACTCTGGATCTTCAAAAAAGAGGTGTTATATCCCGATGAGAAGAATGAATGGTAACTTTTGTAATCTCTTTATGGACTTATAATATACACATATTTTTATCGTATAATTGATAAGTAACTAAACTATTCATATTGGTGTTCCTCCTTTATTTTGACCTATGAATTATCATTATGTGATTTACCATTCTAGATTTATGACCTGTCTATCAATTATTACCTCTCACATTCACAGCCACTTTTGACTCAATATTGTTTGCTATTTTGTGGTACGATGTAGTCTGGTTGGTTTGTATATAAACCTAGTATGTTTGAAATACATGATTCATATCGCAGATACCGAGATTGTTGTTTTGGACTTAACAGGCTGGGCTAGACAAGAAACAGGATCGAAAGGACTCTAGGCTGCTTGTACGTGTTTTATGCGTCATTGGTTCGATCGATAATTCATTGTTCTTTAATTAGCGGTATCGTTACGTTATACATTAATAGGACACAGGGCACAAGTTATAGCATTACCATTATCGCTTTTTAAGCTTAGGTGTAAGAAACAAGACTTTCCAACTGATTTATACTAAGTGCGTTCATTTGTTTTAGCATACTTATCGATGAATTTCGATCGATATCCATTTTCGCGTAGATATTTTTTTAACGACAGCAAATTCTTAGTCTTTCCTTCTAAAAAGATTTATGAGTACGGTCAGAAATGGTCAACACAATGCCTCTTTTACAACTGATTGGACAGAAGCTGCTATAGTTTATATAAACTCTACTCTGTGTACTTTCACAATGGATATATTTTTGCAGTTTCCCTCCTATATTTTGTTGAATTTCACATCTAAGAAATGGGATTTTTCTTCGGCATCGTGCTCCATACTAAATTTTATTTCATTATGTACTTCTTTGAATAGATTAAGTAATCATGTAGGATGCTTCAAACTATTACAACACTATATGTAAGGCAGAATAATGTTCCATTGATTGATTGTTTAAACTAATCTGTTACAAGTTCCACATACGTATATCAGGTAGCATTGAACTTAGGAGATTATAGCAATTACATGAATTCAGGGTATATCACATCATTATACTGGAATTGTACATCTTTAGAGGACAGGAGCTATTCGGATTATTTACGCGGTAAAGAAAGAAGGTTAAGATTTCAGTATATGGTTTTTATGGATTCTTGCAAACGGAGCTTTGTAAACAAAAAAAAAACATAAGACGTCAACTAACACAATAAATCTATCAGAAACATTTAAGCTTCTCCATTTTTGTGTTAATTCAAATCTATACTTCAGACTGTGAGATCTTAGTGTGGCGTTTGTATGACCTAATTATTTCTTGGTACTTGATGACTGCCTGATTTCGAATTCTAAATACAATACGTTCGGGTTCGCTCACCTTGTTCTGTCTACTTAAATTGCGCTATTTCGAGTATTCCTAGTTTGTATAATAATTCATATACTTCTAATCATCACATTGGCATCGCTAGAGGGTCTGTGATGGGAGTTGGACATTCAAATTTTGGTGCATTTTAGGATTATATGGAAAGGTTCGAAATCTAAACTATGATCAGTGAAGATGTTAATATTGTGGCTGATTTCCTTACATTCATTGGAAAAGCACACAGCTTATTAAAAACTTTGGCATTTCCAGAAAAGCTTATTTCACTTCTTTATGCAACTCTCAGGGAGCTATTGCTAGATCATGTAAAGTACAAAAATTTCGGGAAATGATTCCTCAGGACATCGAAAATTCTACTACATTACTACGTCATCCCAATCCAATACGTACTCAAAGTTATGCAGGTAATTCATTGAGTTGCGAAGCAGGTCAGAAAGAAGAGCAAACGTTTGGTGAATATTTGTTCTGTGACAAGTTTCATCCATTTAATTCATGTGTATTTCGTAATGCTAAATGTTTTAAATGTGGTATGATTGGACACATTCAGTCAACTTGTAATACTATTTATTTCATTGCGAATTATGCTAAAATTTGTAATTCAGGTCCTCTTACGCTGAGTGATTCCAATGATCATTTATCTTCATCGACGATTTCGACCCTGGAATTGAACCCCGCGAAGCGGGATTGTGCAAGTAAACTACTGACGAGTCCCATACTAGGACGAAACGGCCGTCCAATGTTTCCAGATTTTTCATGGTGGCCTGGCTTCAAGTGACTCATCATGTCAACTATTAAAATTACTATAATATCCACAAAAACCCATTCTGAAATTGTTTATACTTATTTGAATTTATTAAAGTAAACATCAGTCACCATAATGACTGTTTATCTATTTAGGGCAAGAAAAAATACGACAACAGAAGAAATATTTTGCTGATATAATTAAGGCGTATATCATCGAAGGTTCTGAGATTGTTTCCAAATGTGATCTAGAGCTTTAAAAGATATTTATCGTAATCTTCATCAGAAAGTAAGATAAATTAAATAGCCTATTCGCTATCAGCACCATCGATTCATATTCTTGTTTATTTATTTATTACAAGTGTTTATTAACGGTTGTCTACGCAAAATACTTTGGATTAGTTGGCCAGACACTATCAGAAACAATTTACTGTGGGAGAGAACAAACCAGATTCCAGTGGAGGAAGAAATCAAGAAAAAGCACTGGGAGTATATAGGGCACACATTGAGGAAAGCACCCAACTGCGTCACAAGACAAGCCCTCACATGGAATCCTCAAGGCCAAAGGAAAAGAGGAAGACGAAAGAACACATTACGCCGAGAAATGGAAATAGACATGAGAAAAAATGAACAAGAATTGGATGGAACTAGAAAAGAAGGCTCAGGACAGAGTGGGTTGGAGAATGTTGGTCGGTTGGCGGATGCTTCATTGAGAGTAATAGGAGTAAGTAATTAAGTATTACAAAAGTATTCATTGTAGTAAAACCATATTTATTTATTATTTTATTAACAAAAAAATATATAAAAAAACACACAAGTATAAGATGTAGTAACCATGTAGTAACCAGAACATAATATTCCCATAGATTTATACAAGGAATATATACCTTGAGAGTAAACAATGGGGGGGGCGAAGATATGATCCATTAAGAAATACAAAAAAAAAAATAATAATTCATGATTGTCAAGACAAGAGAAAAGTATCATAATTATGAATTAAATATAGATTGATATGAGGAGAAGAAGAACAAATAAGAAAGTTAATTAATCATAGAATTTGTAGATGAATTATAAGAAGAAGAAGAAGAAGAAGAAGAAGAAGAAGAAGAAGTAAAGAAATGAATTAATGAATAACTTAAATAATTTGTCCTATTACATAATTTCTCTTTTGATGATGAATAAACAAAATGTATTAATATTAAATTACGTAAATGTAAATAGAAATTGAGAAAACAAAATAATGCATCTATAATTAAACCAATTAATTTATACCATTCATATATCCAATATGAACAAATACATTGATACATAATACTAAATAATAAAAGACACATTAATATACTACTTATATATTTTGGATTATTGAATAGAAACTAGAGAAAAACAAAAAACAAAACAAAAACAAGGGGTACATGTAAAGGTAAGCAGTGATTACTAGTTAAAATATGACATAATCATTTTGAACAAATCTATTTGATAATTCCTTTTAAATTAACACCATAAACCGATTGATGTTAGATCATCATTACAAATCTGGAAACATGGGACTCTTCTTTGACAGTGCACATCCACGATCCCGCCGCCTCACGTGATTCAAACCCAGGACCTATAGGTTTTGTGCGCGAATACTAATGAGCCGGCAGTGCTTCCAGGGTTTTCAATAATGGTCTAACATTAATCAGTTCATGATCTTAATCAAAAATTTAATGATCTCCAAAATCCTAATACTGACAATTCTTTTAAATTACTGAATGACAATATAAAAAACCATTTAGAAATATTGTACAACTATACTATTCTCATTTAAGGCTTATTGATAATAAGCATCCACGATGAAATATAAGAACCAATACAGAATATTTACGCACAACTCAATCGATAAATCAGAGTACAATGATTCATATATTTGAAAGTTAGTCAAACCATAATATAATGCAAAATGTATTATGGCTCTTGAGTCGCTCAAGTTGTTCAGTGAATGGTAACCTATGTCATACTAATCGAAATTCACTTAGATTGATATCATATTTCCACTTGTTTAAGTAACACATCATTTGGATATGTTAGATAGAGTCGTTTACAATAGCTTGATGGTAATATCTTGTGTGAGAATTCTTAAACATTTTACTGATAAGTATAAACAAACAGAATAGCTATTTCCATAAGCCACTTTGTAAATTAAGCTTAACATCTGGGCAGTAATTTTATTGCTACTTTCATCATTGACACTTAGAAATCAGACATAACTGGACAGATACTGTGTCTAGTTCTCAGTATTTTTTTTTGACACTAACTTAACTCAAAGGTCGAAATTTACAAGAACAATTTTTCAGAATTCAACGTGAAATATAATGTTGTTCGAACGGTTAATCAATTTGTTGACTAGATTATCAAAACTGCTACTATACTACAACACTCGATAGCTTAAATGTTAGGTAGATTTAATCAATAGGTATACAATACAACAGTAAATGAATATTAAGAAAGTCGATATATCTAAGTTTACTGAAACCAACGAAATGGTGCACACGATTTATATTAAAAAACATTTTACAATGAATGGATAAAATGTATCTTTAAAAACAAACCGGTTTTTCAAAATATGTACATTGATAATAGCGTTGCGTTTTAAAAAGACATAATATTTATCTACTGATTAGAGCACTCAAACCTGGTTTACAATATAGGTGACTGTTTAGAGACACTCATCATTACAGGTAATATTAGCATGCCCCCCTGCGCAAGGACGACACGCAAAGCCGTGGAGCGCTCCATAATGCCCTGGTACGGCCGAGAGTGAGGAGAGTCAAATTGAGGGGACGAAAAGCAAATGTCCGGCAGCAGCTTAAACAGGGTTGGTGGATACGGAGAGTCCACCTAAAGGAGTTGGAAAACCCCCATTCCAAACCAATGGTGCATACGGGCTTCACGATCCTAAAGGAAAAAATGGCGTATGAACCAATCGTTGGTCACCGGCTACCAAGGGAATGCATCTCCTTACGTAGTTCCACTGCTTTGTGGATCAGACCTTTAGGTCGAAGGCCCCAGGTGTGGCCTCCTAAGAGAACCAACTGCTTCGGTTCGGGCACCCCGGCAGGATCCCAGTCGTGACATAGATCGAATGATTTATTAGGTGCCTCCTTGTACCAACATTTATATGTTCAAATAAATATAAAAAAATACCGTACAGCTAGGGATTATAGCCATTATGGCACAAATATAATCATTCTCTATCTTCCTACAGATTTTAAAAAGTAAATTCTCATTTAAAGAATTGAAAATATGTTCATCAAAATAAATTCAAAGGTTACGTATTTTGGAATTTGCCAAAAAGCTCAAGGTTATAATAGTCAGTTCAAACAATTCAAAATTAATTTCAATAGTTGATATCATCAGTCAATTGAAGCTAGACCACCATGGAAAATCTGGAAGCATTGGACGGACGTTCTGTCCAATTGTGGGATTCCTTAGCAGTGCATATCCAACACCTCATCGCCTCGTGGGATTCGAATCCACGACCTTTCAGTCTCGCATGCGAGTGCTTAACCTATAGACCACTGAGTCGGTATCCAAAATTAAATACCATTTTTTTTCAATAATTGAACTACATTCATCAGTAGTACTCTCATTTATAAATCGATAATTAATAAGAAAAACTTTCATCTATAACTAATCGTTATACAGGTACAATGAACATTTCCATTTGTTGCTAATTATTTACACTTGAAAAGAAATGAAAAAATGTTTTATTATTAGACCATCTGGTTGAACGGAAACACAAGTCAAACAAGAAGAACAATAACAACTAACAGCACTACTAATAAAAAAAAATGATACTATCTGTCTAAAGAGATAAGCATTTAACCTAATCCTCAATTTCAGCTGAGTCATTTAAGAGACAAAATCTACAATAGCCTATTTGTAGGACTGTAAATTTTGAGGTCAGACAAATATACAGTTATCCACAGAGGGAAATGAAGAGAAAAGGGAGGAAAATACAATGTACAATAACAATGATAGTTTACAAGAAAAAAAAAGCAATATCGATACGTGCATACACGGAGAACACATGAATCATTAAACTGGTGAAAACAATTGAAGAAGCTACAATCAAAATGTTGGATATATATATATATAATTCTTGTATACATGTGAGTATGAGGCTATGTGGACAGTTGGCGTATACAAGTATAAAGTCCTTACTATAAGACATATAAAAATGAAAACATGAAATGTGAAACTTTCGTTAACTACTTATTACATTTTCAGTAGTATATCTCTAGAGAAAATGAACTAAAAAAAATCTTATCAGAATAAATAACATGAAAATATGAGTAGGAAATTGTATTATCCCAATTTAGAGGAAGTATTTAATAACAACCGCAAGAATATCTACCATGATTATCAACTATGTGATGTTTGTTAACCATGTTTTATCTTAAAGTTATTTAGAAATATCTATTCAACAGGTAAGAAATTATCATTAGACTAGAAAGGGTTTTATGAATGAGCAACATAAAATGTCTATTTATTTAAACACATAAAAATTATAACAAGGAGGCACCAAATAGATATACGCCACATAAATCAGTCGATTTGTGTGAGGGTTGGGATACTACCCGGGTGCCCAAACCGAAGCGGGTGGTTTTGTTAAGGGGCTACACCTCAAGTCTTTAACCCTAAGTTTCGATCCACAAGGTAGTGCAGCAACTTCAAGAAGTGAATTACTATAGTGGTCGGTGACTAATAATAAGTTGATACGTCGTTTTTTTCCTTCCAGATATTGGAGCAGAAGTGCACCATTTGTTTGGAATCATGGTTTTCCAACTCCCCTAGGTGGAACTCTCCGTGTCCACTAACCCGGTTAAAGTGTCGGACATTCGCTTTTCGTTCTCTCAATTTCGTAAAAAACACTTTCTTGGCGAGAAGGTAGTGAGTAGGACTTCCCTGTCAGTAGTTGTATGCATGTGGTCATGTGAAATCAATTGGAGAGGTAGAGCTGACTCTCCTCACTCTCGTTCGTACCAAGATATTTGGGGGCCGTATAACAGATAACCAGTGTTCTGTAATTTTAACTATTCTTCTATCTGATGTCAGAAGGTGATGTGATATTTATTTCGAGTACTCTGAAAGAACAGTCTTTTTAATCTCTCAATTATAACTATAAGAGATAGTGAAAGGATACATAAAAAGTGTATACATAAGCGATAAGAGAAATTATTTAACAATGGAGAATAACCAATCAGAATAATAATAACAATCAAGTACACAATATAAAAGTGAATAAGTTAGATTAAAACTAATCGCTGATTAATATTCACAGCCTTAGTAACAGTATCCATAACAAATAATTTTAGGCACCAAATACTTTTTTTGTTTTATTTATACTTGGGGGGGGGGAGCAGATAATTTACTGTTTTGAACAATGAATATTTTTTTTTGCTAAAAATTTCTAAAGTTACTAATTAATATTATTTGAGAATAAGAACAATCTCATAAGCTTTGAAATAAATAATCATGATCTATATGGATCTAAATAGAAAGGATCAATTTTTTTTTTAATTAGAAAAAGGATGAACTGATAGAAATGTTAAAAGGATATTGAGATCTTAACACTTTTCTTCATTTAATAAACAAAGTGTATAAATCAATAGTATATAATAATTTATTTATTTACTTATTTTACAACATAGATATTGGTACAAGGAGGCACCAAATACATATGCGCCACACAAATCTCATTTGATATGTGTGAGGGCTGTGATACTGCCCGGGTGCCCAGACCGAAGCAGGTGATCTTCTTAGAAGGCCACACTAGGAGCCTTCGACCTGAAGGTCTGATCCACAAGGTAGTGGAGCATCGTGAGGAGATGCAGTCCCATATTAGCCGGTGACCAAAAATTGGTTCATACGCCATTTGTTCCCTCAGGATACTGTAGCCCATGTGCAACATTGGTTTGGAATCCGGTTAAAGCGCCGGACATTCGCTTTCCGTCCTCTCATTTTCGTAAACAACACCCCGAAACGAGAAGGCAGTGAGTAAGACTTGTCTGGCAGAGGCTGTATACGCGCGGCCGTGTGAGAGTATTTCGAGAGGGCGAGCGAACTCCCCACTCTCGGCCATGCCACGGCACTTGGGGGCATATCATAATAATAATGCTATTATCAAACATTTTTTATAAAGTTTTCACAGCTTAACATTAATAAATTATATATATAAGTACTGACAATGATAAGCTTACATAAAATCGTGAATGAAGTCGATTGCCAGGTTCAGCACAGTTATTAATTCCAACAGATCTAAATAGACCGTGCATATGTTTAACTGCAACCCCATGTGGATAAATCTGGTTTAAAAGAAATAGAAAACAAAATATAAAGTGTTGGATACAAAAATGTCATTTCGGTCAAGGTGATTTATAAGTGATATGTATGTAAATTTGTGCGTATGTATATGTGTACTGTTTAAGAATGAAACATTGTGTGACATTTATGATGAGAAAGGATAGTTTATTAATTTGTGAGATGATAGTGTGAAATTGTAAATAAGATCATACTGAATGGCTAGGATAGATAGTCCAAGTAGGATTAAGCATTTTATGGAACCCTTCAGCTACTCTCCTTTCTTTGTAATTGGAAAAGCCTTTTTGCAATATTTTGATATTTTTAAATTTGATTTGGTGGTCGTTGAAATTGGCATGGACTGCTATTGCCGATTTGATTTGAAGTTTATCGAATTCTACCGGATTGTTAGGAGGTTTATTTGTGTACCTAGTATGTTCTTTGGATTTAGTGAAGATTAAGAACAATTCTTCTTACATCATTCGAATTATATCTTATTGCTGATGTTTTCTTATCCTTCTTCCTTTCTTTGATGTTTTCGAATTTTTTTAATTTGCTGGTGTTTCGATGAATTTAAATAATGACGTTCTCTTTCTATAAACAGGTTAGAAATCGTGGTTTGTAATTTGGTAGAAAGAACTCCAAAGAATCTTGACACAACACAGAATTAAAGTATATTACAAAATAACGAACACACTTCGACGTACTATAGTTCGCTTAAAAAAATCCTTTTCATGTCCATACAGAACTGCGTCTACAAATTAGGTTGTATCGATTGCGATGCCTTCTATATTGGAGAGTCATCTCAAGAAATCCTGACTAAAGCCAAAGAACATACTAGGTACACAAATAAACCTCTTAACAATCCCGTAGAATTCGATAAACTTCAAATCAAATCGGCAATAGCAGTCCATGCCAATTTCAACGACCACCAAATCAAATTTAAAAATATCAAAATATTGCAAAAAGGCTTTTCCAATTACAACGAAAGGAGAGTAGCTGAAGCGTTCCATATAATGCTTAATCCTACTTCTCTCAATAGAAAGAGGGTCTTACTATACATCCTACTTGGACTATCTATCCTAGCCATTCAGTATGATCGTATTTACAATTTCACACTATCATATTACAAATTAATAAACTCTATCCTTTCTCATCATAAATGTCACACAATGTTTCATTCTTAAACAATACACACATACATACACACAAATTTACATACATATCACTTATAAATCACCTTGACCGAAATGACATGACATTAACTTAGTTAGACCTGTTCTTTAATTGATCACATATTATTATTCTTGCATTGTTCCGTTGTACTATTTACACTTGGATTAATTTTAATTTGGTTATTTATTCTCTGAAGAAGTGACTTATACTAAGTCACGAAACGTCAGAAAATCTAATTTTTCTACTCATTGAGGTATTACAAATCTATTATTTATTTATTTATAACAATCTACTTAATGCTCAATTTATTCGAAATTATCAAATTAAACCTTGGTAATGATACCTAATTTATCCTATTACATTTGATCGATAGAACTTATGCATTCAAAGTGATTGATTACATAACACTTTTCAGTATAATAGAATCCTTTTGATTGGATCAATTACTACTTAAAATCAAATATGTTATACAAATAATCGTACACAACAAGGGAAAAACTTTAATCTAATAGAAAAATGTAAGTCAGTCAGCTACAACGTAGGACCAGGCATATATATGCATCGAACCAAGTTGTTACACCTCATTAGCACAACAAGATCAACATCGGATTCATAAAGTAGTTAATTCAATGGTGGTAATATATATATACAAAAATGTAATACATACAAGCGACAAGTATTTCTAAACATAATGAGAAATTTATTTTTAATAATTCACATCATGGATCAATTGAAGCTAGACTACCATAGAAAACCTGCAAGTACTGGGAAGCCGTTTATTCCTAGTACGGGACTCCTTAGTAGTGCGCATCCAGCATCCCACTGCCTCGCGAGATTTCAACCCAGGACCTATCAGCCTCGCGCGCGAGCGCTTAACCACTAGACCACTGAACCAGCTGACATGCAACGGTATTAATGTGTAACTGCAACTAATCCACGCATCCACCATTGTTATCAGTGAGTTACTATCTCACAAAACACCCAGTTGAACTCCACTGATCACTGCTACTCACTAGAACTTCAGGAAATACCTCTTGAAGGCAGTCACTACTGAGAATATGTTTATTTTTGTTAACATTACAATCTACATATTATATAATCATTGAACCATGAATTAATTTATTTAAACAAAATTTTATTAATTTTGATTGACATAAGAAGGCATGGTGAAACGGAATTCATCATTATTAATTTACTGATTACTTCTATTGAGTATAAGTAGTAAATTTGATTGTCAATCAATAGAATTATAAGTAGTATAATATTAAATGATAAAAATCTAATATTGAAGAGATTAGTCGTAAAAATTTTTTTGTCTATAAAACTAAAGTAAGCTTTATGTGTATATATATATAATTATTGGTATAGAACTATGATTAAGGGAAAAGATAGCTCTCATCATGAATTGACTATAATTGGAAGATTATTAGCAATGAAATGAGATGATTACTATCATTTGATAAGAACTTAATTAGTCATATTGTTAAACTTCACTTCATTGACAATGTAGTCATACGCATGAATGAATATTATTAAAAAATTATGAATAATTCTCTTCTACTAATTGATATATTTCACACTGAGACTTATAAAAGAAGGGAAGAAAGAAACGACATAGCAACGAATCAATTATGTTATATTGTTGGAAAGTTTGAAGATTTCTTGCATTATCATTTCATACTTTGTGAATTATTACTATTCATAACTGTCAGGAAGGAGTATATACCTTATATATATATATAATATAAATATTAAAGTAATCTGATTATGAAAGCAGGAAATTTTAATATGGTACAGTCCTTCTAGAATAAATTGTTACATATATACAAACAGTAATTAGTGTGAAATGACAAATAATGGTTTTGTATGCACTGATATTAATTTCTATGAAACATTAGATTGTTAGAAAGATTCCGATATACAGATATTTGTCTCTGTATCTTCACAAGAAGCTATGGAATAATGTAGGTAGGCAACAGATGTTAATTAGTATAAATATCCAAATACAGGCTCCTAGGTTAGAATAATTTTTGTATGTATTAAGTTGTATGTTAGATGTGAGACATGTGATGTTTTAAGTGCTCCCAAATGCTCTGGTACGACCGAGGGTGGGGAGAGTCCACTCTCCCTCTCAAAATGCTCTCACACGGTCACGCGAATATATAGCCTCTGCCAGGGAAGTCCTATTCACTGCCTTCTCGTGGCGGGGTGTTGTTTACGAAGATAAGAGGATGAAAAGCGAGTATCCGGAGCTTTAACCGGACCCTAAACCAATAGTGCACATAGGCTCCAGGATCCTGTGGGAACAAATGGCGTATGAACCAATCGCTGGTCACAGGCTACCATGGAACTGCAACTCCCTACGATGTTCCACTACTTTGTGGGTCAGACCTTTAGGTCAAAGGTTCGGGATGTGGTCCCCTAAGAAAAATACCTGCTTCGGTTTGGGCACCCAGGCAGTATCACAGCCTTCACACATATCAAATGAGATTTGTGTGGCACATATGTATTTGGTGCCTCCTTGTACCAATATCTATGTGTTAAAATAAATAAATAAATGTTTTTAGTATCAAAGTGGATTTAGTCGATTGACAGACCGGAGGCAGTGAAAACAGAACTAAAGAGGTCAGAACACCTGCAGGCTCGAAAATTCGAAAGAGAAACAAGTATGATAGACGCTACTAACAGGATTGTTTGTGTGTAGTATGTAGCGGAATGTGGAGTCGATTGTACAACAATTGTCAGACAAAGTGAAGAACTTCAGTAAATCGAAAGGGTGACGTTGGCAGAACACTTGGAGATCAGACGAGAAGACAGCTCAAATGGCAAAGCACACCGAAAGATGCGAATACACGATTGAAGGCTATGTGTATGTGTTATATAAATACTTCGTAACATCTCACAGCAAATAAAAATTCATTAAATATTGTAATTAAGGCATTAAAAAGACAAGCTGAGAGAAAAAATTTCATTCTAATCAGTTCTTCATCAAGGTTCTACACTAATATATATGCATTATAAGTGAGTAGAAAGTCGATACAAATTAGACGGTGATAAGTCAGTTTAACAAAATTATAATCAGTATGGTGTTGTGGAAAATATTACGTTTCGTGATTGAGATCATGAACTGATTGATGTTAGACCACCATTGAAAACCTGGAAACACTGGACGGCATTGCTAAGGAGTTCCACAATAGGATGAAATGGCCGTTCAGTGTTTGAAGGTTTTCCATGATGGTCTATCTTCAATTGACTTATGATCTCAACTATTGAAATTACTATAATATCCACAAAAAATCCCTTCTGATATTACTTAAACCATAGAGTGCTAATATCGTGATGATGTGAAAGTATTCGGTGTGCATTTAAAAATAAAATTCCTCAAGTTTTCTTTTTGTTAAATTATCACTTTTAATCAGATTTTCCACCTTTTGACCCCTCTCGTTATGAACATCATATTACTCTGTCAGGTCGATAATCACATTCACACACACACATACAGAGAGAGAGAAAGTGGTGGTAAGGAAAGAATAAAGCACATAAATGTTTAAAAGAGGAATAATAAGTCAATCAGTAAATATTAAAAAACCCCAAGGGTTTTATACAGTAGAAATACAATAAGTATCAACGTACATATAAACTAAATACTGAATATGGGTGAGAAAAATTGTGAATAAAAAGAAATCTATTCATAATAACTGGATTTTGAATAAAAACAACATAAACTATTAATTTTATAGAAGATAAAATAGAAATATTGAATAGGACTAAGATTATTTATTGCTATATGGATTGTACATGCACACACACACACACAATAGGATAATAATCATCACCACTACCACCACCACCATCACCACCAGCACTAACAACAACAACAACAACAAAATAGGATAATAAAACGTTTGAGATTCTATATCAACATGGATTCAACGAACAACTGGATTTTTTTATTATTATTAACAGTCAAACAAAGACAAAACAAAACAAAAAAAAGAGAAGAGAAACAGCAGGTAGGATTAACTTTTGTTCTTGAACAGTACCATCGGTAAAACAACAACAACAACAACAACAAAAATATTCTTCGTACAAATTGTGAATTAATTAGTTAATTAATTACTCAGTAATAATAAATTAATAGATGCACGAAACTACTGAATAGTTTAATTTTGATCAGATAAAGATACAAGAAAATTTCTTTTAAAAAAATAAATTGCTAGTGCATTAAAACTTATTCATTATTAAATAATCGTGTATAACAGACCTCTATTAGTTAAGAGGAGATAGTTGACGTATCGATACAGCATCGAAGACTAAAATAAGACTGTTTTACATTTCGAGTTATACGTTGATGACTAGAGAACTAAAAACAATTCAATCAAGAGCTACTCTTAATAGTTGTCTGATCTTAAAATAGACATTATATTCACAAAGCGATGATTATTACAGTAGTTTTTTATCATTACAAGTAATTGATGACCATCTCCGGAAAATGGATCTGTAGTATCTTTTCTATACAGTTGTTTATAAATACCTGTACTATTCTGGTGATAGTTGTGGTAGTTCTCCAAGTCTCAGCATCGTACAATAGAATGGTTTTAACGCTAGTATTGAAAATCCTGATTTTGAATAAGCGATTATTCCTTTGACTTCCAAATGTCACAGAATTGTAGAGAGGCTACCATTACTTTGCCAATCCGTACTTTCACATCAGTTTCAGATCCACCATATTTATGGGTGATACGTAATTGATCTCACCTATTCGAAAGTTTCTCCACCAAGTGTGAGTTGTTTAATGCTCGATGTACTGTGCTTCAAGATTTTGCTTCTTCTGTTGTAAATGTCCATGAATATTTTGAAGGAAGCCGCAGCTACATAGGTTCGCTCCACCGAAAAATATTTGTGTGTACGCATGTATTGGGGCTAAGAAGACCTCGAATTCCAAACCATCTAACTATGTTCAAGTTGCCTACCTACCTATCACTTTCCTCGTAGATCTCGGTGATTGGTTCACCTTGTTTCCTCCTGACTGTCCGATCGGGTCTACTATATTTCCGTGCCAGCTTATTTGTTGAATCATGGGATTATTTCATTTTCATTCTCTTGCAGCTTTTTCTGCTGAAGTTGCCAGGTCTTCTACTTATTTCCACTTGTCGGCTCTAATGGTCTTCTTCACTCTTTTGTCTGCTTTTCCTGTGTATATTCAACGTGTGCTTTGGCTTTCTCTGTTCTGGTTCGGCTGTTGTTGACTGAG
This sequence comes from Schistosoma mattheei, assembly GCA_944470405.2. NCBI lineage: Eukaryota > Metazoa > Platyhelminthes > Trematoda > Strigeidida > Schistosomatidae > Schistosoma > Schistosoma mattheei. The sequence goes on along the minus strand of OX103948.1, from coordinate 6,280,294 downwards.
CTGTCAACGAAGATCCGTTGTTCATGATGGTGTTTTTTGGAACCCAAAACCCTTTGACATGCTGAAGTTATTACTTCTTTAATCTCTCTCTCTAGTTGCTCTCTCTCACTAACCAACCACCCAGTCAGTATCCTCTGTTTCTGTGAGTGAATTGAGTCCTTAACCGTTTATTGAAGAACAACTACTTTCAATTACTGTTCAGTGCATCTGTTAACATACCTAAGGATATACAAATGTTGTAGAAAAGATTGTTTTATAGTAATACCTATATAAATATACCTGAATACGCACGCTAGTAAAGATGTGTCTGATTATAACATTAGTCGTATCTTCAGGTTGTATTTTAACCACCATTGACTTTATGCAGTTAATAAACAGAGCTTGGTGATGAACACTAAAAAGTAGAATTTTACGATAGTTGCCTCCTATCGCTGTGTACAAATCCGAATCATTAGACTTGGTGATCGTGTTAAAACATTCATTGATGGAGTTTTATCAGCACTATAACTTAGATAAACCGACACATTAGTTGCTGTCCAATGTATTAACGCACCTAATCTAGTTCTACGTGTAGTTGGTACCAATAATTACTGAGGAAAAACTATTATTTCTATCTATGTACCTGGTAAGAGAATCTGTCACATATATTTGCACATAATGAAAGTAAACACGAATGCTCATTAGTAGTCAACAGGAATTAGAAATCGTGTGATAATGCTAACAAAAGGGGAGAAAATTACGACAGGATATAAAAGCAAAATAATATAGGAAAAAAAAAGTAATAATGAGCACGCAAAATCAACTCATTTTGTAACTTGAAGTCAACTAGAAATGTAACATGACCCAATGGTGAAAATATTGAGTTAATAAAATTGTACTACTTATAAACTTTGTTAGTATGCAAAAATATAGTGACAATTTATAGTGCGAGAGAACTGTACGATTATCCATGTACAAACAGAACAATATCATGTAGCTAGAAAAGTTGATGTATTTCTGAAACGAAGAACCAATAATCATTACCCCGTACACGATGTACACTTAAACATTTAGTCCGGAAGCACAAAGAAAATTCTCTCAATGGGAACAGTTTATTTTGTAGATGATGTTCGGATTTTCTTTTGTCATTTCATCCTTTGCTTTATGGAAGATTTATTGGAATAGTTTTGCTAGTTTATGTGCTACACATGTTCTGAACTGATTTAATAATATCACTGTAGTTTTCGACATATCTTTTATGCATGTTAGGATGGTCCATTTGTTAATTTATATATTTGAGTTCGTTTTTGTTGATAAGTTTGTATTGACATCGCTTGGTGAAACTACGTAGATAGATGTTATTTTGAAACATAGTCACTAAATACTTTTCTTCCTTCCTCTGAGCTGTGTTTCACAGTGTGTTTTCGCTCTTTTGAATAAAGTTTTCACGCAATTTATTTTGTGAGTTCTTGGGTTATGGCTACAGTAGTTGAGAACTAGATCTGCGTGGGTTGACTTCTGATATACTTGAGTCTCCAGTTTCCCATTGTCGGCCCTGATGATCAATACATCCAGGAATAATAGTTCATTATTCGACTCCTGTACGATTATGAATTGTATGCCATCGAAGACGTTGCTAATCAAACTGTAAGTAATTTCCAGCTCGTCCGTTTTGATGATAATGAATGCGTTGTCCACATAACGAATCCACATTTTCGGCTTGATCATTGGTAAGATCGAGGCTTCCAGTCTGAGCATCACAGCTACTGCAATAAGTCCCGATATTGGTGATCCGATTGGTGTTCCCTTCATCTGTTTGTACATTTTATTGTTGAAATGTAAACATGTTATCAAGCATAAATCGATGGTTCAAATGAGGTGAATAAGGCTGTTACTTTGAATGATATTTTAAGTTCGTCATTGTTGATTTGAATTGCTTTACTCTTATCTAAGAATTGTATGAGATTTAGTGGAGTGATTGGATGTATCCACTGAGTGCTTCAATATTCTTGAAATTTCTCTCGACAAGTTGTATGTTAGGGTTGCTTGGAGTAATACAATTGAACGTAGTGGGATGTTTGGTATATTTAGTTTTAGCTTACCATAAGATTGAGGGAGTACTGGTCCACTAAATTTCATTCGCCATTAATTTTGTTTCGACAGTTGTCCTGTATTGACAAGGTTGTCTAGAGTCTTATGGACTTGAATCCATTGATTTATATACGCTCTTATTCTCAAGTAGTTCTTCAGCTTTCCTTATATATTCTTTCTTGTCCATAATCATTGTAGCGCGTGGACGAATATAGGAACAAGAATCAGATCAAAGGGAGATACAATCAAAATAAAGATGCAGACAATAACAGGTTAAAGGTCAATAATAAACAACCAAGACCGAGGTCGATAGGACAATTCACTTCTATCTAAAGTCTGTCCTGATGATGCTGTTCAGAAGAACAATGAAGGTTCTTAGACTAAACAATCCAACTCAGAGAACGAAAATCCAGGAAAATAAATATCTTTTCGATAGTTATATTGTCGTTTTGTTAAACATAAATGAGTTGAATACTACATTAAATATTTATAACAATCAACCATTGAATGGACTTTTTAATAGGTGTTAATGTAGCTTAACTATGTGGCGCATTTGACTTCTGTTAGGGAGATTACAAGATTACTCAAATTTTGTTAACAATGATGAAATGTTACTAGAAATGGAAACTGCAAATGTTATTTTTCTAATTCAATTTTCTGAATAACCTTCACCTTTTTCTGATTGGTCAGCCTTACTCTTAGTTCTCTGGATTTCTGTATCACTGACGGTCATGTTTTTGTTACTATATATAAACAGAGTTGTATCATTTCATTCTGCTTTATTTGTTCTACTTTGAATAAAAAAATTTTCTGCTATTCATCATCTCGCTGTGTTATCGGGTAAGTGTTATGTGCTAGTCGCTGTTATCGATTTATGAAATAGACCAAGTTATTTTTGAGTAGCTCAATCATTTTCAATTTCGCAATAATTTTGAACTCGTATTGAATCCTGAAAATCGAGATATAACAACTTTCAAATATTGGGTTTCAAGTTTGGACGCCACTGTTTCTAATCTCATTTGAGCAGTTGAATAGTATATGATGTTTTTACGAAATATAGGCAACTTAGAGCATCTGGGCTACCTGTTCCTGCCATCTAGATATTTCAACAAGTTATCTATTTTTCTTTGTTTTGATATATCATTATGTTTATTAATCGCATAACCTATTCTGCTGTGTTTCTGAAAAGTGTACAACCTTTCGTTGTCAAAGTTACAAAAAACTCAATAAGAGCCAATGTTGTTGCTGGCAATATACAGCGAAAAGAATGCACCTTATTCAGATGTTCATTTACTGAACTGCTAACATCTAATTGGCGATCACACAATATTTATCGCCAGGACCAACCAAGAAGAAAGAAACGGAAACTTGTTGAAATACTTTGCGCTGGGAATTCTATATTGTACCAAAAATATAATATTGAATAAAGCAGATAATAATAATGAAAATACATATCGGTCATTGAGTTAGATTAATGGTTTCTGTAATCTGACAGTCATTAATTGAGTCATGGAGAGGCAATAGCAACCCTAAATGTCAATAACTATTAGTTGTTACCACCTCTAACGCAATTTATTTTTATAACGCAATTTTGAAATAGAAAATTGTAGTGTTCTTCTCATTGAACAAAATTGCTAATCAATGATGGATTGTTATTTACGTGCAAATACTGAATGACACGCATTAGATCTGTTACACCTAGATGCTTGTATTGGACAACATAAACCAGAAAAAAGAGACCTGAAGAGAATCTATATTTTAAGATTGCTCTATAATGTAAAGGTAGACGAGTATGTCTCAGGATTATTTTCAAGACGACATCAAATTTACCAGTGTGTAGAAAGCCATTGAGAAAAAAATGATTGCTCCGGGTTCTATATGATTTTAATGACAGTAATTCATTTGTTTATTTTCATCATAACAGCTTTAAAATGTTAAAATTCTTATAAGCAGAGATGGATGGTGGCCAGTAGTGGAAGCCAGGACTCGCGTTTCATCCTATTTAAGACTCGTCAGATGGATTTACCTGGATTCCAGAGTTGATGTTCACTTCGAGACTTGAACCTAGTACTGTTCACTTCAAACGCCATTGCGAACGGTACTGGGTTCAAGTCCCAGAGTGAACATCAACTCTCGAATGCATACACACCCAGCTGAAGAGTCCTAAATAGAACAAAACGCGAGTCCTGGATTCTACTGCTGGCCACCATCCATCTCTGCTTATAATGTTTTTGATTCAAGGTAATATCGAGGTAATCTGCACAGGATGCACATATGCCAACAAGAGACTGATCAATGGGAAGATCCAAAAAACCAATACAGAAATCGATTGTTATGTTTTCCTACATTTTTAGAGTGATGCAGATTTGCATACGACAATTACTATGAAACTATTTTAACAACCATTTGTGTATTTGAAAATATAGGAAAATAAGCAAATCATTTATCAACATACAAAAAAAAGAGCTTACGGTAGACGCTGACCATGATAAAGCGTTTATATATCCACTTCGTGTGAGCAAATTCTCCCAACTACCCAGATGCATAGAAATTCGATGCAGCAAATCGATGTAATCACATGGTAGAAAATAATGCCAACGTAACAGAAAGACTACTAAGCCAGTCAAGAAACAATGCTGAATGCACCACCAATAATCAATATATAAGTGTTCATTCTGTAATATAACAGAAAACAATAATACTAATCTATCGATTTGGAATAATACATTAGTCTGTTGGAGATGAACCAGCATTTGAAACTGGTCTTTACAAATTTGTGAGCCTGGCTTTAAAAACTAACAGGGTTCCGTTCGAGTTATGTATGTATTTATTATGTTTTCAGGCTTCCTTGAATAACTCTACACGCAATGTAGGTCAACGACTAATCTGTATCTTGACAAATAAAAGTGCATTTCATCCGTTCGATAAAGCTATACATATAAATCATTCGATAGACAAGCGTATGTGTGGAATTTATTAGCATCTCGAAAGCTGTTAAAAAATAAGCCCAATGAGGAGTAACGGAATATAACCCCTTCTCTGTACTGTTCCACACAAGTAGTAAGATTAGGAACTGCATTGTCTTATCTAGTCATTCTCCTAACTTTGGGACCGACAAAATTAAAGAAATAAAGCAAAATTCAGACCGAAATGATTTGGGGGTACAGGCGATATCGTTATATTGCACCAAAATAAATGGGATGTATTTGAGCAAACAAAATGTAGAGCACCGCTATCAGATTGACAGGACCTAGTGTTTGAGATCGAGTTCTTGCAACTGGAGTAAGTGTGAGTGATAACAAAAATGTAGCATAGTAAGGTAAATGCCTGAGGGGATTGTGATGTGTGACACCCTTAAGGTTATCGCAGAGTTTGTTGGGTTATAAAACATCGAACTTACAGCACTATGACGCTAGAAGTTATGACTAAACGCTTGTGAAATGTCTTTTATGAGTTACAACATACAGAGAAATAGAATTTTCAAGAAATGATATTTTTGTTTGAAATGTGCATACCTGGACAAATATCATTGGTAGAAAGCATCCATAATAAACTGCATGTAAGGTACCAATTAAAATATCCATTAACCTTGCATTAAAATCACGTCTATACAGTTCAACTTCTTCACGTATTTGTTCAGGTGTTGCACCTAAACACTGATGATTCATTAAATAATTATTTGAATCTACGTCACTTGTATAGTAGATGGTTTGAAATGATGGATGATCAGTTGATGCATGGAATTGTCTTGAAGGAACAAATGTATATGGCGTTGGAAAAAACATGTTCTCAATAGGTAAACATGGCCAATCCGTAATGATTGTGAGACATCGCCAACAGGATGATGTAAACAGCTATATTAGTCAAATTCACGAGAAGATAATAACTTATGGAAAGCGACAAAAATTATTTCCAGAAGTCTAATTAAACTTAAATGATAATTAGAAAATGTTTCAATATGAAGTTATCTATGTGAAAAACTGAAGATGTAAAGAGAAGAACTCAGTTGACTTTGAGAATTGGAACATAATAAAGAACAATTTCATTTGGATCATATCCGATTGTCAGTATAGGGTTGTGGAGGTTATTAAGTTTTTGATTGAGATCATGAACTGATTGATGTTAGACCACCATTGGAAACCTGGACGGCCGTTTCGTCCTACTGTGGGACTCCTAAGCAGTGCGCATCCACGATCTCGCTCACGGGATTCGAACCCAGGGCCTTCAGCCTTATGAACGAACGATAAAACTTTAGACCACTGAACCAACTGATCTCAATCTGTATTAAATTGAGTTTGTTAACCCTAAATTCCTGTTATCTTTATAGCTATGACTTTGTGGTAATCATATGGTTTAATAAGTTAAGTAGCATATATTTTAGATCGGTCTGACAGTTTAGAGGTTTGCTTGGTATTATTCTTGTTTGTACCCGTCACTGAGATTATATTTAATGGATTCATGCCTTAAGTATCTTGAAATATGTTTATCAGTTTACTTCACATATCTAAATATAAATTATAACCGACAATATGAGGAAATCTATAATCAAATAACTGAAAATTTCTTATCTTCTTATGAAGTAGTGAAACGTCATCAGTTGAGATGGCTGGGATATGTGTTACGTATGCCCAACCACCAAGTGCCCGACGTGCCATGTTTTATGGTGTAGGAGTAGGTTGGAAGAAAGCTAGGGGCGGCCACACCAAAACATTGCACAAATCCATGAAGTCACTGACAAGTGGACTGAACCATGTTGGTAGGCGTCGACTACCTGGTTGGGATCCGCGAGATGATAGCAACCGATGGTTAGAGACCCTGAATGACATGGCTCAAAATCGTTTGCAATGGCAGAGGTGTACCCACTCTTTGTGTTTTCCTAAATTCTAATCTTCTGAATTCTTCATGTCCCTTTCTTTTTTTCTCTTCCTAAATTTATTTAACTGGATTATACTCCTTGAATAACATCTTCAAACCCTAATGTTTCAGATTACTGCTTATACTCTTACCACCCCTACCACTACGGGATTTGAATCGACAATTGTATCTGTGTGGTAATGTGGTATGGCAACTTGAACTGATGTACGTACGTACTAAGTTCTAAGCTGTCACTGACTGACTTTAATGATAACTTGTGATAACTACAAGACAGACTTTGGAGAGTATAATAATTTACTGTAATGAGACGTTATAATTTCTAAAAGCTTAAACAAAATCAGTTCTTCTGAATAGATAAAAAGACTGGAAAGATTATTCATCTGGTGCTGAACAACTCTTCATTGTTTTATTTTAAGCTGCATAAGCGAACTTATTAATCGCTTCTAAACCAGTCTGTGCCATATCCCACTTTAACTATAGATAATAAAGTTGTAGGGAGAATCGGCTCTCGAATTAATCAATTGTATTATTTCTTGTAGGCCAAAAAAGAAACTCGACTAACGTTCCATATTTTATTGAGGTGCAGTTGGAGAAAAAAATGCGTGAAGAAGTGCGCTTCATCCTTCATACAGTCGTAAAATAAGGCGAACAAAAAGCTAAAAAAGCGACTATCCGTCCGACCAAAGTAGTCATAATGCCTGGTGAAACAACTAAATGGAAAATGTAGTGGACAATCACCGATTCTGATGTCGTACCTTGAGTTCTACAGAGAAATGACTTAAACTGATTCATAGTAAAGATAGATTTACTTTGTCTTTACTAAAAATATCTCACTTGGTATACCTAAGGACCGAAACAGTACTTGTTACTCCCCCTAATTGTATGGTGATTCAGATGCACGCATCAGTGAGATATTGAGTAATTGGATCATTTACTTGGTGAAGTGTACTGTCTACATATTCACCGCCCGGATTATTTTAACTGTATATATTATTTAATGCATTAATACTGACGTAAATGGATGGAGTTTGCCGGGATGAGACTCGTAATACACATAAAAGGTGCCCATATAAGCCACCTGGAAAGGTGAGCTGATCAGAAATAACCAAATAAGAAGATCAATTGGTGGGAATCAGAAGTGATCTGCGGGACAAGTACATATCATTGGCTAAGAGACGGATTGATTTCCTAGGGACTGGAAATGTTTAAATATAATTGAGTATTTGTGCATTTTATTCGGTAGCCCACCGTTCACTCTTTTGTTTTCGCTCAAGTAGCTAGGTGGCGGGTTAGCGCGTAGCACATTATGTATCAATATCGAATTTCGGACACCGCCTATCATAACAACATCAGTTTTTCAAGATGGTAAAATGATTTCAATTATCGTAAATGTGTCCGAACAAATATCACTGGACGTCAACAATCCTTCAGAAGCAACAATGATCAGATATACAGAGTCACCAAAGATTCTCAACTCGAAGGCCGGACTTCACTAGCGAAGAGTGAAAATGTTCTCACCGAAGCGTTGTAGATTTGACCTAGTAGTTAGTATTGTTCACCAGGTAAACATAACTTCCTACCCAACCTGTCTTACGTAAATTAAAACTGGTTGAATGTTAGAAACGTGCGATGATGACCGAATCGCATGGCATGGCAGATTATAATCATAGATATAATTTCATAATTTAACCCTGAATCGTTTCGTTCCTTATATACTATGAAAAATCATATGCTAATATGAGTTTGTTTAATATTAATACAAGCTTTCTGTTGAAGCAGAAAAACAGTCAATACAATTGTTGTACGAAGTTGACTCTACAAAATAAGAAATGGTATGACTTATTAAACAATCATAGTTAGGGTGTCCGTGAATCGGTATTTTAGAGAAATCCCTTATTTTCATTTAATCCCTCGTTCTTATCATCAGTATGGCTACAACCTTAGATAATCACAAATATACTAGTAACAACATCTGACCGATAATTCCAAACTAATGAAACCAGTAGAACTGAGTGTTCCGACTAAAACAGTTTGAACAACTTAGTTTAATGGGTAAACACAAAAAGATATGTAGCCGCCAATTGATTTTTATGTAATTCTCTACTTCACTTTGTTTCATTTATCCATATTTTTATAGGTATATCAACACAATTAATTGGTTGTATTTGATGAAAACTACGGACATGAACATGCCAAAATTATGCGAGTTACCTATCGTAAATACGTTTGCTTTGAATGGATTATTTAACATGTACCATTCTGAGCATAGCTATTATAACGCTGAATATATTTCATAAAGCAGAACAATTAGTTTGACGAAGGGATCGCTGTCATTTAGTAAAAAGTATAACTTTAGTACTGGGTGACGAAGCTCGACGGGATACTGCAGAAATCCATCGAGTTCTAGTTCGTTGAAAGGCATTTCCTCCTTCTGATTATTCTAAACCACTTGTTCTATAAACTAAAAGGTATTGAATAGACTGTAGGTTGGTACGTGGTAACAATATCCAATATATATCATACCATTACTTGATACATCATTAATCAAAGATGCGAAGAGAAACAGAGGAAGTGATTACTGTAACCACATATAATATAGGATTTAAAACAGTGGGGTTCGATGGTTGCATATATTACGAATTGTGCACTTTGAAGAACCCTGTTTATTGTTTACAGGTTCATAATGCGCTTTGTCGTTTCAAAGTGAATGGGGTAATTTTGAAGATATAAAGAGGTGTTGGAACTCATCACTGAGTCACATCACTATTATCAGTATTTGAAAACTTATTGATCAGGTTACATTTTGACCAATACACAATACTATATTATCAAAAAGTTTCACACTTTCAACCTGATTAACAATGAGTATTCTCGGTCAGCATATCACATATGTTCAAACTATCCTAGTTGATGATAATTTAAACTACGATCTGTTTAAAGGAGGAAGAAAAGAACGAATAAATCATTTGTTACACTGCTACTCTACAACTCATAATGACAGGTCAGAATGAAATTATTAATAATAATAACACAAAAGAATAGATAAAAAAGGCACAAACTGATAATCTGCATATACCTGTAGACAATTTCTTAACCTGAAAACAGACGGTCGATATACAACTCTTGAACTACTGTCGCCCCAATAATTATTATTAGTACTATCAGTACCATTTGGCTGATGATGACGACTGTCTTGACAAACGATTTTCTCCAAATAACGAGAATGGTAAACTAAGAGAGTCAGTATGGGACTGAAATGAATAATAAAAAAATAATTAAGATAAATGATTAGTATGTAATCATACACAAAGTCATCATGGAGCAGATGAATCCAATATATATCCTTATCTCAATCTTCCGATTTATAGTTTAGCCTAATACTTTCTTTTGAATTCGTCACATCGAACCGTATTTAGTCTTGCTCATTATCATTGGTATTACATTATTTTGATTCCTTTCACAATTCTTGTTGTTTTCATCTCTCCATGCTAATGTGTTTCGATAACTTGGGCCAATACACATCTGTACCAGTCTTTAATTTGATGACTTATTGATACAGTTCTAATTATCCAAATTTATGTATCAATATTTTTTAAACATGACATAAAAAATTACTTCCTGTCTTGCTAAATGTCCATATCGTCCTGAAGAAATAAGACCTGCTACGCACATTTAGTGAGTGAGCATCTGTCAAACTGAAAAATACCAAGTCTATGCAACCACATATTCAGTGTGTAAAACCTTAACAGAGAAACTATCAGTAATAAATATGAGACTTAAATAGGATCAAAACTTACAAATACGCCAGCAAAAATATTCCGGATAGGTGATACAAGATTGTTGTCCCGGAATATTCTATCCGATTTAAAATCCAGATCATGATGTAGCCCCAGGAAGTAAAAATGAGTAAACCCAAGACTGAGCGCATTATCAGTGATGTCATTATAAATGAAGGAAGAAGCTTTTTAAAAAAGCAAAAATATATTATTGTGTTCATATATGTATGTAGAAACGGGATTAGGGGAAAAAACAACGAGTTGTTAGCACTCACTATGAACCCGTCCACTTTAATCCCTTAGTTTGAGGCCTTGCTAATGGCCAGAGAAAGTTAGTACCAAATACACGCAACAACACATTGGACAGCAACTAATATGTCGGTTTATCTAAGTTATAGTGCTGATAAAACTCCATCAATGAATGTTTTAACACGATCGCCAAGTCTAATGATTCGGATTTGTACACAGCGATAGGAGGCAACTATCGTAAAATTCTACTTTTTAGTGTTCATCACCAAGCTCTGTTTATTAACTGCATAAAGTCAATGGTGGTTAAAATACAACCTGAAGATACGACTAATGTTATAATCAGACACATCTTTACTAGCGTGCGTATTCAGGTATATTTATATAGGTATTACTATAAAACAATGTTTTCTACAACATTTGTATATCCTTAGGTATGTTAACAGATGCACTGAACAGTAATTGAAAGTAGTTGTTCTTCAATAAACGGTTAAGGACTCAATTCACTCACAGAAACAGAGGATACTGACTGGGTGGTTGGTTAGTGAGAGAGAGCAACTAGAGAGAGAGATTAAAGAAGTAATAACTTCAGCATGTCAAAGGGTTTTGGGTTCCAAAAAACACCATCATGAACAACGGATCTTCGTTGACAGCTCAGTCAACAACAGCCGAACCAGAACAGAGAAAGCCAAAGCACACGTTGAATATACACAGGAAAAGCAGACAAAAGAGTGAAGAAGACCATTAGAGCCGACAAGTGGAAATAAGTAGAAGACCTGGCAACTTCAGCAGAAAAAGCTGCAAGAGAATGAAAATGAAATAATCTCATGATTCAACAAATAAGCTGGCACGGAAATATAGTAGACCCGATCGGACAGTCAGGAGGAAACAAGGTGAACCAATCACCGAGATCTACGAGGAAAGTGATAGGTAGGTAGGCAACTTGAACATAGTTAGATGGTTTGGAATTCGAGGTCTTCTTAGCCCCAATACATGCGTACACACAAATATTTTTCGGTGGAGCGAACCTATGTAGCTGCGGCTTCCTTCAAAATATTCATGGACATTTACAACAGAAGAAGCAAAATCTTGAAGCACAGTACATCGAGCATTAAACAACTCACACTTGGTGGAGAAACTCTCGAAAAGGTGAGAGCCTTTTTTACATAAATATGGTGTATCTGAAGCTGATGTCAATGTATTAACTGGTAAAGCAATTGTAGCATCTCTACAATTCTTTGACATTTGGAAGTCAAAGGAATAATCGCTGATTCAAAATCAGGATTTTCAATACTAGCGTTAAAACCATTCTATTGTACGATGCTGAGACTTGGAGAACTACCACAACTATCACCAGAATAGTACAGGTATTTATAAACAACTGTATAGAAAAGATACTACAGATCCATTGTCCGGAGATCCTCAACAATAACCTACTGTGGCAGTGAACAAATCAGGACAAGATGCTGGAGGTGGATAGAATACATATTGAGTAAACTGTCGAACTGCATCCCAGGACAAGTCGTATTTTGGAATCCTCAAGGAAGAAGAAAAAGAGACAAACGCAAGAACACATAGAGTCGGGAATCAGAGTTAGACAGCAACGACATAAACAGCACTTGCCAAAAACTACTTTAAGTAGGGAGTAGTAGTACATAAATTCTAATAAATTCGTTTCTCATTCCTTTCAAACGATAGATAAGGAAGAACGTATGTCAACAACTGCTATGTTTCCGTTTGAGTTTTTCAAGACTCAGTATACTAAGAATTTTTATGTTTCTTATAATAGCAGACGAGTACATGCATTTAGCATTCGTAATTATTCAGTCCAAATAATTCTAAAACATGATGGTTAGTTGAAAGATTTGTAGATTTGAAAAACAGGTGGCTCGAACACATCATTTAAATCAGATGACAAACAAACAGTCAGTCAGAGAGGGGTTTTGTGGACATTGTAGTAATTTAATAATTGAATTCGTGAGTCAATTGAAGTTAGACCACTGCTGAAGAGTTTCATACTAGGATGAAACAGCCATCCAGTGCTTCCAGGTTTTACTTGGTAGTCTAGCTTCAATTAACTCATGAGTTCAGTTATTAAAACATTCAATCATCTATAAAATTTAATTTAATTCTAGATAAACATTACTTCAATGAAGCGGAAAAGAACATACCTTAAGTACTATTAAATAGACATACGGAGTACACAGCATAAAGATTATATGGGCCGTAACATAATGGTCGACTGAGTCAAATTCCTAAAAATTGTAAAAGAATATTGTTAATCTTCAGGTTGAACTACGTGAAAAATTTAATTTTGAATTGACTTCTGATTTAGGAATATTAAAAATAATTATTGTGTCTAGTTTTGGTTTTACAGACCTTAGTGATGACCATTCTATATCATCAATTGATTGGAGAATGTAAAATATTGAGCTCTTATGGAATGAATGCATGATGAAGTACTCGAAGCTGGAACTGAAGATATAATATCTGGTTTCGTACAGAAATGAGGGTGTATATAGCTATGAACTAAGAAAATACGCTTAATTCAGATTATGTTAATTCATGATGACGGTATATAATATGCAAAGTCCGTCAAAGTATCACATCATCTGATGTGGTTGAGCAAACAGTTAGAGGTGACTAAAGGTTACAAATTCGCTCACTCAGTTGACACAGGACGTAACATTGACGTGAATAAAGCCTTTCAAGTTATCTATTTTGTTCCATTAAATTTACCACATGGCTTACAGGTTCGTCTTTTGTATATCCCCGAAGCTATCACAATCCACATCCAGAAAACCAACCTCTGTAATCAAAAGAAGTTTGTATAGCTATCGACAGAGGCCAAATAAAAGAAGAGCAAGCCTATTATTATCAACCCTAGGACTGAATATTCAAATTCTTTACTACGTATTTGTTACTTCTGTTGGACTTCTTATCATGGACTCAATCAATTTTACTGTTATTAATCCTTAAACCCCATATCCTATTCCATTCATTGACATATTAATGTCCTCGAATATTTGTCATCTATTAACTCCATCCTCTAATTGTTTTTTTTTCTGGCCATTTACAACTATTTTCGTAAACATTTGAATTTGTAATATTATCTAACACCACCAACTGACCGATATATTTTATTGTTAAATATATATTGCTGTAGAGCCATGATGACAAACCAATAGAAAATAAATATTCCATTACTATATTCGTCGTTTTACTGAATACCTGAATGAGAACTTTCACAACTCTAGGTTTATTTATACATTTTTAACTTACTACAGGGTATTCGATCGACGAATTCGGTAACCACCACACAGTTCTATACAGATACATGTGCTGAGTTAGTGTAGATGTTAAACACAGCATTAGACTGAGAGAAAGAAATGATATACGGGATAATTTTGGCACAACAGGAAATGTAGAGTGCTTCACTAATGGTACTGACGACACCATCTGCTCACATGCTCTATAATAAGATACATCAGAAAAGGGATAACAGGAATTTCTATTGGTACTCTTACCTTCGTGTATTGTTATTAACACCACCACCAATAGGTCCTAAACGTCCAGATGATCGTTTAATAGGCATACTATTTAAATCCAATTTAATCCCTTAATGTACAGTAAATTACATAGTTGGGCTAAGTAGAAAAATATACCAGGAAAATTGAGTACAAACTCAATACACATATATGTAAAGTGATTAATAGAAAAGCTAAGCAGAATAATGTGAAATTTTTTAGTAACAGTAAATATTAGCACACCAATGTAAAACTGAGTGAGAATAATACTTTCAAAGAAAGAAATAACTACTGGGCTACAGGCTGGAAACAGATAATCTCAAATTCAGTATGGCTAGTTAGGTAATATTAATACACCTTACACATGAAAAAATGAGACCACTTTTTACTTCGTGAGTTCGTTTGACCTTTACCAAGAAATGTATGAAACAGAAATGAAACATGGCAAAAGATAAAGACTAATCACTCAACGTGACTATTACAGACCTAGGACCATTCGACAAAACATCTTTAACTCCCCCCTCAATTTATGACCATATCCATCACTAGCTTTCCACTTAATTTGATTATTTGAAGGTCGAGGGAAATGTTTCATTTATATTGTTTACTCATTTCACATAAAGTTTCGTACAACCAGACATTAAAATAGTACGAAACGAGGAGTTAATATCGTGGAGTAATAAAAAGACCAGTTGTGTAACTAGAAAAATTACATGAACACAAAAGGATAGACACTTCAGTTAACAATGCAGCACAGATATTTATTACAGTTAAATTTCCTCCTTTTACATAAATTCACAAAACTACTGTAGGATCTTCAGTAACTTCTGTTGTGAACCTTCTCTAACAACATCTCAAGCCACTGAGTTGCATCGTCTTCAGGACCTCAACGACGATCCTACGCAACTTTATTTCATACTCCGGCACTATATTGTAAACTGACCATTTCTCTGTCTTTCCCACCTAGTCCTTGTATCGGCAATTAATAGATGATGTGCAATTCTCCAGAACGATATTCATAATACACGTCCAAGTCGCCAAAACAAGTCGTTCAAGATGGTAAAATGATTTCAATTATCGTAAATGTGTCCGGATACACATTACTGAACCTCACCATTGATTAACACGGTGTTGTCGCTGAACGTCAACAATCCTACAGCGACAACAATGATCAGACATAAACAGTCACCAAAGATTCTCAACCCAAAGGTTATGCTTCACTGGCAGAGTAGGAATCCTCTAACGAACGTATTGTACACGACCTTTCACAGCTAGACTAACACCACAGTTCACATTGATATATCTCGCCCTGACTTTTATCATGTGTATATTAGTCTATTCATTAACGTTACCAACCAGAAACATGAACATTTCTACTGATTCCAACGACTCAGCATCAAGAACCAGTGCGAACACAGGCTCCTGTCAAACTGACGGAAGTACCTTGCATTTTGAATATGCACAGTACATAGAATATCTACAGACAATGACTAATGATTAATTGAAGATTGGGTAGCATGATTTTCATCGCATAGTAAGACAATATGCACCCAATGTTGATGACTCTCTCTCGGTAACAAATGCAAATCACTACTGCCTACTTCCGTCAAAGCTGTTTTATGAGTGTTATTGACAATAAACTTGGAGAGAAATGGTGAGTTTGGGCAACTACCTAATCGCACTCTTCTTCTGGAACAGTTGGAGACAAATGGTGAGACTGAGCACCCCTACCTAGACTCACGGCTGCAATGGAAAAGCGGAGAGGTGGTTGCTCGCTATCACTGAATGTAGTGTTGGTGTACAATGCTTTTAAGATGTTAACAAAGTGTTCGGAACAGTCTTGTCCAACAAGTCGAAGGTGGCATCGATACAAAGAAACAACTATTGTTGCCCTAGACTTAACAGCTTAGTGTTTAGGGCGAAAATAACTATATTCTGGTCCCAATGGAGAGACCAATGGTGTACAGGTTCATTCAGCTAACGAGTCTCAAAGAAGGACGGAACATGAATCCTGGATTCCACCGCTGGCCGTAGTTTAGCCGACTTCTTCAACTTCATTCGCGCAAGGTTTTATGGATGGCACCACCAAAATAATATAAGTTGATTTATTAGGGCAATCATATCGTAAAGTTAATATAAGTTATTTTATTTAAACTCAAACCAAAGCACCATGAAACCTTTTAACGCACCAAGTCTATGTAGTTTTACATGAACTGGTATTCATGAGTAAGAATATTGACCGCAATTCATCTCACTACTGTTCTTTTACTGATTTGGAGAGTATACATGGACACAAGAAATCTGAGTATGCTAAGTTTGTATTGCGTATGGGACTTAATATGTTAACATATATAATCCCACAGTAACTGTTTACGAGAGTCTACGTAATGTTTACTACGACACTACTAATCATTTATAACAATTAATACTTCATGAAAAACCAATTAAAATTATAGCAATCAAAAATGATATGCATATCCAAAAGTTGACAATGTTATTTATCTGTCCTGAAGAGATTTTCAAGTTCTGTGATGAAAACTTTTCTAAATATACATAGTTATATAATCACTGGTCAGAATCAGATCTACGTCCGTGAATAACAACGTCAATAAATATAGACAATAAGCACTCTGGGTAAGAAATTGTGATCAGATAATCATGTCTCGAGACATGATTTTGCATGATCATGCTAGCTAGCCTGACTAGTCAGGAAACGTGAAAAATAAGCGGTGACCAGTCACCGCTTATGTTCCTAGGCCTAGGAAGTTTCCAGACAACTTACTCATCCATACAATAATACTTTAGCAAACTGTAAATTATGGCGAGACTATAATTTATGGATGAACTAACCACGTATAAGATAACATCTCGAATTTTGGTGGAAAAATCACTCATTCATTTGGATAAATAGTTTTGGCATTATAGCTGATGTCAGTTCGTGATTAAAACCCTAAACCTAATTCCTAACCTTAATAACCAACTGTAAATCATAATTTTAATTCCTCACACAGGCTTATAACCCTCTTCGGTCCTGGTTATTAGGTGGACACTGTCAAGGTCAGTCTAGCGTCTCTCAAAGGTCAACCATAAATTATACTATATCAGTTTTAAGATATTTTGAACCAGAATCTGGAGAGCCCAGTGGGAATCTAAAGGGATAAAACATAGATTACTGATATAGTCTACAAAAAGCTTTGATAAGGTTGAGTATAGCCTAAAACTACTGAACTACTTCACAGCAAAATGTAGTGAAACTATATCGTACTGTCGGGACACAAAAAAATTAATAAACTTCCAAAATTAACTATACTTTCATGTCTGTGACCTCGAACGTCCTGAATGATAGCGATGGTTCAAATGGTTATAAATGGAACAGAAGAAGCTTTCGCTTAACGGGTTTCCGTATCTAATAGAATTGGATCACCAACGACTCTAGGTAGAAACCTAGGTGCCCTAACGATAAAAGAGGAAAAGGAAAAATTTTAGTAAACCATAGTGAGATAATGTCCTCAATCTTTAAGAATACGTCGAGTTTTCCCCCAAAGGACTCCTGCAAAGTCTCTCAGATTAGCTCAGCCGGCAACCAATTCCAGTATTTGACTACTCTTAAGAAGCAGATGTTGTAGCGGTAAATAAATCCCCAAAATAAATAGCTCTGTAAGTTCTCAACATTGGATGCTGACCAGATTAGTTTTAGTGGACTCACCTAGCTGAAGGCGCTCGGTCGTGCATCCGCGCCAGATCACGTGTGGTAACGCTGTGCTCAACATCTACCGCAATCGCTAGCTAGATTAGATCAGAGAATTCCAATATATTGGTTACCGCCAAATACACTCTTCCAATCTCCCCGACTCTGTCCTTTGATTTCTCATGGTGGGTACGAATTATATTAGGTGTTACTGGTAGAAGCGTTGTCAAACACTGAACACCTGTGTCATCTTCATTGGTGAGACCGACGTGTTCTGGTACACCTAATTGCAACTGTGAGTCTGTTCCTTTTTGGGATTTTTATATATTATTGCCTTATGTTTTATTTTTTATACATTGTGATATTTTTTCCCCGTGTCTCAGGATATCTATATATTTTTCCCTCGTATTCCCGTACTTAATATTCCCTTATGACTAAACAGACTCCTAAGGTATTTAAGATTAAGACGATGTCCCTACCCTCATGGTGGGAACGAATTATATTAGAAAGTGTTACTGGTAAAAGCGTTTTCCAACACTGAATACCTGTCTCAGCTTCAATGTGTTCATAGTCCGGTCTGCTGTGATGTGTCTCCAGTTTTACCCCTAAGGTTTGCGCTGGAACTAAGCTTAAGTGTGTGTTTAAGGGGATACACAGAAGCGTTTAAGATGCTACAAGTCATCAGAAGGTCACATCTAAGACACCTGTACTCTAGTGAGTAAAAGTTCATTAATTTGAGTCGCCTTTATAAGGCTCAAATTTGAGTCTTCAAACTGATTTTGTGACTCGCCGTTGGATATATTCCAATATACCTTACTTTTCGGAACGAGGAACAAAAATACCATGCTTCCATACTATGACTGGGGATGCATAAAACCATCGAAAGTTATGTGGAAAGTTCTTCCATCGAACTGGCCGAAAATACGTCCCAACGTTACCAGTGCACGGTTTGCTCGGGAGGCATTTTTGTCGCAGTTAGCGTAATACCTCAGATCGTAGAGTACAAACGCTCCTAGATCTTTTTCAACTTGGGATACCTCTAGAGGAGAGTTACTTAAGTTGTATTCGTAGTCTGTAACAAGTTTCAAACGGACTACTTTACACTTTGAGGTATTCAAGGTAAGTCCGTTGTAATCTGCTCAACTTTGAAGTTGAGTCAGATCCTCCTGAAGTGTCAGTTTATCCTCTTGGTTGCATACTTCTCTCCAAAGTTTCATATTGTAGTGACCTACTTTTATCAAGAGAACGCGATTAGTGTAATGGAAACAATTGTTATTATAACCAACTGTGCCAGGGATTGTTTTACCATACTTGTTTGTTTAACTGTACCGGAATACATACTTTCTTCCCTTGATTGTGACCTTGCGCGAATTCGGTTACGCTCAGTAACCACACTTGTAACCTGGCACGACCTCGGTATTCTTTCGAAACCACGAGATCGACAACGAATACATCTCGACTACAGCCATCAACTGCCTCCCGATATTTGGCTTTCGGGGGGTCTTATCGGTTAACTGGCACCGCGACTCGAAGCCACACTAAAACATCATCATGGAAAAGTATCAAACCAGACGAACCCGCTGACGAAGGTCGGTTGTACAAATTAGGAATAAGGGTCTTATTACTGAATCCTGTGAGACCCCACTAGGACCTTTCGTAGCCTGAGAGAAAGTGAAGTTAACCCTGACCTTAAAATGTCGATTATTTAGATATGAAGTGAGCCAATCAGTTGAAAGTGATTTGGACGTATCACGCCAAGCAGACAGTGCATGAGTTGGGCGGAATTAGGAACAGCGTTGAATTGAATTCCGATACGTAGAAGAAACATATTCGTATGTGTTTTAGACTACTCCACTCACTAAATACATATAGGAAGTTGCTCGTTAAGTGACACCGGACTCAAGCGTACTTTCGGATGCAAACGCAAACCATAAGGTTTTAGAATACTTAGTAGATAGTGAAGAATGCAAATCTAAAGTGATACATCAAGTTCGAGTTTCCGAATAATTCCTCGTGGTTCGACAACTGAATAAGAACGTGATAAAGTCATACCGGATGATGCGTAATCATCGTTGGGAAAGTTTGTACGTGATTTGTGATCCGTAGATGGGGCAATTAGCTTCAGAGGAAAAGGAGAATCTCAAGCCAGTTGTGATCCGAACTCGGTCCTTAGATCAAGCGGCAGAATCAGATAGAGAATGGACTAGCAATGAGGGCACTATAACTGATTTGAATATGCAAGCGCAAATGTCTACAGGTAGGTGCGTACTCTTATGCTCTCAAACTGTGGTACTCAACTGAAGTCTTTAGTTTTCGAAGACAAAAGGTGGACTGAGATAATTTTCATCCGAGGACAGACTTGTAACTAGAATCTGCTTACACTGCTGTCATTAGATCACATTGCACAAACTAAATCCAGAAGTTGTCTGGATGGATTGCACTTACGATATCAACGACAAGAAGTAAGGATATAGTTTGATAACTTTTACTGTGTAGGCATTTGTTGTTTAAGTCAGTCGTAACTGATGAATTCGATCGTGGTCACCTGCTTTTACTTTCATGAACAGAATCGGATATCAAATCACCGACAGATTTTGTGATGCTCGTGTACTGATTGTTCACCGGAGGATCGCCAGTTACCATTGGCGAGTGCTAATTAGATATTTAAGAAATGCGTTTCATTGGTTCGCGATCAGCCGATTACCACTTCCTCATTCTACGTACACTTACGCGTTCACGTACTCAGTACAGAAATTGTCACTGGTAATTTCCTGTTGTGGAAGAAAAATGGTACACCTAATGATAACGAATGCACACTACAGGATCCGCAAATACCAACACGTCATAGAGGACCAAAAGATAAAGCTACAAAGGATGCTCACATCAGATCATTTGGAAATCGTGACAACAGCCATCGAGATATCATGCAAACGACATAGAGAACAAAAAAGAAACGCCTTAAAGAAAAAACCAATCAGGATCTCAAAACCGCCCGTGAAACAAAACACAAACAACTGCGTGATCAATCTGTCAAAACAACCACTAACAAATACGGAAGAACACCTGCTCCAAAAGGGATTAAACTACAGTACAAGCGACGCCTCAAAGCTGGAGTTCTTCGCAGCTCTAGAGTCATTACTCAAAACTTCCGGGATCAGTGAAGAAACACAACAGGAAATAAGGCAAACTATAGTACCGATAACTCAACAGGTGAAAGAAAACAACCAACTGGCTCCACAAGAACAAAACGCCTTGAAAGAGCTCAGAAATAGAAGGGATATTGTCATAATACCAGCGGACAAAGGACGCACCACAGTAATCATGGACGAAGAAGAGTACGTCAACAAAGCCGAAGAACTACTCGAAGATAAGATCACATACAAACTGATGGACACAAATCCCGTCAAAAAGATAGACAACCGAATCTCAAAGACTTTAAACAAGCTAGTCAAAGCAGGAGAAATAACAAAACAAGACCAATGGAGAATGAAATCCAGTGGACCAGTACTCCCTCGATTCTATGGCAGACCTAAAATGCACAAACCAAACATTCCACTACGTCCAAAAGTAGCGCTCCCCGGAACGACAACGTACAATTTGTCAAAAGAAATTTTACGAATACTGAGACATCTAGTAGATTCAGCCAAACACTCCATCAAATCCCCAACACAATTCCTGGACCAAATTAAGGATATTCAAATCAACAACGACGAACTCATGATATCCTTCGACGTAACAGCACTGTTCACCTCAATTGAACCACAGTTAGCAAAAGAAACTATATCCCTGCTACTCAACGACGACACAAATCTCACCAAATACACGAAGCTTCAAATTCAAAGTCTACTGGAACTCATCGATTTATGCCTAACAACATATTTTCAATTCAACAACAAAATCTACGAACAAACAAAGGGGGCACCAGTGGGATCACCAATATCAGGACTGATCGCAGAGACAGTGATGCAAAGACTAGAAGCCGCGATACTACCAGTGATCAAGCCAAAAATTGGGATTCGCTGTGTAGACGACACTTTCGTCATCGTCAAAAAGAATGGGGTGGAAAACACTTACAAACTGATCAACAACGTTTTCAATTACATCAAGTCCACAATGGAACAGGAGTCAACCTAAGAGCTCACAAAATCAACCGCGTACACACATTGTTCAGGAGGGCGGGACACACTGCAGCACACTGGCAGCACGAAAAAATGAAGAGAAATACCTGAAGAACATATTTCAAAAGAACGGCTACCCAATCAACTTCATCAAAAAGCGCCAACGACACACAGCATCAGAACCCAAGTCAAGCACAAAAATCAACAAAAGGATCACCCTACCGTACATACAAGGAATATCAGAAACCGCAACGAGACTGCTGAAAACCTTCGGGATAGGTGTGGCACACAAACCAGCAAAATCACTACAACCAATCCTATGCAAACCAAAGGATGAAATAACAAAGGAAAACAAATCAAACATCATCTACAAAATAAATTGTACCAACTGCGACAAACACTACATCGGACAAAGCGGACGCCCCCTACACCTACGCCTACATGAACATCACTTAGCAGTCAAACGCCGTGATATCTCTTCACTTATATCAATACACGTGGATAACTACGGACACTCATTTGATTGGGAAAACGTAGAAATCTTAGACAGAGGAAACTCCAAAAACACCAGAGAATTTTTAGAAGTCCGTCACTCAGGTCAATCAGCAATCAACAAACATATTGAAATCAATCCAATTTATCAACTAATCAGGAAAATCATGCATAAATATAGGAACAAAAATCAAATCAATGGAGACACAACCAAAACAAAGAAGTAAACAATGATAAATTTAAGGTCAATAAGAACCAATCAACGTCGAGGTGTATAGAACAAGCTGTGAAACACATGTGGAGAAATTTGAACACTTCACTCCTATCTGAAGTTTGTGCTGATGGTGTCGTTCAGAAGAACGATGAAAGCTCCACGATGAAACCATCCAGCTCAGAGAACAAAACTCCACCAATTTCTTGTTGTTCTTATTTTTCGTGTTATGATGCATAATTAAACTGTTCTATGTGAACGATATTTGTTTTAAATGTCATCATGTCTGTAGCAATACGGAGACTGAGATAATTTTCATCCGAGGACAGACTTGTAACTAGAACCTGCTTACACTGCTGTCATTAGATCACATTGCACAAACTAAATCCAGAAGTTGTCTGGATGGATTGCACTTACGATATCAACGACAAGAAGTAAGGATATAGTTTGATAACTTTTACTGTGTAGGCATTTGTTGTTTAAGTCAGTCGTAACTGATGAATTCGATCATGGTCACCTGCTTTTACTTTCATGAACAGAATCGGATATTAAATCGCCGACAGTTTTGATGACTTGATTTTGTAACAATAAATACACTGTAAGAAATGAACTAACTTCAATTTGAAATTATTGATTGATTGGTTGAATGAATAGATTTATTTTAGCAGTTTCAGTTTATTAGAAGCTAAATGAGCTGAGAATATACGGGCATTTTGGTCAGAATTTTACTTTAACGACAATTGCATTCAATTAATTAAGTCTAGTACAGAGCGCTAATTTTTTGTTAATGATGGACTAGTATGACCAGCAGGGTTGAGGTCAATGATACGAATCTTAGTCAATGATGTTCGACAACTGTGTCTCCTTGAGGTTGTGGATGGTATGTGATTACTCGGATCCTAAGTTGTTGGTCCTAGGGACTAAGCTGTCGAGCGTGACTTAAGGTGTACCGTTGTAAGCACTTTAGCCTATCAGTATTCTGAAACTGTGTTAGTGATGCCTAACCTTTGAATTGATATTGTTAATTCATTCATCCGTGAAAGGAACTACTGTTCTTTCGGTCGAAGGTTTTTCGGTAAAAGCTAAAAATATTTGACTGAATAATAAAACGTTATATTAAATATTAAGAATTTTGGATGCATTCGTTTGACACGTATTTTGAACTTGTTTGTTTATAACTTTGACCTCGGATGTTTCGGTTTACTCTTTTGAACGTTTTGCTTCGGAGACCTGAAAATTGAATGTTTGTTTTGTAATAATTATAATTATTGCTAGGACGATAAATGTGGGTTCATACTTGTAATTTACGAATTAACTTTGGTATCTGAATTGGAAATTGGTTCTCTTGTTGTTTGGGGTCATAATTTACGAGTGGATCAATCGACCGTGCTTCAACTGGAGCAAACTTTTAGCGTAATAAAAATGGTCAAATGAGTTGTGAATAAAATTTAACATATTAAGTCGAGAGGAAATCTCAGGAAATAATAATACTATTTGACGGAAATGCAGGGTTATTCAGAACATTTTTCTGTTGTACGCAACTTTGAGATACCACTCTATATAATTCACTCCGTATCACATTTTCCAAAAGATTGTTCTTCTCTCCGATAATCAGGCGCATTACTACGCTAGCATCTTCATAAATTTGGCTTTCCTACGATACCACAGACAGCAAACGTTTTCTTGACGACTTTCAGATGTTCCATAAACACATATCACTTATCATGGGAGGTAAGGATGGTAGTTTGTCAACTTACTTCCCTTGAAATTCGTAAGATTTTGTCTCTCAGGATAAGTCTTTATTCTCTTCAACGACTACCACATCTCACAATCGAGATTCCTTGACTGATTGTGGAGAGTCATCCCCAAACCTCAGTTGCGAGAACATTGAATGAAATAACTTTTCACTCAGTAGTTCGTAAACAGATAATTCACTAACCCTATGAGTGCTGTTCAATTATGGCCGATTATAGAAAGCTCAATATTCCTTAGATATTAGTGAAATCCTTCTTGTTCATGTCACATTTATTTATTACCACTAACTTCCAGATATGGTTTTTCTACTTATTTATTGTCCTACCAATAAAAATCCTTCTCATACAGGTCTTTGTACAACCATCAAGCTCCAAGCAGAACGATTTTACCTGCCTGATATGAATCAATACATGAGGTAGTGAAAACGCTCCTGTGTAGGCTGCTGGAAATCTAAGATTGTTAGACGCAACAAATGTCCCTTGGGCTCATTCAAAATCGCTGACGCTTGTTTTGATGATGTCCATCTGGATTTGGTAGGACCCTTACCAGATTCAAACGGATACTCTTACATCTTAAATTATGCAGATTGTTTCACTCAATGGTCAGAAGCAGTACTCAACAAAGACATTACTGCTGAAACACTGGTCTGCACTTTCGTCGAACGGTGGGTAGCAAAGTTTGACTGACCTTTGACTATCACCACGGATCGTGGACGCCAGTTCGAATCCAGACTTTGTCGTTGTTTGACTACATTATTAGGAATAACGCGATTCCGAACGACCACCTACAGGCAAACGTGTCAGTGGAACGATCCCACCGACAGCTATAAGCTTCCCTATCAGTCGCAAACGCTTCACAGGGGACGGACGCTCTTCCAATCGCCTTACTTGGTATTCGCAGTGTATTGAAAGATGACACTGTGTGCACTGTAGTGCGACTCGTTTATGGAATGACACTTCGACGTCCATGAGACTTCGTGGATCCTTTATTTTCTTCAAGGAATATTTGCGGGCAGGCTTACAAACTCAATGCGTTCAGTTAAGCCTGTTTCCACTCGACCGCAGTCAACTGATGTTTTCATTCAACCTGCCTTCTGACATAGTTCACGCATCTTCGTACGTTGCGACTCACTTCGACGACCTCTCAAAACAGAATACAAAAAACCCTTCACTGTTCTTCAGCGTGAACCTAAGCATTATATAATCAATAAGAACGAACTAACGATAGCATCAGCATCGATTGCATCAAAGCCGTGCATTTAGAAGAAAAGCGTATTCATGTCGATTTTCCTTCGGTGCGACTGAAATACACAAGTCCTACATTTATGATACCTCATCCTATAGTCACAAATCACGATGATACTTTGAGAGTACCTGAAAACAGACTCAAAACAACACGTTCTGGAAGCAGAGTAATGTTTCCAGAACACACAGGCGATTATTGCACGTTAGACATTGAATAACATTTTTTTCGTCTAGATTTTTCTTGGTATAATGTTTAGGTTATTTATAAGGGAACACAAGCTGTCAGAATTCGAACCACACTATCTGGTTGGATCTCAACGACTAATGGAGCGTCACAGGCTCAATTGTTGGACCACTTCTTTTCTATTTGTTTGGTAACAACTTACCTTATACCCCAGACTCTTAAAGTGTGTTATGTACATATGGCCGTAAGACTTGGAGAAAGGTACTAGGTCAAAATGACGGTATATCTCTTCAGAAAAACAAGACTAGGAGATATGGCTAAACCAAAAAACTCCGTCCTCCTCGATACCATCACGTACTGACTGCTAATTGTCAACAAAGGTAATACTCTTCTCTCCAGGGTTTTTCTCTAATGGTCAACTTGTTGTGCAGATTTAGCCTGGGATTATTAGAAGTGCTTAGGAAACTTGTTTGAGCATTCAGTAAAAAGATTTATCGCTTGCGTTCTTAATTTTTAAATATTTTTCTTGGACGTATCGAAGCGCCAGGCAGCTTGTAATTGAAGACAGGTAGAAAACGTTGGTAAGCATTCAATTTTTACAAACAATACTACTCTTTTACTTCAAGTACAAATTAGCCCTATCATCCACCCCCTAAATGTCGCGAAGATTATAAGACTCTATTTCTTTGATTTTTCTGTCTTGTTCGTGTATGCTTCAAAACACGCTTGGCAAAATTAAGTTAATCCTAGTGAAAAGTCACTACAGTCAGCTTTTCAAGTAGTCCAGCGGTACTGAAGCTCATTTAGTAGGGAAATACAAGTTGAGAGAATAAGTAATTTCACTAAGATCATGGATACGGCGATAATCAGGTAATCTGTATCTATCGGCATCTGACATAAAGTCATTTCAATCCTTTACAGCCACTGAGTAAGACAAGACGGGTCGCTACGCAGTGCGCTCTCCCCGCCATAACACTGTCGTAAAAAGCTGAAAGTTATATAAAGGAATCGATGGAAAAATGAAGGTAAGTTACGGTTCCAAATATAGCAGTGAATGCTGTTACTTTGTGTCTCACTCTCCTATCGGTTTTATGATTAACAGCTACAGTGTTAGCTGAGGAGTTTTTAGGTCCACTTGAAAGTGATTGAAGTGAAATCGAATATACTTTCAAATGGATTTCTTACCTCAAGCTCAGGGCAACACGTTATAGACCATGTGTTTCATCGTATGAATGCAAATGTTGGATAATTTCTGTCGTACTCTAGACCCTTCAGAATGCTAATTGAGGAGGATCACCTCATCTGTGACATTCCTTTAAGGGTATGTCAACACATTACGCAGCATTGTCTGTCTGACTGCCCAAGCTTACAGTACGTAGCTGATACTGGCGAGTCCACATTGCCTTCCTGTTACTTAAGTGACCTCTCATGTATTCATAGTCCCATAGAAGATGTGTTCTCAGGTATTAGTTTTAATGAGCTAACCTGAATATAATTGATCATGAAAAGCGGAGCTTACACATCAGGTCGCCTTCGTTTTACGGAACATTCCGAGAATTTGCAAACAATAACATAGTGATGTTTACTTACACTCGATTATTTGCTACGACTAGCTGTGACAGTGAAAACCTCTAAATAAAAATGTTATTATTGGATACTTTGTCAATCTCGCAGGTCTGTTAAGCTAAATTAATATAAACAACTTCTATAAACGAGTGATTGCCATTTATGTGCTCTCAACAACCGAAACAAATCGAAGGTATATTCTCATTTCATAATACTTTACCTTCTGTACCAGACTGAACTCTCCATCAGACATCGTTGATATGTTCAATGTCCTAAGTAATTTGTTAGATTGTACAATTTGCAACCTGTACACAATTGTGACATTATTTTTGCAACATAGTCCATGGTGAGATGAAACCTGCAAGAAACCGAATTTTGAACGCTATGAGTTGGTATATTACTCAACAAAAGCAGCTTCAAGCGCAATAGTTTAATTGACACAGTCTCATTTTTAAGAATGACACAAGTACACCCTTCTGTGCAATAAGAATTCTGAACGGTTCTAGTGGAGTCGAGATTTAGATTACCATTAAAAGCTTAAAACCAATATCCAGATTGGCAGTAGCAGTAATTAAACCTAAAACATACATTTATTTGGAATGAGTTATACCTGGATGACAGATGTCGCCTTCATTGTCTAAGTTGTGGAGATGAGTTGGGAGGCTTATGGTTCGAATATTATTAACCACTTACTATATAAATCCTGAAGACAAGCACCTGACCCTAATGCACCGTGCTTACGCTCATATGTAAAATATATTTGACGAAGAAATACTTCAGAGTTGGGTCAAACTCATTCTTTTCACATACCGATATGACATATTTGATGTGCGTATACCGTGTAAAGATTTATTATTCGGCGTGTCTTCAGTTATTTAGTCCCTTCAAGTGGATCTCAAAACTATCTAAATTAATAAGTCGTCGAAGCAGCATAATGTCGTTGAATATTCACCATAAACCATGAGTTTTCCAGTATCATCCATTTCGTTACTTGGAAGAAGAAAGTTAAAGATTAGTGTGGCTGAACTCAACTAAACTTTGTCTTGATATGACTGCTTTCAAAGAAGCTTATTAATTGTCGGGGTTTTCGGATGTAGGTCTAGGCCGGTATTCATGAATCTGTCTGTTATGGCAATCTCAAGAACACCGAAATCCCGTCAGTAGTTCTGAAATCCCTTCTGGAAAGGTAACTCCAAGCATCTTTCTTCTAATCTAATACTCAGCATGGCATCTACGTTTTTTGATTAGTTGTTATTTCTTATGGTTTGCTACATATCAGTATGCCTAAAGGTTATGCTTTGGTATTATATATAGAGAAAGTTGCGCCAATTGGTTTTGTACTTATTGGTAATTATACTATATTCTGGAAATAATGGTTACAAAGTTCGTGCAGGTAACAGGCATGATCAATCTGATATAGATAGTGTTATTAAATGTAGGGGCATTAGAGGATATTAGATTGTTTGATAGGTAGTACATTGTTTCCGTGCATTACACCAGTGAAAAGCGCTAGCCGAAGACTTTCAACTTTTTAAAGTAACATCTTGTTTATGTATCAACGGTATATTAATGGTCGATTTCTGGGACCTAACAAATTACTTGTAACCATCTATAACTAGAGGATGTAAAACGGAAAGATCACGGAGCAGAAAAAACAGTAATTACCGCCATAGGTCATTCGGCCATTCAGATCTACCAGAATACATGTGCCAGACTATTTTGTGACATACTATTCTTGTTGGGTATGATTCAAATTAGCTAAGATTATCAGATACAATGTTAGGGTAAAGTATTAGCAAGTAGAGGGGCTTGACTAGTGAACCCAGTAATAAAAATTACCCAACATTTGCAGCTCCTATAGTCCCATATGTGAACTGAAGTATACATGCGGGTATAAGCACGTTCAGAGCATTTTCAGTGAAGTAAGCATTCATTTACAGAACAAAGAATGATAATGATCTTAATACGTATACAGATTGTGGAAAATTATTTCATAGTCTCGAAAATGTACTGATGAAGTAATGCATATAAAGGGACGGTGTGGAATGAGGTTGCTTCACTAATAAACGAGAGTTATTGATTTTGTAAATGGGAAAATCTGGATATTGCACTACTTCGATAGATGTTGAAGATGGTTCACTATCTTGAAGAAAAAGATAAGATTTGGTTTCAGTTTCCTTTTTCATAAAATCTAGTCAAAGTTTATTACATCCGAATTCAGAAGTTAAGATACAATCAATCCTTATAATGAGAAGTTTAAGTCGTCTCTGAACGAACTCCATTTTTAATTTATCCTTAATGTGAACACCAATAAGAACGAACGTTCAGTATTTGAGGAATGTTCAGACACATACTCTTTACATTTAAATACGTGACTTGTGTTTTAGGAGTTGCGGAGCGTGAAAAATATAAGGTGTTGAGACTTGCATGTCTGTTTAGAGACCTGAAATTGACAAGTTGTGGGAATATCTTTGTTTTAAGTCAACAACTGTATGAAATTTGGATAACACCTTCCCATTTATAGACAGATCTAGATTGAGTAAAATATTACCAAGGCAAAACTGTTCAAATTTATTTGTGTCAAGCTGCAACTGCCATTTTGTGCACTACCGGGCTGTCCTTTGACTTTTACACTGCTGCAGTTTCCTACATTATCTAGCTCATGAGAAGAAAATAAATACTGTTTTAAGATAGCGTGCATATATCTAACAAGGACAAAGGACCTGTGATATGACATTGCGTTACATCGCTTACGACTGGGACGGCATCCAACGATGAGTTGATTTTAACTATTTGGTGTAAGTGACTGAAGAAAGAATCAAACAAGATCGAACAAGATGCAGTTTGCCCATAAGAAGCTGATGAGCAACCTTATTGAAGGCTTAATAAATGTCAAAGTATGGGATTAAGACTAGATATTCTCGGTTGATTGGAATAATTACGAAATTGAAGAGTCATATGAGACCGTGTTATGAAGAAGCCACGACGAGTCCCAATGATAAGCGTTTCGCTGAGCAAATGGCCCGTAAGTTCATCAGCAACAATATTTTTCATATCCCAAAGGTTACGTTAGCAAGATCGACCAAGCGATTAATGTTCATATTGGTTTCATCTCCAGATTTTTAACGTTTTATGACATATACGGTTTTTCAACAGTAGGAGTAAGTACCTGTCTCTAGAGAGAAAGAGTGAAAGAGTTATCAGCTTTCAAAGTATTTGAATACCAGATTTGTCATAAATACATAGGACGAATTCCCATCTACGCCATAACTGTTCGAGACCTTAAAAAGTTCTATGCGCTTACTAATTTTTAGATGAGTGAAAGATATATTTTATTGAGTTATTGGCCACACATGACGTATGGACTAGTGCTGTCTACAGGTGCATTATGTTTAACAAAACCTTAACACGGCTACAGGCGTGACCGTTTATTTACACAACACATTTGTAATGAAAACATTACTAGAAGGGTTGTAAAACCGAACTGCTATCGTGCTAAACCGCATAGGGGACCATGGTTTCCTGTCAAAATCAGGGTAAACGTACTGTTGCTGTCTTGGTACACGTCAACTAACACTCATCTACTTTACATGGAACTCCTCCACCTGCATACGGAGAGAAAAGTCTGTAAACGTCTCCGTATTGCTACAGACATGATGACATTTAAAACAAATATCGTTCACATAGAACAGTTTAATTATGCATCATAACACGAAAAATAAGAACAACAAGAAATTGGTGGAGTTTTGTTCTCTGAGCTGGATGGTTTCATCGTGGAGCTTTCATCGTTCTTCTGAACGACACCATCAGCACAAACTTCAAATAGGAGTGAAGTGTTCAAATTTCTCCACATGTGTTTCACAGCTTGTTCTATACACCTCGACGTTGATTGGTTCTTATTGACCTTAAATTTATCATTGTTTACTTCTTTGTTTTGGTTGTGTCTCCATTGATTTGATTTTTGTTCCTATATTTATGCATGATTTTCCTGATTAGTTGATAAATTGGATTGATTTCAATATGTTTGTTGATTGCTGATTGACCTGAGTGACGGACTTCTAAAAATTCTCTGGTGTTTTTGGAGTTTCCTCTGTCTAAGATTTCTACGTTTTCCCAATCAAATGAGTGTCCGTAGTTATCCACGTGTATTGATATAAGTGAAGAGATATCACGGCGTTTGACTGCTAAGTGATGTTCATGTAGGCGTAGGTGTAGGGGGCGTCCGCTTTGTCCGATGTAGTGTTTGTCGCAGTTGGTACAATTTATTTTGTAGATGATGTTTGATTTGTTTTCCTTTGTTATTTCATCCTTTGGTTTGCATAGGATTGGTTGTAGTGATTTTGCTGGTTTGTGTGCCACACCTATCCCGAAGGTTTTCAGCAGTCTCGTTGCGGTTTCTGATATTCCTTGTATGTACGGTAGGGTGATCCTTTTGTTGATTTTTGTGCTTGACTTGGGTTCTGATGCTGTGTGTCGTTGGCGCTTTTTGATGAAGTTGATTGGGTAGCCGTTCTTTTGAAATATGTTCTTCAGGTATTTCTCTTCATTTTTTCGTGCTGCCAGTGTGCTGCAGTGTGTCCCGCCCTCCTGAACAATGTGTGTACGCGGTTGATTTTGTGAGCTCTTAGGTTGACTCCTGTTCCATTGTGGACTTGATGTAATTGAAAACGT
The DNA here is from genome assembly GCA_944470405.2 of Schistosoma mattheei. NCBI lineage: Eukaryota > Metazoa > Platyhelminthes > Trematoda > Strigeidida > Schistosomatidae > Schistosoma > Schistosoma mattheei. Next base: position 6,247,871 of record OX103948.1, on the reverse strand, counting down.
TGTTGATCAGTTTGTAAGTGTTTTCCACCCCATTCTTTTTGACGATGACGAAAGTGTCGTCTACACAGCGAATCCCAATTTTTGGCTTGATCACTGGTAGTATCGCGGCTTCTAGTCTTTGCATCACTGTCTCTGCGATCAGTCCTGATATTGGTGATCCCACTGGTGCCCCCTTTGTTTGTTCGTAGATTTTGTTGTTGAATTGAAAATATGTTGTTAGGCATAAATCGATGAGTTCCAGTAGACTTTGAATTTGAAGCTTCGTGTATTTGGTGAGATTTGTGTCGTCGTTGAGTAGCAGGGATATAGTTTCTTTTGCTAACTGTGGTTCAATTGAGGTGAACAGTGCTGTTACGTCGAAGGATATCATGAGTTCGTCGTTGTTGATTTGAATATCCTTAATTTGGTCCAGGAATTGTGTTGGGGATTTGATGGAGTGTTTGGCTGAATCTACTAGATGTCTCAGTATTCGTAAAATTTCTTTTGACAAATTGTACGTTGTCGTTCCGGGGAGCGCTACTTTTGGACGTAGTGGAATGTTTGGTTTGTGCATTTTAGGTCTGCCATAGAATCGAGGGAGTACTGGTCCACTGGATTTCATTCTCCATTGGTCTTGTTTTGTTATTTCTCCTGCTTTGACTAGCTTGTTTAAAGTCTTTGAGATTCGGTTGTCTATCTTTTTGACGGGATTTGTGTCCATCAGTTTGTATGTGATCTTATCTTCGAGTAGTTCTTCGGCTTTGTTGACGTACTCTTCTTCGTCCATGATTACTGTGGTGCGTCCTTTGTCCGCTGGTATTATGACAATATCCCTTCTATTTCTGAGCTCTTTCAAGGCGTTTTGTTCTTGTGGAGCCAGTTGGTTGTTTTCTTTCACCTGTTGAGTTATCGGTACTATAGTTTGCCTTATTTCCTGTTGTGTTTCTTCACTGATCCCGGAAGTTTTGAGTAATGACTCTAGAGCTGCGAAGAACTCCAGCTTTGAGGCGTCGCTTGTACTGTAGTTTAATCCCTTTTGGAGCAGGTGTTCTTCCGTATTTGTTAGTGGTTGTTTTGACAGATTGATCACGCAGTTGTTTGTGTTTTGTTTCACGGGCGGTTTTGAGATCCTGATTGGTTTTTTCTTTAAGGCGTTTCTTTTTTGTTCTCTATGTCGTTTGCATGATATCTCGATGGCTGTTGTCACGATTTCCAAATGATCTGATGTGAGCATCCTTTGTAGCTTTATCTTTTGGTCCTCTATGACGTGTTGGTATTTGCGGATCCTGTAGTGTGCATTCGTTATCATTAGGTGTACCATTTTTCTTCCACAACAGGAAATTACCAGTGACAATTTCTGTACTGAGTACGTGAACGCGTAAGTGTACGTAGAATGAGGAAGTGGTAATCGGCTGATCGCGAACCAATGAAACGCATTTCTTAAATATCTAATTAGCACTCGCCAATGGTAACTGGCGATCCTCCGGTGAACAATCAGTACACGAGCATCACAAAATCTGTCGGTGATTTGATATCCGATTCTGTTCATGAAAGTAAAAGCAGGTGACCACGATCGAATTCATCAGTTACGACTGACTTAAACAACAAATGCCTACACAGTAAAAGTTATCAAACTATATCCTTACTTCTTGTCGTTGATATCGTAAGTGCAATCCATCCAGACAACTTCTGGATTTAGTTTGTGCAATGTGATCTAATGACAGCAGTGTAAGCAGATTCTAGTTACAAGTCTGTCCTCGGATGAAAATTATCTCAGTCCACCTTTTGTCTTCGAAAACTAAAGACTTCAGTTGAGTACCACAGTTTGAGAGCATAAGAGTACGCACCTACCTGTAGACATTTGCGCTTGCATATTCAAATCAGTTATAGTGCCCTCATTGCTAGTCCATTCTCTATCTGATTCTGCCGCTTGATCTAAGGACCGAGTTCGGATCACAACTGGCTTGAGATTCTCCTTTTCCTCTGAAGCTAATTGCCCCATCTACGGATCACAAATCACGTACAAACTTTCCCAACGATGATTACGCATCATCCGGTATGACTTTATCACGTTCTTATTCAGTTGTCGGACCACGAGGAATTATTCGGAAACTCGAACTTGATGTATCACTTTAGATTTGCATTCTTCACTATCTACTAAGTATTCTAAAACCTTATGGTTTGCGTTTGCATCCGAAAGTACGCTTGAGTCCGGTGTCACTTAACGAGCAACTTCCTATATGTATTTAGTGAGTGGAGTAGTCTAAAACACATACGAATATGTTTCTTCTACGTATCGGAATTCAATTCAACGCTGTTCCTAATTCCGCCCAACTCATGCACTGTCTGCTTGGCGTGATACGTCCAAATCACTTTCAACTGATTGGCTCACTTCATATCTAAATAATCGACATTTTAAGGTCAGGGTTAACTTCACTTTCTCTCAGGCTACGAAAGGTCCTAGTGGGGTCTCACAGGATTCAGTAATAAGACCCTTATTCCTAATTTATACAACCGACCTTCGTCAGCGGGTTTCGTCTGGTTTGATACTTTTCCATGATGATGTTTTAGTGTGGCTTCGAGTCGCGGTGCCAGTTAACCGATAAGACCCCCCGAAAGCCAAATATCGGGAGGCAGTTGATGGCTGTAGTCGAGATGTATTCGTTGTCGATCTCGTGGTTTCGAAAGAATACCGAGGTCGTGCCAGGTTACAAGTGTGGTTACTGAGCGTAACCGAATTCGCGCAAGGTCACAATCAAGGGAAGAAAGTATGTATTCCGGTACAGTTAAACAAACAAGTATGGTAAAACAATCCCTGGCACAGTTGGTTATAATAACAATTGTTTCCATTACACTAATCGCGTTCTCTTGATAAAAGTAGGTCACTACAATATGAAACTTTGGAGAGAAGTATGCAACCAAGAGGATAAACTGACACTTCAGGAGGATCTGACTCAACTTCAAAGTTGAGCAGATGACAACGGATTGATTTGATTGATTACGCCTGTTACTCCCAATGGAGCATAGGCCGCCGACCAGCATTCTCCAACCCACTCTGTCCTTGGCCTCCTTTTCTAGTTCCATCCAATTCTTGTTCATTTTTCTCATGTCTATTTCCATTTCTCGGCGCAATGTGTTCTTTGGTCTTCCTCTTTTCCTTTGGCCTTCAGGATTCCATGTGAGGGCATGACTTGTGATGCAGTTGGGTGCTTTCCTCAATGTGTGTCCTATCCACTTCCAGTGCTACTTCTTGATTTCTTCCTCCACTGGAATCTGGTTTGTTCTCTCCTACAGTACGTTGTTGCTAATAGTGTCCGGCCAACAGATCTGAAGTATTTTGCGTAGACAACTGTTAATAAACACCTGTATTTTCTGGACGATGGCTTTCGTAGTTCTCCAGATTTCCGCCCCATACAGTAGAACTGTCTTGACATTTGTATTGAAAATCCTGACCTTGGTGTTGGTTGACAGTTGCTTTGAATTCCAGATGTTCCTCAGTTGTAAATATCCTGCTCTTGCTTTGCCGATCCGCGCCTTCACATCTGCATCAGATCCACCATGTTCATCAATGATGCTGCCCAGCTATGTAAAGGTTTTTACATCTTCCAAATCTTCTCCGTCAATTTTGATTGGATTGGTGCATTCTGTGTTGTATCGGAGAATCCTGCTTTTCCCTTTGTGTATATTGAGACCTATTGCTGCTGAGGCTGCTGCCACACTGTTCGTCTTCTCCTGCATCTGTTGTTGCGTTTGGGATAGAAGGGCCAGATCATCTGCGAAGTCTAGATCGTCCAACTCCATCGTAGATATCCATTGTATCTCGTGCTTCCCTTCAGACGTTGACGTCTTCATGATCCAGTCGATCACCAGGAGAAAGAGAAAGGGTGAGAGTAAGCAACCTTGCCTGACACCGGTCTTTACCTCGAACGACTTTGTCAACTGTCCTCCATGCACAATTTTGCAGTGTAATCCATCATATGAACTCTGTATGATATTGACTATCTTCTGAGGCACGCCGTAGTGTCAAAGAAGTTTCCGTAGTGTTGTTCTGTCCACGCTATCAAATGCCTTTTCGTAGTCAATGAAGTTGATGTAGAGTGATGAATTCCATCCAATTGATTGTTCCACAATGATCCGTAGAGTTGCGATTCGGTCTGTACACGATCTATCCTTACGGAATCCTGCCTGTTGGTCACGAAGTTGGGCGTCTACACAGTCCTTCATCCTGTTTAACAATACTCTGTTGAAGACTTCCCGGTATTGAGAGAAGAGTAATGCCCCTGTAGTTATCACAGTTACTGAGATCGCCTTTCTTCGGTATTTTGATCAGAAGTCCTTCTTTCCAGTCTTTTGGTACTTGTTCCTCATCCCAAATCTTATTGAAGAGAATGTGGAGTATCTTTGCAGTTGCCGCTACGTCTGCTTTTAGTGCCTCTGCTGGGATGTTGTCCGGTCCTGCTGCTTTGCCACTCTTGGTTTGTCTCATGGTCATGCTGATTTCTTGAGTCGTTGGTGGGCCAACATTGATTGGGAGGTCCGCGGGTGCTGCTTCGATGTTGGGTGGGTTCAGTGGAGCTGGTCGATTCAAGAGTTCTTTGAAGTGTTCTACCCACCTGTTTTGTTGCTCTTCAATGTTGGCGATTACCTCGCCTTCCTTGCTTTTCACTGGTCGTTGTGGTTTGCGGCGATTTACAGAGAGCTTCTTTGTCGTGTCAACTCCGCCTGTAGCTCTAACAGGGTTACTGCCGGTCCCAAGCCCGGGTAAAGGAGGAGGGTTGGGCATGGGGTTAGCGTCCCCATCCCGTAGAAAACTAACTCGCTAAAAAAACGCTTACCAGAAAAAATAATCCAAACCATTTAAACTCTGCCCTGGGAGTTAGAAGGTCTTCAGTTAGAAGAATTATGACGCTTCATGGTGAAAGCCGAGTTCCTTCGGAAGCCACGAGGCCGATGCCCCTTCTAACAACCAGAGCAAAAATTTTTATAGGTACATGGAACGTTCGAACAATGTGGGAAACCGGGAAGACCAGTCAAATAGCAATGGAAATGAGGAGATACAACTTAGCAGTACTGGGAATCAGCGAAACCCACTGGACCCAAGCTGGACAGAAAAGGCTAGCTACGGGAGAGATGCTGCTATACTCCGGTCACGAAGAGGAAAATGCTCCACACACTCAGGGAGTCGCTCTTATGCTGTCCAAAGTAGCACGAAATGCACTTGTAGGATGGGAGTCTCACGGATCCAGAATCATCAAAGCATCATTCAAAACAAAGAAGGAGGGGATCTTAATGAATATTATCCAATGTTATGCACCCACCAATGATAGCAACGACGACATTAAAGATCAGTTCTACGAGCGGCTGCAGTCAATCATTGAGAAATGCCAAGAAAGGACCTAACTATTCTGATGGGAGATCTAAATGCCAAAGTCGGAATAGACAACACTGGATATGAAGATATCATGGGACGACATGGACTGGGAAAGAAACGAAAATGGAGAAAGATTTGCAAATCTATGTGCATTCAACAAATTGGTCATAGGAGGCACAATATTTCCACACAAGCGTATACACAAGGCTACATGGATCTCACCGGACCACACTACAGAGAACCAAATAGATCATATTTGCATCAACAAAAAATTCCGAAGGACAATGGAAGATGTGAGAACCAGGAGAGGTGCTGACGTAGCTTCAGATCACCACCTAGTTGTAGCCAATTTAAAACTGAAGCTAAAAAAGAACTGGACAAGTGGACAAACAGCACTACAAAGGTTCAATACAGCCTTCCTTCGAGATACTGACAAACTCAATGAATTCAAGATAGCTCTCAACAACAGGTTCCAAGCCTTACAAGATCTACTGAAGAAGAAGAAACTACTATGGAGGACAACTGGAAAGGCATCAAGGAAGCATTAACTTCAACGTGTCAAGAGGTTCTGGGCCTAAAGAAACACCATCATAAGGAATGGATCTCTATAGAAACACTGGACAAGATCAAAGAAAGGAAGAACAAGAAGGCAGCAATTAACAACAGCCGAACACGAGCAGAGAAAGTCCAAGCACAAGCTGAATACATAGAAGCAAACAAACAAGTGAAGAGGAGCATTAGAGCCGACAAGAAGAAATACGTGGAAGAACTAGCAACGACGGCAGAAAAAGCTGCTAGAGAAGGAAATATGAAACAGCTTTACGATACAACGAAGAAACTAGCAGGGAAATACAGTAAACCAGAGAGGCCGGTCAAAGACAAAGAAGGCAAGCCAATCACCGAAATTCAACAACAGCGTAACAGATGGGTAGAATACTTCGAGGAACTCCTGAATAGGCCGGCTCCAATGAATCCACCGGACATCGAAGCAGCACACATAGATCTTCCTATAGATGTCAACCCACCAACGACGGAAGAAATTAGAATGGCCGTCAGACAAATCAAGAACGGGAAAGCAGCAGGACCCGACAACATACCAGCTGAAGCACTGAAATCAGACATCGAAGCAACCACAAGCATGCTTACCTTCTATTCAAAAAGATTTGGGAGGAGGAACAAGTGCCGATGGACTGGAAAGAAGGACACCTCGTCAAGATTCCAAAGAAAGGAGATCTCAGAAAATTGTCAAAATTATCCGTAACTCATACGACGGACTACAGTGCAAAGTAGTGCATGGAGGACAGCTGACAGATGCATTCCAAGTAAGGACCGGAGTCAGACAAGGCTGTTTACTCTCTCCCTTCCTCTTTCTTCTGGTGGTCGACTAGATTATGAAGACCTCAACATCTGAAGGAAAACATGGAATACAATGGACAACTCAGAATCAATTAGACGATTTGGACTTCGCAGATGACCTAGCCCTCCTATCACGTACACATGAACAGATGCAGATGAAGACAGCCAGTGTAGCAGCAGTCTTTGCATCAGTAGGCCTCAGCATACACAAAGGGAAAACCAAGGTCCTCAAATTCAAAGCGGAGAACAGCAATCCAATCACTCTTGATGGCGAAACTCTGGAAGATGTAGAGTCCTTCACATACCTAGGAAGCATCATCCATGAACAAGAAGGTTCAGATGCAGACGTAATGGCGAGGATTGACAAAGCAAGCACAGCATTCCTACAATTGAAGAACATATGGGACTCAAAATAACTTTCAACCAATATCAAAGTGAGAATCTTCAATGCCAACGTCAAGGCAGTTCTACTGTATGGGGTACAAGTATTTATAAATAGCTGCCTACGCAAGATACTCAACATCCACTGGCCGGATACCATCAGCAATAGCCTTTTGTGGGAGAGAACAAACCAACTTCCAGCTGAAGAAGAAATTAGGAAAAGACGATGGAAATGGATAGAACATACATTACGCAAATCGTCAAACTGCATCACGAGACAAGCCCTAACTTGGAACCCTGAAGGGAAGCGAAAAAGAGGAAGGACAAAGAACACATTGCGTCGGATAATAGAAGCAGATATGAAAAGGATGAATTACAACTGGACGGAGCTGGAAAGGATTGCCTAGGACAGGGTTGGATGGAGAATGCTGGTGAGTGGCCTATGCTCCTTCACGAGTAGTAACAGGCGTAAGTAAGTAAGTAAGTAAGTAAGTCTTTGTCGTGTCATACAGTTGTCTCATGTCTCCTTATCTTGCAGCCTTTTCCGCCGTCGTTGCTAAATCTTCCACATATTTAAGTTTGTCGGTTCTGATGCTCCTCTCCACCTTCTTGTTTTCTTCTGTGTATTCAGTCTGTGCCTTGGCTTTCTATGTTCTTGTTCGGCTGATATTGGTTTCTGCCTTCTTATTCTTCGTTTCGTAAATCTTATCCAGTGTATCAACAGTGATCCATTCCTTGTGATGGTGCTTCTTGTGACCCAGGACCTCATGACATGTTGAAGTGATTGCCTCTTTAATCTCCTTCCAGTTGCTCTCCACAGTAGTTCCCTCTCCATTGAGTAGATTATGAAAGGCCTAGAACTTGTTGCTGAGGTCTATTTTGAATTTGTTGAGTTTGTTAGTATCCTGAAGAAAGGCCGTATTGAACTTTTGTGATATTGTTCGCCCCGTTGTCCAGTGCTTCTTGAGTTTCAATTTCATCTTTGCGACCAGCAAGTGATGATCTGATGCTATATCAGCTCCTCTCTTGGTTCTCACGTCCTCTATAGTCCTCCTGAACGTTTTGTTGATGCAAATATGGTCGATTTGGTTTTGTGTAGAGTGATCCGGTGAAGTCCATGTGGTTTTGTGTATGCGTTTATGTGGGAATATGGTGCCGCCTATGACCAGTTTATTGAAAGCACATAGGTTTGCAAATCTATCACCATTTTCGTTCTTTTCTCCCAGTCCGTGTCGTCCCATGATGTCTTCATATCCAGTGTTGTCCGTTCCAACCTTGGCGTTGAAATCTCCCATCATAATAGTCAGGTCCTTTTTTTGGCACTTCTCGACGATTGACTGCAGCCTACTGTAGAATTGATCTTTAGCGTCTTCATTGTAGTCGTTGGTAGGCGCATAGCATTGGGTGATGTTCATTGAAATACCCTCTTTCTTTGTTTTGAACGAGGCTTTGATGATCCTTGGTCCATGAGATTCCCATCCTATAAGCGCATTTTGTGCTTGTTTGGACAGCATCAATGCAACTCCTTGTGTATGTGGTGCATTTTCATCTTCATGGCCGGAGTATAACAGGAGCTCTCCTGTAGTTAGTCGTTGTTGTCCAACTTGTGTCCAATGTGTTTCACTGATCCCAAGTACCTCTAGGTTGTATCATCTCATTTCTGTAGCAATTTGGAAGGCTCTCCCAGTGTCCCACATTGTACGAACATTCCATATACTTAAATAAATGGTCGCTCTGGTTGTCAGAAGGGGCATCGGCCTCGTAACTTCCGAAGGAATTCGGCTTTCATCATGAGGCGTCATAATTCTTCTAAATGAAGACATTCTGACTCCCAGGGCAGAGTTTAAAAAGTTTGAATAATTTTTTCTGGTTAGCGTTTTTTTAGCGAGTTAGTTTTCTACGGGATGGGGACGCTAACCCCATGCCTAACCCTCCTCCTTTATCCGGGCTTGGGACAAGCAGTAGCCCCCGGAGGGACTCCAGGCGGACTTACCTTGAATACCTCAAAGTGTAAAGTAGTTTGTTTGAAACGTGTTACAGACTACGAATACAACTTAAGTAACTCTCCTCTAGAGGTATCCCAAGTTGAAAAAGATCTAGGAGCGTTTGTACTCTACGATCTGAGGTATTACGCTAACTGCGACAAAAATGCCTCCCGAGCAAACCGTGCACTGGTAACGTTGGGACGTATTTTCGGCCAGTTCGATGGAAGAACTTTCCACATAACTTTCGATGGTTTTATGCATCCCCAGTCATAGTATGGAAGCATAGTATTTTTGTTCCTCGTTCCGAAAAGTAAGGTATATTGGAATATATCCAACGGCGAGTCACAAAATCAGTTTGAAGACTCAAATTTGAGCCTTATAAAGGCGACTCAAATTAATGAACTTTTACTCACTAGAGTACAGGTGTCTTAGATGTGACCTTCTGATGACTTGTAGCATCTTAAACGCTTCTGTGTATCCCCTTAAACACACACTTAAGCTTAGTTCCAGCGCAAACCTTAGGGGTAAAACTGGAGACACATCACAGCAGACCGGACTATGAACACATTGAAGCTGAGACAGGTATTCAGTGTTGGAAAACGCTTTTACCAGTAACACTTTCTAATATAATTCGTTCCCACCATGAGGGTAGGGACATCGTCTTAATCTTAAATACCTTAGGAGTCTGTTTAGTCATAAGGGAATATTAAGTACGGGAATACGAGGGAAAAATATATAGATATCCTGAGACACGGGGAAAAAATATCACAATGTATAAAAAATAAAACATAAGGCAATAATATATAAAAATCCCAAAAAGGAACAGACTCACAGTTGCAATTAGGTGTACCAGAACACGTCGGTCTCACCAATGAAGATGACACAGGTGTTCAGTGTTTGACAACGCTTCTACCAGTAACACCTAATATAATTCGTACCCACCATGAGAAATCAAAGGACAGAGTCGGGGAGATTGGAAGAGTGTATTTGGCGGTAACCAATATATTGGAATTCTCTGATCTAATCTAGCTAGCGATTGCGGTAGATGTTGAGCACAGCGTTACCACACGTGATCTGGCGCGGATGCACGACCGAGCGCCTTCAGCTAGGTGAGTCCACTAAAACTAATCTGGTCAGCATCCAATGTTGAGAACTTACAGAGCTATTTATTTTGGGGATTTATTTACCGCTACAACATCTGCTTCTTAAGAGTAGTCAAATACTGGAATTGGTTGCCGGCTGAGCTAATCTGAGAGACTTTGCAGGAGTCCTTTGGGGAAAACTCGACGTATTCTTAAAGATTGAGGACATTATCTCACTATGGTTTACTAAAATTTTTCCTTTTCCTCTTTTATCGTTAGGGCACCTAGGTTTCTACCTAGAGTCGTTGGTGATCCAATTCTATTAGATACGGAAACCCGTTAAGCGAAAGCTTCTTCTGTTCCATTTACAACCATTTTAACCAATTATTTTTGTGGGATCCAATAAGAGACAAGGAATATATGAAAAGATTATGCATAGTATGTATCGAAACGAAACGTTTTCACTAAATTACTTAAACTGCAGGAGATCATATCCTTCAATTCATAAACACTCTTTAACGAAAACATCGTTTAATGGGACCAGGTTATCTAAAAAGCTAAATAAAAGCTCTTACCCGAATACATTTATTATAATATATCAAAATCATCATTCAAGGAATCATTAAGAACTGGCTGCCAGCATAAAGTTTTTCTGATCCACCTTCCGGAGATTAGATTTCAAGAAAAGCTGATGCGAAAATCAGGGTAATACAGAAAATACGCTTGACCTTAATTTAACTGATTCCTCCATACCATATCCAGCATTCATCACACCGTTAGGGTTAGACCAATATTGCTTCTTTCATTGTCATGTACAAATCTACTCTTACCCTCTAGGGCTTCTCAGCGTCCCTTTAGAAACTTTTGATAGGAAAGAGACAAACTTTTCCCAAGTTTAATCGTCATTTACTTGGTGGATAGTGAAAATCAGCAAAAAAATAGTCAATCAACTAGAATAATTGCGAAACATGTCATACCAATTTTGATCTATTTTGTAGAGAAAATTACGATCAAATACTTCCAACGAGACCTATGTATACGGTGCGAAAGAGAGATAAAATTACTCTTCTATGGTGACTGTGATTGTAGTTAAATGAGATTTTTAACTTTTTTTCTGTTTTTTATCTTTTACATGAACTTATTAATGCTCATGTATGAAGTAGATTTTGGTCCTAATCATGTCGAGTGATTGCAAATTCACTTATCATTTTTACTACGTTTACATTATTCTACTTTATTCATTTTGAATATTAGCGACTATAACGTCATCTCCTCTACTCCTCATAATTGTTTTCTAACATTTTTAACTAGAGGAAAACTCAACAGCACGGATTAAACGCTCTGCTTTCAGGAAACAAATCCAGGAGTTTAATGTCTGGAGGAGGAATCGTGGATATTCTATTTTTTCCCAGTCTTCAAATGATATTTAACTAAGGTCAATCTACGATATAATCTATAAAATTTATCTCTTACATTTCTAAAAAAAATCATTACTTTTTATTACTACTAAGACTATTGGGAAACGTGCATTTGATACCTGAAACCCTTGGTAAATTTCGATTAGCTTAATAAATAATAGTTTACTTTGGTATTTCGAATTATTTGAATTGTAGTATGAATTAAGAATTCCGGAAATAACGTAATCAGATCAAGAGGTAATGGATAGGCACAAACGAATGTACTGTATTTAGAATTTGAAACCCAGCATTCAACAAGTCCAAAAGAATCATTAGTTAATTCAAACACCAGATGTACCTCTCAATTTTTTATAAACTATTATATGCATTCACTTGGTATTGTTTTGCTTGAATCTTCCCACTGAGGTTTAAGACTGCAATTGATCAGTCTGTTATTGGCATATGTGCACACTGTGCGTATGCCTCGATATTGCCTTAATTCACAAGCTATTTGTAAGCAGTGATGGTTAGTGGCTAGCAGTGGAATCCAAGACGCGCGTTTCGTCCTAGTTGGGACTCGTCAGCTGGATGTACCTGCATCTCAGATACTTATTTTAAGTAATTGTTAGAGTCCTGTTCTGCTGATAGTAATAGTAAGAGTTAATTTAATTTGAAAACAAAAATTATGCATACCCTGAAGAAAATTTGAATAGATTCACTATTGTATTGGAAAACCTTTAATTTTGATTTAATTTCAAAGAGCAGCCGTTTATCCGAACACTATTGACTTACTTTCCATTAGACAATGTTAATAAAGAGTTGACTACGAAGACATATGAAGAATTAGTTTTCATGATTATTTGAGGAGACGATTAGACTAAAGCAGAAAGATAAAATCCAAACTCAAATGAAATTCATTCATAATAGCTTAGATTAACTTGTGAATTCAACTGTGAAAATAATTTGATTCATTCTTTGATAGACATGTTAAATATCGAAGGGTTCATTGATAACTCTGTTATATCAGTTTTTCTAATGTGGAAAAGGGATAGTAGACCTCCAATCACTGTTTGATTTTCATGAACTAAACAATTTTTAGAAAGTATCTTCGTCAAGTACAGTTTAATTCGATTGCGCGAAAAATAACCCTCAAATCTAAAATATATGAATTTATTGGATTAAGAACGAACAAGATACCTGTGGGATACAAGTTTTCACATTGAGTTATCAATACTTGGAACCTGTTACCCAAAGCATTAGTGTCCGCACCTTCAATTAACTCATTCAAGAGAAGACTGGACACTCACAGAAGCATACTAGAAAAGGAATGACATTGGTCGTAGGCCTTCTGTCCTTACTACACAAATCCGAAATTTAAATCTGAATGTTATATGACAGATCGGAAATGGTTGATTACTTAAAACAAGTATGTTAATATCTCAATATCATGATCTAACCAATGGTAATCAGATCTGATGGCAACTGTGATGTATTTTTTATCAGTCCGTTATAAACCAGTGATTGAAATCCTTAAATTTGGTCGATTTCCAATATAACACTACAGAAGTCAGGGTTTTTAATTGCTTTCTCGTCCCCAACTCTATCTTCATTGAAACTGTGTGAACAGACAATTTTCTTAAATTACACTTAAAAAAGAGCTATTTCCCCCAATTTGTAATCAATATAAACATACCCTTCCCTCCCAACCAACGTTTAACAAATTCTCTGACAGTTTTGTTCAATATGCCGTGAAAATTTGATATAACTCAGCTATCCCATATATCGTACAGATCATATTATTTCAACCTATAATTTTCCAGATTTCTCTTCAACCGCCATTTGAAATTGAATGGAATAGAAACTGGTTCAGTATCTGAAGTAGTCTTACTAGTAATAACGGTTTTTGAAAACGATCTATGCTTTTCATTGTATAAGAACTTAGGTTATTATCCTTATCTACCATTCTAAAATGTAAATTTATTACTAATAATAAGTGCGTTGTTTGTCAGTTTAAAACTGAAATGGATATAGATAGATTTACGTTGTCATATTTCACATTCAATAACATAGAAAGCAGTGAATCCGGGACAATAATGATGGAGAATAAACATCAATGAATCTGTCCTCATAAAGTTTCATTTAATGACTGTATTTGAGTGAAAGATAATCTAAAGTACTAATCAACTGTTCACAAAATCACAGTCGAATCAGTTAATTTTCTTTATATACATTAGTATAAGCTAGAATAAGCATGTCTAGGACTAAGTTAGTACACTGGTCATTTCGTATGACCAAATTAGTTACCAGATATATTCAATATCCGCTACCTTTTACACTGGCCCTTTTGATAATCACCATTATTAGTGTCAACCATTTATTTATTTATTCATTTAAACACATAAGCATAGGTACAAGGATGCACCAAATAGATATGCGCCACATAAATCATTCGATCTATGTGAGGGCTGATATAATACCCGGGTGCCCAAACCGAAGCAGGTGGTTTTCTTAGAGGGCCACACTCCGAGCCTTTGATCTAAAAGTAGTGGCGAAACATCAGGAAATGAAGTCCCAGGATAGCTGGTGACCAACAATTTGTACATACGCCATTTGTTTCCTTAGGATACTGGAGCCCATGTGCAAAATTTGTTTGAAATCAGGGTTTCTCAATTCCCCTAGGGGGATCATCCGTATCCACCAACCCGACTAAGGCGTCGGACATTCGCATTTTGTTCTTTCAAGTTCGTAAACAAAACCCCCACCATGAGAAGGCAGTGAGTAGGACTTGTGTGGCAGTGGTTGTATGCATGTGGCCACTTGAGAGCATTTCGAGAGGAAGAGTTGACTCTCCCCACTCTCCGCCGTACCAGGGCATTCGGGGGCTAGTGTAAACCATATTCAATTAGGTAAAACAAACGTTTGCCTGAATGCCAAGAAATCTTAAAGATTTAATTCTCTGCATTAGAAAATGAGTTGCGTATATCTTACTAGCTTCGAGGATCGACTGAGACCGGGTAAATAATTTTTCCGAATATGGAATTCAACTATACTAATGTTTTCTGATGCATACATAAGATATCGAGTCTGTTGTTTGTTGAATTGTCAAATTTTCCGACTGAATCTATAATTGTTAAGTAGTGGGATTCACTATATATAAACAACGACAGGTTTAAGGTCAACAAAAACCAATCAACATCGAGGTCTACAGGACAAGCAGTAAACCATATGTGGAGTAATCCGAACATTTCACTTCTACCTGAAGTTCCTACTGATGATGTTGTTCAGAAGAACACTGAACGCTCCACAACCAAACTATGCAACTCAGAGAACAAAACTTTAACAAAATCATCCATCTGAGCTATAAATCTTCTTCATCTCAACATTCACGTCTAACTGGTAAGATACATTTAAATCTCAAAATAACATTATTATAGTATTCCTTCAGAATGGCATCCAGCCTGTACGTTCGTGTTACACCTACTATAATGTTAAATCTTGATAGACAACAAGTTAGAGATAAAAAAACTGTAGTTTAAATTCACTTGGTGTTGTTTTTACTTGTATCTTCCCATTGTTATTTAGGACTGCAACTGATTAGTCTTTTTCTTATCGGCACATGTGCATCATGTGCTCATTGGCTCGATATAACCTTAATTCACAAGTCTTTTAAGCAAAGATGGATAGTGAATAGCAGTGGAATCTAGTCTGACGCGCGTTTCGTCCCATTCGGGACTCGTCGACTGGGTGTACCTGCACCTCACAGTTGATGTTCACTACAGGACCCGAACCCAGTATCGTTCGCTTCAAACGCCATCACGTTATCCATTTAGCTACTGAGTTCTCATAGCCACCTGTTTGTGAAATAGGGTGAAGTTTAAATTCCAAGCTGGAAGTATCTGGACGTATCCACCGGACGAGTCCCAAATAGGACAAAACGCTCGTCTTGGATTCTACAACTAGCTACTATTCATCTTTGCTTAAAAACAGTAGTTATTTAAAAGTTCACAAAATGGTTATTCTCTATAGTTTGTATTATCAAAAACAAAAATAAAATTAATAAAACTAGTTAATTAAGCGTAGGCTAAGATTATAATTGAAACTCAGTTAGTTTAGAAGTGTCCCTCTTCTTTTTGTAAACAACATAAAATTAACTTGTCATTCATATAAAGAATTTAAAAAATTTCATTGTAGTAATTCTCTTTAAATATCCATTGTCATTTGTATATAAACCATGAAGTGTGTCGATGTATAAAATATGTAACTTACTTTTTCATTTTGTTTGTCGGTTAAATATGACCCATCATTTTTGTTTACTTCATTGTTCATATTGCATCTATTTGTCTGTGAAAACAAAAAAAAAGTGCTTACTAGTTATATCGATAGTTGAGATTATTAGTCAAATAAAGATAGTCCATCATGGAAGTATCGGAAGTATCGGATGGACGTTTCGTCCCAGTGTGGCACTCCTTATCAGTGTGCATCCAACATCTCACCACCTCGCGAAGTTCTAACTTACGACCTATCAGTTTCACGCGTGAACGCTTAATCTCTAGATCATTGAGTCGGATGGCATCCAACGGTGTTAATGTCTGACTCCAACTAATTCACGAAATTGATTGTCATATTCATCATTGTCATTAGTGAGTTACCATCTCACAACAGACTTGGTTGAACTCCACTAGTCACTGCTTCTCATTAGAACCCCAGGTAATACCTCTTGAAGTCAGTCACTACTGTGCATATAATGATCATAATCAGAAGGAGTTTTTATGGATATTATAGTAATTTCAATTACTAGTTACATAAAATTTTCTAGCACAGTCATAGTATTGAATTAATTGGAAATAATCAAAAATATTAATACTTTTTTGAGTTAAAAAGTAACCATATTTTAGTCATTCCAGTTACTATACAAGTTAAATGATCAATGTTGTTTGACTATAAACAGTAGGAAACTAAAGATACTTGATACTTCTTAAAAGATTTATGATCTATCTTGATGATAAATATTGAATTATCACCAATTAGATATTAGCAGTTCACGAATCGAAATCTGAACAATGAACATTCTTTTCAATGCATATAGACATCCAACATAATGTTTCTGACTATACATTTTTTTGTGAGCTGTACAGCGAAACATTGTAAACTTTTCATAAATACACCTAAATAGGTTGAAGATGCCACAGGTATTTGGAGTTTGACAACACTTTAATCAGTAACACCTTATAATATGAATTATACACACCTGGTGAAATCAAAAGTCACAAGCGACAAAGTTCGAAGATATAATTGATAAGCTGTCAATATATCGAGAATCGACTAATCTAGACCATCTGGTGATTGCATGGGATGTTGAGGATGGCGTTCCCACTCGAGATCTAGTGTGGATACATGACCGAGCGCCTTCAACTAGGTGAGTTCATTAAAACTAATGTGGTCAGCATCCAATGTCAAAAAGTTACAGACCTACTGATTTTGTGGATTTATATATCACTACAAGGTTATGTAATTCTAAGCCATTATGATGTGTTAAAACAGATAAAACATAGGTAACTTGTTGAGATATGTTGATATGAGATACAAGTAGCCC
The DNA here is from genome assembly GCA_944470405.2 of Schistosoma mattheei. NCBI lineage: Eukaryota > Metazoa > Platyhelminthes > Trematoda > Strigeidida > Schistosomatidae > Schistosoma > Schistosoma mattheei. The sequence goes on along the minus strand of OX103948.1, from coordinate 6,230,727 downwards.
AGATATTTAAAAAAACAGGCCGCAAAAGTCGATTACATTACGGTTAGTATGAGTGCTAAATCAGGTACTGAATAAGTGTAATTATTTATTCTGCTTTCACAGTATTTACCCATGATATTAAAGTCAACCAACACAAAATTGTTTATTTTTGTATGATTTATTCATTTTATTACTTTCTATGTAAAAAATAGACAAAGTTGTACTTTTACCAAACTTTCTTTTTAAACTAATAACATCGTATGATCAGATGAACTTGTTGTCAGTATAGTATGTTATGATTATTAGCAATGACAACGGTGATGACGGTGATAATGATGATGATGATGATGATGATGATGATGATGATGATGATGATGATGATGATGATGATGATGATGATGATGATGATGATGATGATGATGATGATGATGATGATGATGATGATGATGATGATGATGATGATGATGATGATGATGATGATGATGATGATGATGATGATGATGATGATGATGATGATGATGATGATGATGATGATGATGATGATGATGATGATGATGATGATGATGATGATGATGATGATGATGATGATGATGATGATGATGATGATGATGATGATGATGATGATGATGATGATGATGATGATGATGATGATGATGATGATGATGATGATGATGATGATGATGATGATGATGATGATGATGATGATGATGATGATGATGATGATGATGATGATGATGATGATGATGATGATGATGATGATGATGATGATGATGATGATGATGATGGTTTTATACTGCACAAATTAGCTTTTTGTGTAGAAAAGATATGACTATTAAAAGTATTTACATTGTCTTAATGATATATTATTTGTACCACATATTATGTACTTTTACTATTAGTCAGTTGTTTAAGTCAATAAAGTTTCATAATATCGTATGATAAAGCATAATACTTACCTGAAATCTTAACAAATAGATGTAATATGGAGTTGTCTATTAGCAAGTTAACAGTTTGTATAAACATGCATTGATTTAAGGGATTTCGTTATCGTTAAAATACTAAGATTCATAGACACACGGAGAGAGAGAGAGCATTTAATCTTTAGCCAAAGTTATTTTCATCAACTTATAAAGACTGATAGGTCCTGAGTTAGAATCTCGTGAGGCGGCAGGATGTTGGATGTTCACTGCCATGGAGGAGTCCGACAATACAACGGAACAGTCATCCAGTGCCTCCAGGTTTTCCATCATGATGTAGCTTCAATTAATTAATTCATGATCTCAACTATTGAAATAACAAAGAATGATCATTCGTTATCATCATAAATATTTTGAAAATTATAAACAATCTGAATTTTTAATTAACTTCAACTTTTAATAATAAAAATTAGACAGAATATCTGAGAAAATGTCAACCAATTTTGTTTGTTACTGACTTGAATTTATTAACTTTCATTTTGTAAAATACATTTTCATTCTTCTTAACCCCATGGCTATTATTGTTATTATTGTTATTATTGACTAGATTACAATGTGAATGTAATTCAAATAAAAGAGAGAAGAACCGGTGGAAATTCTCATGATTGTACTTTATGTATTATGCATAATAAATGTAAAGTGTGAACAAGGTTAATGTGAAACAATCAACAACAACAACAACAAAAAGAAAAACAACAAAAAGAAGCTTAAAACAAACAAAAGTAACAAATAAATTTATTTACACATGCATAAACATGTAAAATTTAAATTAAAATCAGGTTAATAATAATAATGATGATGGTGATAGTGATGATGATGATATAGTTAACAACTATCTCTTGTTGTATCATTTAAGGTCAATCGATCATGTGTAGAATTTGGTCTTAGAAATAAGAATAATTTTTCAAAGTTTTTTTTCTCTCTTTCTGAGCATAAATGTAGTTCGACTACTGAACAAGATTTTTTCATGTAGAGGTCATTTAAATCGATATCATTTATTTGGTTGACAATATCAATGTTATAAGTAATAATGTTTAATTTTTAATGTTGTGTAAAAAGCATTTTTTTTCTTTTCTTTGGTGTATTTTACTTGAAATGCACGGTGATTTGATTACGTGTGGTTTTAGAAAACAAACTCGTCCCGGAGGCGCTCCTCGGCTACTGCCGATCTCAAGCCCGGATAAAGCAGGACGGTTGGGCATGGGGTGAGAGACCCGATCCCGTAGAAAACCAACTACAAAAAGTGCTAACTAGAAAGAAATATTCAAACCATTTAAATTCTGCCTTCGGATTCAGAAGGTCTTCATTTAGAAGAGTTATGATTCGTCATGGTGAAAGCCGAGTTCCTTCAGAAGTCAAGAGGCTGATGCTATTTCTGACAACCAGAGCAACCATTTATTTAGGTACATGGAATGTTCGTACAATGTGGGACACCGGGAGTGTCTTCGAGATTGCTGTTGAAATAATGAGGCACAGCATGAAGGTGCTTGGAATCAGAGAAACACATTAGGCACAGGTTGGACAACAACGACCAGCTTCAGGGGAGCTTCAGTTATACTCCGGCCATGAAGAAGAAAATGTCCCACATACACAAAGAGCAGGCACAAAATGCACTCACAGGATTGGAATCTCATGGACCCAGGATCATCAAAGCCTCCTTCAAAACAAAGAAAGAGGACATTACAATGAAGGTCAACCAATGCTATGCACCTACCAACGACTACAATGAAGACGTTGAAGATCAATCCTATAATAGGCTGTAGTCGATCGTCGAGAAGTGCCCAACAAAGGACTTGACCATTCTGATGGTTGGAATGGACAACATCGGATATGAAGACATCATGGGACGACACGGACTGGGAGAAAGGAGCGAAGATGTTGGAGGATTCGCAAACCTATGTGGCTTCAATAAACTGGTCATAGGTGGCACTATATTCCCACATAAACGCATACACAAAGCCACATGGACCTCACTGGATCACACTATGACCACATCTACATCAACAAAACGTTTGGGCGGACGATGGAGGATGTGAGAACCAAGAGAGGAGCTGATATAACATCAGATCATCACTTGCTGGTCGCCAAGATGAAATTGAAACTCAAGAAGCACTTGGCAACGAGGTAGACAATATCACAAAAGTTTAATACGGCTTTACTTCGGGATGCTGACAAACTCAACAAATTCAAAATAGCCCTCAGCAATAGAGTCCAGGCCTTTCACGATCTACTCAATGGAGAGGATCTAGAAAGGGATAAAGGAGGCAATCACTTCAACATGTCATGAGGTTCTGGGCCACAGGAAGCACCACCACAAGGAATGTATCACTGTTGATACACTGAATAACATCCAAGAAACGAAGAATAAGAAGGCAGCAACCAATATCAGGCGAACAAGAACAGAGAAATCCAGGACATAAATTGAATACACAGAAGCAAACAAGCACGTGAGGAGGAGCATCAGAACCGACCAACGTAATTATGTGGAAGATCTAGCAATGACGGCGGAAAAGGCTGCAAGAGAAGGAAACATGAGACAATTGTATGACACAAAAAAGCTCGCTGGGAATGATCGTAAACCAGAACGTGCGGTGAAAAGCAAGGGAAACATAGTAATCACCAACATTGAAGAATAGCGAAACAGGTGGGTAGAACACTTCAAAGAACTTTTGAACCGATCAGCTCCACTAAACACACCCAACATCGATGCAGCACCCACGGACCTCCCAATCGATGTTGGCCGAACAACAATTGAAGTGATCGGTATAGCTATCAGACAAATCAAGAGCGGCAAAGCAGCAGGACCAGATAACATTTCAGCAGAGTCACTGAAAACATCAACTACATTGAATATGAGAAAGCATTTGATAGCATTAACAGGACAATACTATGGAGCTTTCTTCCACACTGCGGCGTGCCTCAGAACATGGTCAACATCATATGGAATTCTTATGATGGATTAAATTGCAAAATCATACTTGGGGAACAGCTCACAGACTCGTTTGAAGTAAATATCGGTGTCAGGCAAAGTTGCTTACTCTCACCCTTTCTCTTTCACCTAATGATTGACTGCATTATGAAGACGTCGACATCTTGGGGATGGGTGTAGCATGGGACACAATGAACATCGAGGATGCAGCTGGACGATCTAGATTTCGCAGATGATCTAGCTCTTCTATCACACACGCAGCAACAAATGCAGGAGAATTCGACCAGTGTAGCAGCAGCCTCATCAGCGGCTAGTCTCAACATACACAAAGAAGAAAGCAGGATTTTCCGATACAACACAACATGCAACAATCGAGTCACACTTGACGGAGAAGATTTGTATGGTGTAAAAACCTCAACATATCTAGGCAGCATCAATGATGAACATGGTGGATTTGATGCAGATGTGAAGGTACGGATTGGCAAAGCAAGAACAGCTCATCTACAATAGAAGTACTTCTGAAACACAAAACAACTATCTGTCAATCACCACCAAAGTCATTATTTTCAACACAAGTGTCAAGACAGTTTGTTCTATTGTATGGGTCAAGAACTTGGAGAAATTCGAAAGCCATCATCTAGAAGATACAAGTGTTTATTAACAGCTGTCTACGCAAAATACTTCGGATCCGTTGGTCAGACACTATCAGCAACAACGTACTGTGTGAGAGAACAAATGAGATTCCAAAGGAGGAAGAAATCAGGAAGAAGCGCTGGAAGTGGGTGGGGTGCATATTGGGGAAAGCATCCAACTGTGTCAAAATGCAAGCCCTCACATGAGATCCTCGTGGCCAAAGGAGGAGAGGAAGACCAAAGAACACATGACACTGAGATATGGAGACAGATTTGCGAAGAATGAACAACAATTGGATAGAACTAGAAAGGAATGCCCAGGACAGCGTGGGTTGGAGAATGCTGGTCGGTTGGTGTAAGCTCCATTGCGAGTAACAGGCTTAAGTAAGTAAGTAGGTAAATGTCTTCAGAGATTATTATTGTTCTCATTAAGATTCCAACCAACATACGGTCTTTCATACCTACATATCAAGAGAAAATCAGAAAGATCACACGATGTTATAAGCCTGAAAATTCGTTCAGATGCATTATTGAGTGACCTTTTGTAAGTGGATTATTCTTCTCATTGGATTATAGAATACAACAGAAATTATAAAATGATATGCAGTAGATTACTGTTTCAAGAACCTTTCCCTTTTTACAGTACACCACTTGTTTGATACTGTTCAGATAAGTTCATAGGCGAAAATGATAAATTTGTTCTGGAATACCATAAATGATCAATGGTTCACTAATCAGTCCCGAAAATATCAATAGAAAGAAATTCAAAGTCCTAATAATAATTATGATCTGGCTTTTGTAACCTAATGAATGATACTTTCACGTTTGAAGTGGTAACCATTTGGCTCAATACAAATACAGTATAAGTACATCCAGATGGCAGTTTTCAGATATAATAGATTGAAAACACAGAATCGAACTTCACTTTTTTATCAAATACACCTGAAGTTATCAATGGGATTTTTGAACCGTTTGTTTTATTATGGATAGGTTTCAATTATGTGTTTCACGGGAATATCATATGAGAATGAGGACACGGTGTAGTTTGTATTTTAAAATAAAAAAGAAATAATTTGTTTTTAATTGAGATCATGTACCGATTGATGTTAGACCACCATTGAAAACTTGGAAGTACTGGACGGTCAGTTCGTCATATTGTGGGACTCCTTAGCCGTGCACATCCACGAATAAATTATCTAATCTAAACCTAGTCATCTCATTTTTCATCCAAATTCCATATATCATTCAAGATAGCATTTCATAATGTAATTTTAAATGTCCATTTAAAAACATATGCTACTAAAGAATTATGAAGATTAATATCAAATGGGTTTTGTGGATATTATAGTAATTTCAATGGTTAAAATCATGAGTCACTTGAAGCTAGACTACCATGGAAAACCCGGAAGCACTGGACGACCGTTTGATCCTATTGTGGGACTCCTCAGCTTTGTGCATCCACGACCTCGTCCCCTGCGAGATTCGAACCCAGGACCTACTGGTTTCGCGCGCGAGCACTTAACCACTAGACCTTGTTAAAGATAACCCTAGTCAGAAGCCTCTCCTTAGTACAATAGTCATAAGGATTTATAACTTTTCCAAATCTTCTGTTCTTTAAGGTTAACACAAAATTATCTTACATTTTTAGTTGTACAGATTTAATTGTTACTAAGTAGAAATTATATTCTTCTTATTGATTTCGTAATGTGATACTTATATTAACCTTAAATAACACTTGAGTTTGTAACATACATCCTTAATGATTTAAAAAAAAATCGGACACTAGTTGGTACTGAACATCTAATGAAATATGACCAGTGATTTACAACATGTCAGTTATTGATTAAAATACTCACCTCAAATATGTATTTATACAAACTGTTAACTTGCTAATAGACAACTCCATATTACATCTATTTGTTAAGATTTCAGGTAAGTATTATGCTTTATCATACGATATTATGAAACTTTATTGACTTAAACAACTGACTAATAGTAAAAGTACATAATATGTGGTACAAATAATATATCATTAAGACATCGCAAATACTTTCAATAGTCATATCTTTTCTACACAAAAGCTAATTTGTGCAGTATAAAACCATCATCATCATCAGAATAGATAATTACACTTATTCAGTACCTGATTTAGCTCTCATACTAACCGTAATGTAATCGACTTTTGTGGCCTATTTTTTTAAATATCTGGGCTACTTGTATCTCATATCAACATATCTCAACAAGTTACGTATCTTTTATCTGTTTTAACACATCATATTGGCTTAGAATTGCATAACCTTGTAGTGATATATAAATCCACAAAATCAGTAGCTCTGTAACTCTTTGACATCGGATGCTGACCACATTAGTTTTAATGAACTCACCTAGTTGAAGGCGCTCGGTCATGTATCCACACTAGATCTTGAGTGCGAACGCCATGCTCAACATCCCATGCAATCACCAGATGGTCTAGATTAGTGGATACTCGATATATTGACAGCTTATCAATTATATCTTCGAACTTTGTCGCTTGTGACTTTTGATTTCACCAGGTGTGTATAATTCATATTATAAGGTGTTACTGATTAAAGTGTTGTCAAACTCCAAGTATATGTGGCATCTTCAGTGTTTATTATTATAAAGTTTTGGGAAGTTTTAATTGATAGATACTTGTGAGTAGTCCCTTACATTAGCATCTTATTTTGGAGTCTTATTCTTTATATAGCTGTGTAAATTCTATCTTTAAGTTGTTTATCTGCATTTTCAGATTTTTAATGAAGAGATGAATATAAGAACCAAGCTATACTTAAGTAAACAAAACTTAAAATAAATAATTAATTAATTAGCATGACCAGTGTTTTCATCCGGGTCTGCTATGAGATGGTAACCCACTGAACGCAATGGTGGATGTGTCACTCAGTTTCGTGGATTAGTTGAAGTTAAACATTAACACCCTTGGATGCCGGCTCAATAGTCTAGAGGTAAGCATTTGCCCACGATACTGGAGAATATAAGTTGGAATCGTGGATGCGCACTGCTGAGGTCTGCCATACTAGGAAGAAACAGTCGTCTAGTGCTTCCAGGTTTTCCATGGTGGTCTTGCTTCAATTGAATCATGAATTCAACTTTAAAATTATAAGTTTAAGGGTTGTGGAGATTGTTAAGTTTTTGATTGAGATCATGAACTGATTAATGTTAGATCACCATTAAAAACCTGGAAGAACTGGACGGCCGTTTCGTCCTATTGTGGGGCTTCTGAGCAGCGCGCGTCTACGATCCCGCTCGCAGGATTCAAACCCTAGGCCTTCAGTCTCGTGCGCGAACGCTTCACCTACTGCAAAACTGAAATTCATTGTTTATATTACTTATATACTTATATATTAATCATGATATATACATTCCATTATTTCTAATTATGTAAACAACTTGTACATTGTTACGTAACTTCTAAATTTAACTGTAATTCATATATTTTCTTGGTATTTTTGAACATTATTTACTTATATAAATAAACCCGACACCCTTGTTATTTAAAAAAGAATAAGAAACCATAAGAAAATTGTACAGTTCAACGTATGTCAGTCTAACAAGAAGATTGATGTAGGATAACGGAATAGTAATTGATTTGTTTGTTGTTGTTGTTGTTTTTTTTTCATAGAAAAGAAACTATCAAATTTCATTTGTATCTTTTACAGTAGTATAACATTGTCTATTTTATATAAAGCTACAAATGTGTTTGTTTGTGTGTATGTGTTCGTATGTACTTTCACTTACTTTAAATACTTTTCCAAGTGTATGTATATGTATTTGTGATCCATCAATTAACTGATTAAAACAGTGCAGTTCTCTTGAACACCCAAGAAGTCAATTCAGTTTGTTTGTTTCCTGTGTTCAATAAATCTATCTCATACATACATTCACATAGACACTGAGAAACATTAAACTATTAGGCATATTATTAGTAGACTTTAATAATCCAATAATATATATTACCGTAAAATGGTATGTCACTATTTAAATTCACCATAATTACATAATGCTGAAGATATAATTTTATATAAATTAAGCGAAACTGTAAGTTATGGATGAACCAATGAAGTATAAGATAACAGGTCTCGGATTTCGGTGTGAAATTCATTCATCCATTTGGATAAATAAAGTTTTGGCATTTTAGCTGGCGTCAGTTCGTGATGAAACCCCGTAATCTAATTCTTAACTTTAATCATCAACTATAAATCATAATTCTAATTCCTCATACTGGTTTATAACCGTCATTTGATCTTAGGTATTAGGTGAACACTCTCAAGGTCACTTTAGCGTTGCTCAAAGGTCATTCATAAATTATAGTCTTACCATAAATTAAATAACAAGCGTTGTAATATGCTTTCAAAATTAACATTAAATATATCAGTTTAAACATAACTGGAAAGTATCTTTAATCACTTATAAAATGAGTATAAATGAAAACTTGAATCTATATAGTTGATGAATTAATTGAATTAAAGTTTGAAAAGTTATTCAAATGGGTTTACTTCATAAAAGAATTTCATTAAGAAGTGTCTGGTCTAAACGAATCCCTTGAAAAGTCAATTATTTCAGATTAATTCAGATACAAGATATCAAGAAAATTCTGAAAAGTTTAATGAGAACCTACTTAGAAACAAAAGTCAATTGAATATTAGACTATTATTATTTCGTGTATGGAATTTGTAGAAAAGTCATAATTGAGATTTATAACTTTTTTTATTTGTGGCAATCATAGCAGATTATTAGCGTTTTTAACGTTACCTTATCGAGTTCGTTTTCTACGGGATGGGATCGTTAACCCCTTACCTAACCCTTCTCCTTTATCCGGGCTCGGGACCGGCAGTAGCCCCAGAGGAGCTCTAGCAGGAGTTATATATATATATATATATATATATATATATATATATATATATATATATATATATATATATATATATATATATATATATATATATATATATATAACGTTCTGTGTATTCTGACCAGAAAATATCTAAAATCTTTATGTGTATTGTTTTCATTTACAATATATGATACATTTTTTTTCTATTTATTAACATAAAAACAAAAATACCGCTCTATTCAAAAGGATTGAATGAACAATACTCTTATATGGTTACTGAAATTTCTATTAACTAAATAGTGATGTTAATTAAGATTGTTATTATCAAAAGTGACTTGTAATGATTATTAAAACACTTTTGAATTTTCACTTGGCATTGTTTATTTGAATGTTTCAAATGATGTTTTGGACTGTAATTGATCAGTCTCTTTCTCTCTTTCTCTTATTGGCATATGTGTATACTCTGTGTGTATTGCCTCGATACTGCCTTAAGTCTCAAGCATTATAAGCAAAGATGAATAGTGGTTAACAGTGGAATTTTATCAATAGAATATTAGCTTGAATTAAACTATACGAAAAAAAATACTTTTTTTGTTGTTGTTGGTTGATTTAGTAACTAAGAAATTCAGAGTAGTAGATTACCTACTCAATTTAATAAGATTATATCGGAATGTAAGCATATTCTGTTAAGATGTCAGTTATTCAACAAGACAGTAAGTGAATAAATAAAGGACTGAGTAATTGTGTAAATGATATACCTATATAATAACAGTACTTGACTATGTTTTTATTTGAGAAATACACAATTTTTAGTACTTTAAATGCGTCTCCACTGATGTGGTTACCTCCAGAAGAATTTCAACTTTAATAGAGTTTAAAAATAACTTTAAATCATCAACTGTATTTTTGTAAACGAGACTGAAAACATCCCACTTGCTCATTTAAAATTCCTTCTGTCAACCACAGCAACAAATTAGACTTTTGCACTAAGGGTCGAACATGTACCATTTTTTTATCTTTGGTAACATAGATAGTGTGTTTCTTTGTGGTTTGTGGTGTATATGCGTGCAAACTTTTTATTAGTTACCAGAAGTTTGTAATATTGGCAAATTATTTCTTCTCAAACAACTTATTCCCTTCATGATATAGATGCTGTGGTCTATTTGTATATTTCTGGCAATCAACTTTTTAATAGTTGAGATCATGAGTCAATTGAAGATAGACCACCATGGAAAACCTGGAAGCACTGGATGGCCGTCTCGTGGTAGTATGGCGGTCGTCAGCAGTAGGCATCCACGACCCCGCCACACCGGATTCCAACATCGGATCTATCAGTCCTGCACGCGCGAATGCTTAACTTCTAGACCACTGGGCCGGCCAGCGTCCAACGGTGTTAATGTCTAACTTCAACTAATTCACAAAATTGAGTGACACATCCACTACTGTGTTCAGTGAGTTACTATCTCACAACTGACCCGGTTGAACTCCACTGGTCACTACTTCTCACTAGAACTCCAGGAAATCCGTCTTGAAGCCAGTCACTAGTGAGCACATATTGATTAATATCAGAAGGGGTTTTGTGGATATTATAGTAATTTCAATAGTTGAGACCACCATCGAAAACCTGGAAGAACTGGACGGCCATTTCGTTCCACTGTGGGACTCCTCATGATGTAAACATTCTATTCAAAGTTATGTTCTAAATTGCTAAAACTATTATTGAATTTGCGTGCTATAAATGCTAAATTGGTTAAAAGTGGCGAAATTAATGATTACGGCGAAATTATAATCTATGGAAGAACAAATGAGATTTAGGATAACAGGTCTTAGATTTTGACGCGAAATTCATTCGCCCATTCGGCTAAATAGAGTCTTGGTATCATAGTTAATGTCAGTTCGTGATGAGGAGTCGAAATGTAATTCCTAACCTTGACGCTGAAGTAACTTTGAGAATGTTCACCTAACTACTAGTGCTAAATAATGGTTATAAACCAGCGTGAGGAATTAGAATTATGATTTACGGTTGATGGTTAAGGTTAGGAATTAGATTACGGGTTTTAATCAAGAACTGACATCAGCTATAATGCGAAGACTCTAGTTAGACGAATGGATGTTAATAAACACATGTATCTTCTGGATGATGGCTTTCGTATTCCTCCAAGTTCTCGCTCCATACAGTAGAACAAACTGTCTTGATATTTGTATTGAAAATTATGACTTTGTTGGTGGTTGACAAACATTTGTTTTGAGTTCCAACCGTTCTTCAATTATAGATATACTGCTCTTGCTTTATCAATCCTCACCTTTACATCTACATCAGATCCACCATGTTCATTAATGATACTGCTCAGATATGTTGAAGTTTTTACATCTTCCAAATGTTCTCCGTCAAGTGTGATTCGTTTGTTGTATGTTGTGTTATATCGAAGAATCTTGATTTTCCCATCTCAACTAAATCATTTCAAACATTACTGCTCTACGAACCACTATCTATTGTTGTTTATCATCAACATCTTGAAATAACACTACTTAATTTGTTATTGGTTACTAAGATAAAATCCACACAACAACAACAAACAAACAAAAAAAGAAACGACAAATTTTCATTCCATATAGAATATTGTTCATGTGTTTAACTCATTATACAATTAGATTAAATTCTATTTGAACAAATCAAAATAAAGTAAAATATATTTCAGTAATATAATTGGTTTACATTTAAATTATCCGTAATAGAAACTGTATAGTTGAATCTATTTATGAGAACATCTATATATAGATGTATATTGTCTTTAAGAGATTTACATTCTATTTATCATTGATAAACATAAATCAGCAATTAACTGTTTGTTTGTTTGTTTGTTCTTATTTTTGTTTTTGTTTTTGTTTATCTTTTTTTTTGCTTTTTCATCAATGAAATCTATACACTTAATGAATAATCATTTATCAATTGATATAGATGAAGAGAATCAGGTAATTTATTGTTTAGTTATTTATAATTTTATAACTATTCAATTTATTCTATAGTTAAACTGGCTTAGTATTAGTGTTTAATGGTTAAGATCATGAGTCAGTTGAAGCTATACCACCATTGGAAAACCTGGAAGCACTGGACGGCCGTTTCGTCTTATTGTGGGACTCCTCAGCAGTGCGCATCCACGACCTCACCCCTGAGAGATTCCAACCTAGGACATACTGGTTTCGCGCGCGAGTACTTAACCACTAGACCACTGAGCCTGCTGGCATCCAACGGTGTTAATGTCTTACTTCAACTAATCCACGAAATTGAGCGATACATACACCATTATCTTCAGTGAGGTTTTGGATGCGCACTGTTGAGGAGTCCCAAAATAGGATGAAACGGCCGTCCAGTGCGTCCAGTTTTCCCATGCTGGTATAGTTTCAACTGATTCATGATCTTAACCATTAAAATTACTACAATATCCACAAAACCCATTTGATATTATTGTATAGTTGAGTCTTCTGATGGATATTTCAGAGTGATAGTGATCAGTCTCTCTATCTTATTGACATATGTGTATCCTGAAATGGATTACCTCAATATTGCCTCAATTGACATGCATTATAAATAAAGATGGATAGTGGATAGCAGTTAAATCTAGTTCGACGCGCGTTTCGTTTTATTTGAGACTGGTCAAATGGATGTACCTGCATCTCACAGTTGATGTTCACTACCGCACTTCAACCTAGTATCGTTTGCTTCAAACGCCATCGTATTATCCATTTAGCTAATGAGTCCTGATAGCCACTTCCTTGTACAATGAGGTGAGGTTTTAATTCATTTGATATTGTTTACTTGAATCGTCTCAATGATATTTAGCACTGCAATTGATCAATCTCTTGTTGGCGTATGTGCATATTGTGTGTATTGCCTCGATATTACATAAAGTCACAAGTACTATAAGCAAAGATGGATGGTGACTAGCAATGGAATGGAAGACGCGTGTTTTGTCCTATTTGAAACTGGTAAGCCAAATGTACCTACATCTCAAAGTTGATGTTCACTCGCTAAATGACGTTTTCAATTGAACGCTACTAGGTTCAAGTCCTAGAGTGATGTAGATCCATCCAGTTGACGAGTTCCAAATGGAACAAAACAAGAGTCAAACTGAATTCCACTTCTAGTCATTATCAATCTTTGGTTATTCTACGATTTTTGGTTGAGATCATGAATCAATTGATGTTAGACCACCGTTGGAAACCTGGAAGCACTGGACGGCCGTTTCGTCCTAGTATGGGACTCCTCAGCAGTGCGCATCCACGATCCCGCACCCCGCGGGATTCGAACCCAGGACCTACTGGCTTCGCGCCTGAGCACTTAACCATTAGACCACTGAGCCGGCGGGGTGCGGGATCGTGGATGCGCACTGCTGAGGAGTCCCATACTAGGACGAAACGGCCGTCCAGTGCTTCCAGGTTTCCAACGGTGGTCTAACATCAATTGATTCATGATCTCAACCAAAAACTTAACAATCTCCACAACCCCCATGTGCTCACTAGTGACTAGCTTCGTGAGGGAATTCTCGGAGTTCTAGTGAGAAGTCGTGACCAGTGGAGCTAATCCGTGTCGGGTAGAGACAGGTATCTGCCTCAGTACAATGGAAGTTGGTCGCGCAATTTCGTGACTTGGTTGATGTTAGACACTAACACCATTGGATGCCGGCTCAGTGGTCTAATGGTTAAGTGCTCAGGCGCGAAGCCAGTAGGTCCTGGGTTCGAATCCCGCGGGGTGCGGGATCGTGGATGCGCACTGCTGAGGAGTCCCATACTAGGACGAAACGGCCGTCCAGTGCTTCCAGGTTTCCAACGGTGGTCTAACATCAATTGATTCATGATCTCAACCAAAAACTTAACAATCTCCACAACCCCCATACTGATATTCTACGATTGTTTATGAAAATGTTGCGTTAACTACAATGTAATGGTGACATTTATAATCGTGAACTAATCAAAAATAATTAAAATGTTAACGATATATAACTCAATGATCTAGCTACTCTAATCATTCACAATGAATTGTAGATAAAGATAAGATTTTTATACTTGATATTTGATAGTTTAATTTTATAATCAATTTAAATCGAAAACAGATTCAAGTTTATTCTCTAATTTATGAAGTTTATTTACAACATTTCAATAGAATCATGGAATGGTTTTGTGGAGATTGTAGTAATTTAATGATTGAATTCACGACCTTCATGGGAAACCTGGACAGTGGCATAATTTTGTGAATTGGTTAACGTCAGACATTAACATCGTTGAATGTCGGTCGGCTCAGTGGTCTAGTTGATAAGCGCTTGCACGCAAGACTGATAGATTCTGTGTTTGGATCTCGCCCGGCGGCGTAATGGTGGATGCACACTGCTGAGGATTACCATACTAGGGTGAAACGGTCGTCCAGTGCTTCCAGGTTTTTCATGGTGGTCTACCTTCAATTGACTCACCAATGCAATTATTAATTACTTTTCATTACGTTGATGAAAATTTAGTAAGTTATTTGAAGTACTTTTCTGACACTTTTTAATAGTACTTATCCGAGGAACATAGGTTGATTTTATTCAGAACTATTCAGTTATGAATTTAACTGAGTAACACTCTTATGTTCTTCTCTGTAAATATTTCAAAAGATTTATTGGTTGAAGGTAACAAGGAATAGTAGACATGTATTAATGAGTGATCATTAGAAATATGAAAGAAAGTTCATACGATCTAACAGTGGAATCCAGGAAGCGCGTTTCGTCCCATTTGGGACTCGTCAGCTGGATATACCCGCATGGTAGAGTTGATGTTCACTCTGAGACTTGAACTCAGTACCCTTCCCTTCAAACGCCATCGAGTTCTCCACTTAGCTACTCATAATATTCTGATTTCTGATAGTTTTTTTTTGAAGGTAACTCTGAAACGGTTTTCAAATTTGTAATACTTTGCTTAACAGATACTGAAAACCCTATTTTACTAAATCAACAGAAGGATATCAGGTAGTTTGTTCTTGCTTAGGGTTAAATAAGTGAAAGTCAAATGTTTAACTTATAAAATTAACTTTGAATTGGTTATGTATAGATAACTAAGTACGAATTGTTATTGACTTTTAAAAATGTAAATAATCATTGAGAATAATCAGAAAGGGATTTTGTAGATATAACAGTAATTTTAATAGTTGAGTTCATGAGTTAATTGAATCTAAACTACCATGGAAAACTTGAAAATAGTGAATGGCCGTTTCGTCCCCTTATGGGACTCTTCAACAGTGCACATTGAAAAGTTGAAGGTCTAAACATTTATAATGGTATTGATCTCAGAGATTATATTAATATTTCTGTTCAAACATTGGAATATTTCCTTAAACCAATAGTATTGTAATTATAATTAATATTGAAACACTGGCTATATTCTGATATTTTAAAATCTTTGTATAAATCTATCAACCTAGTTTAAATAGAGGCAAAAACCTTACCCGTTTACTCGAGGACTATTTTGTTACTTATTGATCTACTGAATCATGGCAACCATTTCTCTTTTCCACTGTATCGTATAAGAGATGATCATTAGAATGGTGAATGAAAAAGTGATTAGATAAAATATAATCCGGAACTATTTAGACTTGTTGATATTTAAATAATTTTGAAAAGTTCATTGGTATTTTTGTGCAGAGTTGTGAAATGGTTAGGACACAGTGACAAATTGTATTGTTTCAGTGTATTATCCTTCATTCTAATGAAGAATAAGAAAGAGAAGAAGTTAACTTGCTCTAATTTTTATGAGAGCGTTTCTGGTTCTCAATGTGAGTACTTAAAGAGAGAAGGATTTATAAATAGCTTAGACTACTGAGTATCACACTGAGCCTTTCATATATCTTTTTTTTAAGAAAAGAAGTTTGAAATGGTATACTTTACAGAATATAACAGATACATTAATGATATATTACATCATACAAATGATGATTAACATGCACTCAAAGATTACATAACCATATTCGTGGATGAGCACTGCTGAGGAGTCCCATACTAGGACGAACCGGCCGTCCAGTGTTTCCAGGTTTTCCATGGTGGTCTAGCTTCAGTTGACTCATGAATTCATCTATTAAGTTATTATAATATCTACAAAACTCCTCTCTGATCATAACCATCATTAATAAAATATTGACAGGATACCACGTTATTGGATTCATTTCTTTGATGAATATAATTATTGATATTATTTACTCAATTAACGATTAAAAACATCAAAAGTAGTTACCATTTTATACTGAGGCTATTACAGTAGGTCCTTCGCTAGTACTTCAGTAACATTTATTTGGAAATGAATTTAAGTTTATTCGATAAATGTACAAAACTTCTGGGATGAAAGCATATAGATCCTGAGGGGGTGGGTAGTTGATATAAAGTTTACTAACTATTAAAATTACTATTTGTATATAGTGTTCTATAAACGATCATTGACTAATAACCTGAGAATAATAATCATTATTCTTTCGCCATATGCTTTATCCAGCTTAGACTAAATTATATTCCCCATTGAATTGAATATTTTCTATAGATTGAAATGAAGATTTCATAATAAAATATAACCGTGTTAAACAATTCTTAGTATCACGTATGACTTATTGTTATGTAACTGTTAAAAGTACCATCCAGTTGAAAGTCAAGTATCTGAACCTTTCTAATTTCAATGAGTATTCTCTGTTTATCGATATTTTCGGTATAAAGTATTTCAACAAGTTTCCGGTTCTTATTTCTTGATCGATCTTGACGATAAATATTTGAGTGGTCGCCAGTTAGATGTTAGCAGTTCAGGAATTGACATTTGAATAATATACATTCTTTCCGATGCATATTGTCATCAACCAAGATATCTCTGATTGGGCTCTTTTGTAACTTGTATAGCAAAATGTCGTAAACTTGTCACAAACGCTCCTGAATAGGTTATGCGACTAATAGTCATAATGATGTGTTAAAACATCCAGATGGCAGGAACAGGTAGCCTAGATATTGAAACAGGCCGCCTGGAATTCATTAGTATGAAAAGTTAACTGATACCTATTCTGATATATTATATCATTCATCAGAAACTTACATTAACAATCCCCTAATTAAATAAATTCAAACATTCCAATTGTGTTAATCATAGATTAGTCTAATGTTTAGCTAATAAATAAATCATATAAGGTGTATTTAAAAAAAATTTTATTCAAAGTTTGATCTGTTGCAATACCCCCTATCAACTCAAAATGTTACATTAACCTTGAAGACTTACCTTTTTTCTGTTTGACTCCTTTTCAGTAAGGTAGCCTCTGATATAGATTAACAAACTGAAGGATATTAATTTAACATGAATAGATTATATCTAATGTGTTATATAGAGATTTTATGTTCAATCAGTGCTGTCCAGTATGTAGTTTTGTGTATTATGAAGTTATTTGCTGATGTATATCAGTTAGTGAATGTTAAATATCATACATTTGAAATGATGATTTTAATCAACAATTTATATCAACTCAAAATACTAACAGAAAGGGTTTTGTGGAGATTTTAGTAATTTAATAGTTGAATTCATGAGTCAATTGAACTTTGACCACCATGAAAAACCTGGAAACACTTGATGGCTGTTTCATCCTAGTATGGAACTCCTCATCAGCGCGCATCCAACATTCCGCCGCCTCGTGAGATTCCAACCAAGAACCTATCAATCTCGCGCGCGAATACCTAATATTTAGACCACTGAGTCGACATTCAAAGGTGTTAATGTCTAACTTCATGTTTTTATTGGTGGTCTAACATCAATCGTCTAATGATATCAATCGATATATAATTAGTTCCTCTTTTACTACCGATTATAATTAGTGTTATAATCTATCTTCTATTGTTTAATTAAGTGTATTTTTCAAGAGGATATCATAATTCTACCTAATAAGTTTGCTAAGATATTTTCGAATTCACCACATTCAATTTCATTCTAGAAAACTTATCAATTAACTACTGTTCTTATCATCAGAATCTGGTTTTCTTTTACCTAAACTACAGTGATAGAAATAATAATTATTCCAGTAACTTCTCTTCTTTTCTATGGTGTGATCACAAGGTCATAATTATCTAAGTGTATTCATACACGTACATACATACATATATCATTCATAACATTGAAATGACCAAGTTGTCATGATTCTTTTCTCTTTCTCTCTCTCTTGCGCTGTTTTTGTATCTTGTTTTGTCGATAATGTCACTTCACCTCACTTCAGCATCATCATCATCACTATCATGATTATCGTAGACCATAAAACATTAAGATTTGTTATGATTTATTATGAAGTCATTATGTCATGTTCATTATTACTATGATTGTTGATAAAAACAATACCTGACTTTATCATCATAGAGGTCAGCATTAGTGTAACATGCTGGTGTGATTTGATTATATCAAAATATTAATGGACAGGTTATTATTGTTCTATGTAAAAAAAAAAACAAAAAACAAACACAAACATACCTTAGTGTACAAAAAAAAACACTATTAATTAGTAGATAGTACAAAGAATAATTTGACAGAATTATTCAAAAATGTACAACTTAATGAATAAACAACAGTATTGCATCATTATAAAACAATCAATTGGATGAAATTCATCACTCTATATCAACTTCATTGACCACGAGAAAGCATTTGATAGCATGAACAGGACAATGCTATGGAGGGGATACAATAATATTCTCCCTACATTTAACGATTTTTCCATTCAATAGTTGACATAATGAGTCAAATAATTGAAGCTAAATCATCATGGAAAACCTGGAAGCACCGGATGGCTGTTTCGTCCTATTGTTGGACCACTTAGAAGTACGCATCCACCATCCCTCCGCCTCACGATATTCCAACACAGGACCTATCGGTCCTGCACGTGCGAACGCTTACCTTCTAGACTACTGAGCCGGCCAGCATCCAACGGTGTTAATGTTTAATATCAATTAATCCACGAAATTGAGTGACACATCCACCATTGTGTTCTATGAGTTACTATGCCACAACAGACTCGGTTGAACTCAGCTGGTCACTACTTCTCACTAGAACTCCAGGAAATCCGTCTCAAAGCCAGTCACTAGTGAGCATATGATGATTATAATGAGAGAGGTGTTTTTGTGGATATTATAGTGATTTCAATAGTTTAATTCGTGAGTCCGTTGAAGCTAGATCACTGTGGTTTTATTCCATAAATCTCATCACTTTAATATTCAAATACATTAATGAATTTATTTCACTTCGTTATACAGAAAAAATATAGAATGTTAAATAGTACCATATGATAGTATCTATATTCAATGAATGACCTTAGTACAGTCTAGATTTACTATACTGAAAAACATTCTTTAGTATGATCAGTTATATAAACAACGGGAGTTTTCTTTGATCTTCATAAGTAAAGCGGTTAGTTTTGTTTTATTTCATCTTTGAAGTATATCATCCGTTACTTTCTTGATAATACAAATAAACTTTCCGTTTTTTCTAGCTTGATTAGTTAATGATGTATATATGATGAAATATTAAAATATAATAAGCTGTGCATATTAAATGCAATAGTGGACAATACTGACTGTTTTGTAGTAAAGAAAAAAAGACAGGTCCTGAGTTGGAATCTCGCGAGGCGGTGGGATCATGGATGCGTACTTCTGAGGAGTCCCACAATAGGACGAAACGGCTGTCCATTGTTTCCAGGTTCTCCATACTGGTCTACCTTCAATTGACTCATGATCTCAACTATTGAAATTACTATAATATCTACAAAACCTCTTCTGAAATTATAATGTAGTTTGATTAGACTTATTGACTTGATTCATAGGTAGATTGTTACTTAGGGAAGTCTGATGACAGAACTGACATACTAATATTTGTATTACTCATATGATATGAAATTCATATCACATCTATTAATCTTTTATTCTTCTAAGAAAGTGAATTTATCTATCATAACCGTTCCATATCAGTTAGATACTGATATTCATATCTCATTACCTAATTTACATTAACACATAACCACTGAATTACTGAATATATATATATATATATATATATATATATATATATATATTTACCATTTGTTTGTATGTTACTGCCCAAATGATGTTGTTACTACGTGTTAAGGATAAATTAGTCAGTTTCAACTTGGTACATAGACTCTTGATATAGACATCTTATATAATAAGAAATTCACAAGGTGGATTTCATTAATATTTACTTCCAGAAAGAGAAAAAAGCAATTGATATTTTACTAGTTATGTAAGTAGTTCACTCCATAGAAACTAAAAATATAACCATCACAAAGTCTAGCAGTGTAGATTTCAAGTGTTTTATTTTAGTAATAAAGAAGTGAATCTAAGACATATTCCATAATACATTTTGTTAACAAGAAAATATCCACATATACTACTGATTGATATAATCCATAGATTTATGATTTATAGTTTTATCACAAGTTATTAGGCTATATGAGATAAAATTCACTTGGTATTGTTTGTTCGAATCTTCCTATTGATGTTTAGGACTGCAATTGATCAGTCTCTTATTATTGAAATATGTGCATCCTGTACGGATTGCCTCGATATTGCCTTAAGTCACAAGCTCGTTAAGCGAGGATGGATAGTGACTAGAAGTGGAATCCAGTTTGACGCACGTTTTGTCCTATTTTCGACTCATCAACTGGATGTACCTGTATCTCATAGTTGATGTTCTCTCTAGTTCTCAAACCTAGTACCGTTCGCTTCAAACGCCATCACGTTAATCACTTAGCTACTGAGTCCCGAACAGCCAATGAGTAGAAATCGTAAAGATCAATGGGAAGATTCAAGTAAATAATGCTAAGTGAATTTATGTGATGATACCACTAGACTGACAAAAACAATCAGCAGTTTGTAATATTTTCTGATCGATATGATCAGAACAGTATTAAATACATTTTCATTGTATTGATCACTTTATACAAGCCTAAGCTACCTAAATGATTTAAGCACTTGATCGTTATGGTTAGAACTTGAACCCATCATCGAAGTTAAGAAACACCTTAATTATCGTTAACACTTATACAACAAACGAGACTGGATTCAGCATATAGGATCCAGTTATATATTATTACTGTTATATCCCGATGAGAATAATGAATGTTAACTGTTGGGATCTGTTTCTCGGCAGAATTTATAATAATTACAAATTAAATTTCCTATTCATTATTCTTTGTTTTAGTCACCAAAAACCCATTAGATTTACTTCATCAAACATGTGAACGACTACTCAATGAATGTGCTGATCGTAATAGAAAACCATTGAAATTTCGTTTTATTGAAATTCATTCAATGGATCATAATTGTAATTATAATCAACGAAACAAAATGAATACTAGTGTCAATGATTTAGATAAAATCAATACGTTCACGATTGATAATCAAAATGATCCATCGAAATGTTCTAATGAAATTCTTGATTATTCTACGAAACAGATGAAATATCCTTATTATACATCAAATACATCAAGTTCTTTAAGTTCAACAACATCATCGACTTTACATAATTCTTTTACTAATTACCCTTTTTCATGTTTCACTTCATCCGCCTTTAAATTGTCGAATCTTCCGTCGAATTCTTTGAATGATATTTTAATTTCATTACAACAAGGACTGATCAATCCAGATACCTTATTATTATTATTATTATCATCATCATCATCAACATCATCATCATCAAATGTCAACACCACTCAGCAACAATCAATCTCTTCATATGTGATTCCAACTACACAAACGCTAAAACAAGACAACCCTACAAATGAAACGTACTTTGAATATTTAAAGTTACTTACAAATTTCTTAAGCTATTTGTCATTGTTGAAATGCCTCAATACTTCCAATACAACAGATTGTTCTAATATTTTGAATGATAATAGAAGTGGGACATCAGAGGAGGAAAGTAATCTATGAGTGAATAGGATCATTCCATGTTTGTTTTGTATCTTTTTTTATAATTTAAAACGTTTTATATTAAGCGATATTATTGTTATTAATATTATTTTGTAAACAATTTTATTTACGTTTTATTTTTATAAATTATTTACATACTACTTATTTAGAGAACATATTTTCGTTTTCTGTTTAATTAAAATTACCCGTCAGCAGAATGGATAATTTAATAGTTGAAATTATGAGTCAACTGAAATTAGACCACTATGCAAAACCTGGAAGCACTGGATGACCGTCTCGTCCTTGTATGGCACTCCTTAACAGTGTGCATCCACGATCCCGCCGCTTCGCGAGGTTCCAACACTGGACCTAACAGTCTCGTACGAGCGAACGCCTAACAACTAGAGCACTGAAACGGCCGGCATCCAACGGTATTAATGTCTAACTTCAACTAATCCATGAAATTAAGTGTCACATCCACCATCGTCATCAGTGAGTTATTATCTCACAACTGACCCGGTTGAACTCCACTGGTCGCGGCTTGGTAGTAAACATACCTCTGCGTCATTACAAAGTGATAATGTAAGTATTAAAATTAAAAAAGGGATATGCTTACTTTTTAGTGAGATTTGTAATACTACATAAACCAGTGTTCTTTATTCATAATGGATCATCGTAATAGAAACGTATTAAAAATCAGACAGAGTAGCATCGTGGTGATGTTAAAATGGGTCATAATTACTACAGATGATTTTCTCATATCATTTTTGCAAAACTTTATCTCGTTAATTCTTTCTGGGAATTTGTTAACAAAAATTTTGAAAGTCATTACAAATTGTCTATGAGGCTGTATATGATCATAATAAAAAAGAATTCAAGTAAATGGTAATAGGGATTTTGTAGAGACACTTCAACGTTATCACTATAGGAAAACTGATGTTAGAACATCAAAATCTACTAAGCTTTCTAACATAGTTATAATCTTATGGGCTTTATTAATTTGAGAATGAACTATGATTTTGATGGAATTTCGTTCTCTGGTCTGGATGGTTTTGTCATGTAGCTTTTATCGTTCTTCTGAACGACCTCATCAGCACAAACTTCAGGCAGAAGTGATGTGTTTGAGTTCTACAAGACAGGCTGTGAACCACATGTGGAGAAATTCAAACAATTCACTTCTACATGAAGCTTGCGCTGATGATGTCGTTCAGAAGAATGACGAAAGCTCCACAACCAAACCATCCAGCTCAAAGAACAAAATTCCATCAAAATCATCCACCTGAGCTACAAATCTTCTCAAGCAACTCATAATCATGCTTTATCCATACAAACTCTTTCTTCAGTTGTCAAAAAAGGAGCTTTGAAACCACTAGATCACTTGTAACAGCTCAAGATAGACTCCATGATGTTGCTAAACAGATTTTTTGGTTATCGACAGAGAATTATGAAATGACGTAACAAAAGGTAACTTCTCTAGTAATTATAGTAAAGTATTTCTTATTCAGAAACACTGGATTTAAACACATTAGGAAAACCTCGCAGTCGTGCCCTAGTGGATCGATATTAAAAAAATACATAGAACTATTTGTTGCATAATAAGCTTAATAGTCGGTCGGTGTACACAAAATTGATTACATGAATATCACTCAATTCGCAGTTCCGTTAAATTTGACTAAAGCAAGAACAATTAATGTGATAGAATAACATAAATTCACTCGATTTCTCAATTTTTCGTCAACTGCTTACAAGTTGAACATAATTTATTTATTTAAACACATAAACATTGTTATAAGATACCAAAAATATATGCGTCACACAAATCGAGTGATTTGTGTGAGAGCTGGGATACTCCAAGGGTACTCAAAAAGAAGCACGTGGTTTTCTTTGGGGACCACACCTGGAGCCTTCGACCTAAAGGTCTAATCCACAAGGCAGTGGAGCGACGTAAGGGGATGCAGTCCCATGGTAGCTGGTGACCAACGATTGGTTCATATGCCATTAGTTCCCTCAGGATACTGCAGCCCATATGCACCATTGGTTTGGAACCATGGTTGTCCAACTCCCCCAGGTGGACTCTCCGCGTCCACCAACCCGGTTAAGGCGCCGGACATTCGGTTTTTATCCTCTCAATTTCATAAACAACAGTAATTCCGCGAGAAGGTAGTGAGTAGGACCTCCCCATCAGTGGTTGTATGCACAAGACCATGTGAGAGCACTTTCGGCCGTACCAGGGCATTTGAAGGCACTTAAACATAATAGTTGTGATCCTTGAAAATTAGCATATATACTTTATATCATAACATCAGAAGTGTTCTACACAATGAAAAATAATGAAGAGAGTAATAAATACGAGAAAAAGAAACGATACGTAATATAATCAGATCAGATTAGAAGTGAGAATTAATAACTTGTATCATAAAGAGAAGAATTGCATTACAAATATTTATGAACAAGTAATCGAATTTATAAGGCTAAACCCTGGAAACGTGAAAATCCTAGGTAACCGGTTCATCCAAATTTGACATTTCTAAGCAGTGAATCAAACAAAGATTTTCAGTCCATCCAATCAAATAAAAGATCATTCAGCTAATCGAATAAACCTCTGAAATGATACAACTGGTCAGTAATTCATATACTGTAGTTATTTATCTAATCATATAGTAATGAACGAAAACACGAATGGCAACCATCGAATGTACTCGAACACAATCTTACAGAACATCTCACTACAATCTGAGAATCATACAGTAATTTGCAACATATCGATCAACAGTCTCAAGCTTGACTATTCCTTTTGCAAATATCAGTCCATCGTCTCAGATTTCATTGTTCCTGTATTTTCATATCAATTGCTTTCCGTTTCTGTTCATTTCTTCTTGATCTTCTACTGAAATACATTTCATTCCTGATTATCGTTATATGCTATTTATGTGGATATAGGTAGCTCACATCACATTCGTCCTCCTTTTAAAGTAGTCGTCCTTGAGGCGGTTCTGCTCGCCGCACCACTTTCTTCTTTTCTCCAGTCTGTGCCAAGCTCTCCATCAAAACGTCAAGTCCGAGGGGCACACATCTCAATATTCCATCGACCTGCCGGGGCACCAACATCCGAAATCCACTCGGCCCCTGAGACGCTAAACGCCTGAGCTCCAGCAATTTGTTGAGCCATCTACATTTGATGTCCACTCAGCAGCCGCACGTCCCGCCGCTCCTCGTCGTCGATAGCACCCGACACAGCCAACGCCGCCCAGCCAGAATACTCTAATCCTATTCTTTCCTTCTCCATCTTCTACTGAAATACATTCTATACCTGTCTATCGTTATATACTACTTATGTGGATATAAGTAGCTTACACCATAATATCATTCACTAATGAAGAAAGTTTATCACTATATGAGGTTATTAAATTTCATAGTTTGCACCATTAGTTGATCTTAGACATTTTTGAAATAATATTTGCACATAAACTGATAACTTATTGATGTTGATAGTATGTTGAGTCATTTGTAAAAAGAAACTGGCTAGATCAGTAACTTATTCAGTTGACTATAACTAATTAATGGTTAGCCGAATGATTGCTTTAATTCTGATCTTTGTGGTCAGTACTCTTCATTTAAAACACTTGTTAAATTACTTTATAAAAGCCTTGTGGTTTATCATTGTGATCAGATAGTTGTTACGAGCCGAATAAATGAAAGATAGTTAATGATTATCAGTGTTCATGAAACTGATTAAAGATATGCTTAAACTAATGAACCAGTCTTTAATTTTGTCTCAATCATTCATACGATTGAGTTTAACTACAGGAACTAACCAATGACAATGAATAAAGCCACTTCAAATTCCCTTCGGATATTGTCAAACAAGGATAATGATCGTCGTCTGTAACATTATTAATTTCAGCAAAGAAAATAGGTATAAAACTTTCTATCATCAGGAAATCCACTTATCTGAGATTGTGGTTACAAAATAGTTACAAGGAATTGCATAAAAGTACCAGAGGAAATTGTGTCTCATAGCAATGTGCATCAGCCATTGAAAGAAAGTAGAAATGAGTCAGTTTTACTCATTCAAATATGTAATCCACGTTGTCATGGATTGGGTGATAAGGACCAAGAGTAAGAAAAATATACTGTACAGTTATTTGAGTACTAATGATTGACCCACACCGAAATTTCATTTATAACTACAAGAATCTATACCAATAACGTAAACGTCATTTGTGGTTGTTTATGAAACTAATAACGACCATATAAAATCTCTTAAGAAGAAATGAATCATAGTCATATGGATGGATTAGCCAAGAATAATCAAAATGGCAGAACCAACAAATGATACAGAAAAATCTTTCTCGAGTTTACAGGCAGTATATACTTTTTAATTTACTCAATTCTAATAATAAACCAGTCATTGATGTGGTCATTATTTCGAATCATGAAAAACAGTGCAAATTCTCTGAAGGTCATGTTGTCGATCCCTTAAGTTCTTTGACATTTGCTAAAACGCTTTACTGTACCGACTTCAATAACTCTTACATCCAAACAAATTTTTCTGTATATTCAGTAGCTACTTCTTAATATAATCAGAGTCATTAGACATAAAGCTTACGAAGTTTATGATTGTAATAATGGTTATTATTATTATTATTATTATTATTATTATTATTATTATTGAAAGTCTTGTAAACTAAATGGAAATATGAGATTGAAAAGTTTAAACAAGTCTGACAATACATCTTATAGTCAATCCTTTTCAGTCTGTAGCTTTTCAGTGATAGGCACTTTTGGTACTGTGATGTGGGCTACCTATATCCACATAAATAGCATATAACGATAATCAGGAATGAAATGTATTTCAGTAGAAGATCAAGAAGGAAAGAACAGGAACGGAGAGCAATTGATATGAAAATACAGGAACAATGAAATCTGAGACGATGGACTGATATTTGCAAAAGGAATAGTCAAGCTTGAGACTGTTGATCGATATGTTGCAAATTACTGTATGATTCTCAGATTGTAGTGAGATGTTCTGTAAGATTGTGTTCGAGTACATTCGATGGTCCTCCACTCGTGTTCTTGTTCACTGCAATACTTTAGGTAATCGAGAATTTCAAAAATAACCTGGTGAACGGTTAAATGGTTTTCCTTAACTCCAAAGTTATTTTATGTAATGAACAATTTTGATTAAAAAAACGGAAACTGAATAAATGTCGTAGAAAAACTGTTGTCCTAGTTATCACCATAGTTATTACTATGGTCACAACTACTAATCAGAAGATTTGAACTCAATAGATCGCGATGTACATCTTTTGAGTCTTTGTTTTAATCCTTTGGGTACTAGGAATCAAACAACATATCACAGGTTTAAGCCGTCATTACACTAATTACAACGATACGTCCGAATATTCCTGGTTTCATATAGTTAGGTGTAGTAATTGGCTTGTAAAGTTCGACTAAACAGGAGGTATTTATGTTCATTGTGAATAGTTACAAAATATTTACATAGTACATATACATTCCCTTAAATCTTTCATTCGTGTCTTCTAGTATGTCCTGCAGTCTGAACTGTTTCCTTGACTGTCCTCCAAGTGTTCTTCAAATACTGTCCTTCCGATTCACTAAAATTCTCTACTCTGTCAACCAACTGTTGCAATTTTAACACCGCATTCCGCTACTCAATACTTACAATTATCCTTGCGAGTAATGTCCACTACAAATTATGTGAGTTTGGATATTTCAAACACCAATCACTTCTTCAGTAAAAGAAATACTCACCAATAATGAATGTTAAAGTAGATTTGAAATTCAAGAGGATAATTTTGGTCAAGTTTTACTTTACCTATCTAAGTGTTTTAGTTATAAAGCTTTTATTTTGTTGTTCAGCTCAGAGAACACAACCTTATCTAAACCTCCTTGATGATGGATATTACTCAACATCGTTTCCTATCATGACGTGACTATCATCAAATATTAAGGGTAAACAATTACTTTATTACTGAATTGAATCGCTTTAAGATACTCATTCTCAAATAAGTCACTATTAAATCATTTCGATATTTCTGTAAATTTGTTTTGTTTCAAGTCTATTTCAGGAACGAACTGTCATTTTCAAATTCATAAAGTAATGAAGCAAATGAATTCGATTTTCTCGAATATATTCATGACAACTTACACTGAATTCGAAAACTATCAACTGTCTAAATTCATTTAAAATCTAAATTGTTCTTGATAACTTTTGACTGATTTCGGATTTGTTAATACACACTGGCATCCATTGTATTATGAATCAAAATCATTTTCTTTCCCAAGTAAAGGTAGATAGTGGCTAGCGATGGAATCCAGGACACGCGTCTTGTCTTATTTTGGACCCGTCAGCTGGATCTACATACATCCCAGTTGATGTTCACTCCGGAGCTCGAACCCAGTTCTGTTCGCTTCAAATACCATCGCGTTATGCACTTAGCTACTGAGTCCTAATAACCACTTGCTTGGACAATGGGATGCGGGTACGTCCGACTGACGAGTCCCAAATAAAGCGAAATGCTCGTCTCGAATTCTGCTGTTAGCCACTATCCATCGTTGCTTAAAACGCTTGTGATTTAAGGCTATTGAGAGGTCAGCCGCACAGGATATACATAAACCAATATGAGACTGATCAATTGCAGTCCTAAATAACAATGGGAAGATACAAGTAAAACAACACCCAGTGAATTTGGCATTTTCTTCCCTATTTCATATATTAAACTCATTAGAAGAAAAACTACAATATCTTGCAACGGCTTCCCTCACAAATTCATACAAAGCATAAAGAAAAATGTTTGGTGAATATACAATGAATTCATTTCGTTTTGTTGTTTCCACAACAGTTGCATACAAATCAATAATTTGAGTTAGTCCAAATCAATTACATATTTAGAGATAAGGAAAATGAATTATTTTTCAAATGCTGGTAACTTATATACGAAGAAAAATTGCAATGAAATCCCAAATAAAAGTTCATTGAGCTTTTCACCAAGTATTAGAGTGATTAATACACTTGGTATTGTTTACTTGAATCTTCCCATTCATGTTTAACACTGCAATTGATCAGCCTCTTATTGACCGAGAATTCTATATTGTACCAAAATATAATATTGAATAAAGCCATTAATAATATGTGCATACTGTACGCATTGCCTCGATATTGCCTTAATTCAAAAGCATTATAAGCAAAGATTGATAGTGGCCAGCAGTGGAATCCAGTTTAACACGCGTTTCGTCCGATGTGGGACTCGTCAACCGGATATACTTGCAGAAATACGTGGATAAGCTAGCAACGACAATGAAAACAGGTGTAAGAGAAGGAAATGTCAGGCAACTATGTGGTGTCATGAAGAAACTGATAGGGAAATATAGTAAACCAGAGAGACCGGTCAAGGGAAAACAAAGCTAGACAATCACTGTGATTAAAAAAGCGGAGGAACACTTCCAGGAACTCTTGAACAGTCCAGTCTCACTGAATCCACCGGATATTGAGGCAGCACACACAGACCTTCCTATAGACGTCAATTCACCAACGATCAGAGAAATCAGGATGGCCATCAGACAAATCAACAGTGGGAAAGCAGCTGGGACAGACGGGGGACAGAGGACTATTTTATGGTCACTTGTAAAACTTTTCGCCAACCACCATTGTGGCATTGCGACAAAATACAAAGTCAAGAATGTCATGATTTTATGTAGGTAGGTGTACATGTCGCTGCTTATCACGTATGTCTAAGTGACTAAGTATACTTTCAAAGCACAATGGGTCAGAGATTGTCTTCCAGTTGATAATTGGAAAATTGAAATCGCTACAAATAATTTTTCAGGCTAAATCAAGGGAGGCAACCTTAGTAAATGACTCACTTGTAGTTTCGGTTGGACTAGGAGTAGTAACAGCTCGATATATACATTTGTGAGGATGGTTAACATAGACGTACTTTGTAATTATACGCATTTTCTATAGCGGGATTTTCAATTGCTGAAACCATGTCAAAGCTATATAGGCGATTCTAGCTTCTGAACAGACCAATCTGTTCATCCTTCTCAAACCACATTTCGACCCTGTCAATTATTGTCTTGTTAACCCCTGATTGTACTTACACGATCATCTGTGTTAGTTACTTGCCCTACTCATCACGTGTCCGCAACTTATTTTTAGCCCGACCTTAAGCACTGAGTAACGCTCGACTAACTTGACTCGGCCTGCTCTTTCTGATCTGTTTAGCTCTCTCCTCTTTGTTTTTTTTCTCTGTTTGTCTGTTCAAATCAATGAGTGAGTGAAATAAACTTATACCTACTTATTTCATTCCTCTATTCACCGACGCAATTGAAGTCGATAAAAATATATGATGCTGGCTGGGATGTATATTTCTCTAGCAATCATACATACAGTTTAACTGGAGTCAAATGAAGGGTCACTGATCATTCAAATAATATGTCACATTCATGAGCGTGTAGTGACTCACATTTATCACGAGAACACGACTGGTTTAATAAGAACAATTATTATTATAACCAACTGTACCAGTGCTTGTTTTAATGTGCTTTTGTTTGACTGTGCTAATGACAGCTATTTTGTGCTTCCATTCTTATACTTACACTTCGATTGTAACTTCGCGCGAATTCGGTTACCTTCTGTAACCAAGCTTGTATCCTGGCACGATCTCGGTATCCTTTCGATGCCACGAGATCGCCAGCTAATAAACCTCGACTTGGTCCATTAATTGCCTTCTGATATTTGGCTTCTCGGGGATTTTATGGATTTATTTGGTTACGTCCAACCTTCGCCTTCTGATTAACTTGGCACGTGTTTCTTGGTAGCGGTGTTCATAGTTAATCTCAACTCGACGCCACGCTACAATTGATGAGCCGTATTTTGGAACACGCCTCAACATCTGGTCAAATCTTCCAAAGAAGCCAATTCGGTGAGTCTGTGATTTATCTATCCACGTCTGTCGTATATTTTCATATTTTTTAATATTTAATATACACGACATGACGGATAACGATAAGAATAGTATTAATATAATAGACTCACATGTACGTGTACCGAATCCTTGTTACTTTTTATTCGCGTGACGATGAATTCCACGCTATATTCTCCTCGCTGACCCGGCTGCTTGGTACGGAATGCATACGCATAAGCATATCTGTCTACCACCCAGCACCAAATGGTTAAGTAAACGGTTTCACTGCCAACTTAAAAGTGCTATACGAGCACACGAAAACGGCAACTGGCACGAAACCTTACCGCTCGTTCTTTTAGGGATCACAGCGAGCTTGAAGGCAGATATACAATGTTCCGCCGCTGAACTGGTATTCGGCACGACATTGCGTCTGCCCGGAGAATTCTTCACACCACGGAGCAGACCTAATTTCGGTAAATCAGACTACGTCCATCGACTGTCTGCATTTATGCGAACGCTGTCTCCGGTGTCAACTCGAATACAACATCGACAGGTCGCTCTCCCTCGAGAGTTATCTACCTGTTCACATGTTTTCATACGAGTAGATTCGGTACGCAAACCTTTGCAACAACCTTACGAAGGCCCTTTTCACGTGATCGCTCGTCACGAAAAGACCTTCAAGGTTGATCGATATGGCCGCGTCGAGATCGTCAGCATTGATCGTCTCAAACCAGCACACGTCGATGACAGTGCCCTATCTGATAACCTGAGATTCAATGCTAGACCTATCAAACCTAGCGGGATCCTTAAATCTTCTTCAGGTCCCACGCTAGATACATCTGAGACCTCATTCTCACGTCCCAGTCAACAGCACGCGTCATCTGCACCGTCTACGGACGAGACGACAGTCTCACGTCCAGATCAGCAGACCACGCCGCCCTTGACTTCGGATGAGATTGCAGGCTCACGCGACGCGAACGAGACTACCGTCTCACGTTCCGGTCGCCGAGTACGGTTACCCGTACGCTTCCGCGACTAGCCGCACAGTTAACAAACGATACGGTGTAGGATTATTCCTATACTACACGCATGCTACACTCTTCTCTTTTTTGATTTTCTTTTTGTTTCCTGAGCCCACGCCTTCGACCATCTCCGTTTGGTTCCGTCGACTTCAGTCAACTTTGGCGAAAGCTGGATGGCCACCCATGCTCTTGTCAACGTACTCAGTCGATATATTGGTTTCGAATGCTTGGCATACGCTTGGTCTCGAACTTGGTCGTTATGGTCGCTTCTGGTTCATCGGCTCAACGTGGTTTCGTCCTTCGTCTGCAGCGTTTCTGGTCCGGACCCCTACGAACGCAATCTTCAGATTCTGGATACAAACCACTCTGGTGTAGCATGCCAACTCAAGCAACAAATACAGCACATCGCTCCTGGTACCGTTCTCCGAAAACGACCTTCGTTGGCAACTCGACGATCAACGATCGCTTTCCTGTTCGCCAATTCTTCCGTCCTACAATCGCTCGTCAGCCGATCAGTCCCACGATTTAAACCGCTATTTATCGAAAGTGTAAACCCTTTCTAGCGGGGGGCTCCTGTAGTGACTCACATTTATCACGAGAACACGACTGGTTTAATAAAAACAATTATTATTATAACCAACTGTACCAGTGTTTGTTTTAATGTGCTTTTGTTTGACTGTGCTAATGACAGCTATTTTGTGCTTCCATTCTTATACTTACACTTCGATTGTAACTTCGCGCGAATTCGGTTACCTTCTGTAACCAAGGTTGTATCCTGGCACGATCTCGGTATCCTTTCGATGCCACGAGATCGCCAGCTAATAAACCTCGACTTGGTCCATTAATTGCCTTCTGATATTTGGCTTCTCGGGGATTTTATGGATTTATTTGGTTACGTCCAACCTTCGCCTTCTGATTACTTGGCACGTGTTTCTTGGTAGCGGTGTTCATAGTTAATCTCAACTCGACGCCACGCTACAATTGGTGAGCCGTATTTTGGAACACGCCTCAACATCTGGTCAAATCTTCCAAAGAAGCCAATTCGGTGAGTCTATGATTTATCTATCCACGTCTGTCGTATATTTTCATATTTTTTAATATTTAATATACACGACATGACGGATAACGATAAGAATAGTATTAATATAATAGACTCACATGTACGTGTACCGAATCCTTGTTACTTTTTATTCGCGTGACGATGAATTCCACGCTATATTCTCCTCGCTGACCCGGCTGCTTGGTACGGAATGCATACGCATAAGCATATCTGTCTACCACCCAGCACCAAATGGTTAAGTAAACGGTTTCACTGCCAACTTAAAAGTGCTATACGAGCACACGAAAACGGCAACTGGCACGAAACCTTACCGCTCGTTCTTTTAGGGATCACAGCGAGCTTGAAGGCAGATATACAATGTTCCGCCGCTGAACTGGTATTCGGCACGACATTGCGTCTGCCCGGAGAATTCTTCACACCACGGAGCAGACCTAATTTCGGTAAATCAGACTACGTCCATCGACTGTCTGCATTTATGCGAACGCTGTCTCCGGTGTCAACTCGAATACAACATCGACAGGTCGCTCTCCCTCGAGAGTTATCTACCTGTTCACATGTTTTCATACGAGTAGATTCGGTACGCAAACCTTGGCAACAACCTTACGAAGGCCCTTTTCACGTGATCGCTCGTCACGAAAAGACCTTCAAGGTTGATCGATATGGCCGCGTCGAGATCGTCAGCATTGATCGTCTCAAACCAGCACACGTCGATGACAGTGCCCTATCTGATAACCTGAGATTCAATGCTAGACCTATCAAACCTAGCGGGATCCTTAAATCTTCTTCAGGTCCCACGCTAGATACATCTGAGACCTCATTCTCACGTCCCAGTCAACAGCACGCGTCATCTGCACCGTCTACGGACGAGACGACAGTCTCACGTCCAGATCAGCAGACCACGCCGCCCTTGACTTCGGATGAGATTGCAGGCTCACGCGACGCGAACGAGACTACCGTCTCACGTTCCGGTCGCCGAGTACGGTTACCCGTACGCTTCCGCGACTAGCCGCACAGTTAACAAACGATACGGTGTAGGATTATTCCTATACTACACGCATGCTACACTCTTCTCCTTTTTGATTTTCTTTTTGTTTCCTGAGCCCACGCCTTCGACCATCTCCGTTTGGTTCCGTCGACTTCAGTCAACTTTGGCGAAAGCTGGATTGGCCACCCATGCTCTTGTCAACGTACTCAGTCGATATATTGGTTTCGAATGCTTGGCATACGCTTGGTCTCGAACTTGGTCGTTTTGGTCGCTTCTGGTTCATCGGCTCAACGTGGTTTCGTCCTTCGTCTGCAGCGTTTCTGGTCCGGACCACTACGAACGCAATCTTCAGATTCTGGATACAAACCACTCTGGTGTAGCATGCCAACTCAAGCAACAAATACAGCACATCGCTCCTGGTACCGTTCTCCGAAAACGACCTTCGTTGGCAACTCGACGATCAACGATCGCTTTCCTGTTCGCCAATTCTTCCGTCCTACAATCGCTCGTCAGCCGATCAGTCCCACGATTTAAACCGCTATTTATCGAAAGTGTAAACCCTTTCTAGCGGGGGGCTCCTGTAGTGACTCACATTTATCACGAGAACACGACTGGTTTAATAAGAACAATTATTATTATAACCAACTGTACCAGTGCTTGTTTTAATGTGCTTTTGTTTGACTGTGCTAATGACAGCTATTTTGTGCTTCCATTCTTATACTTACACTTCGATTGTAACTTCGCGCGAATTCGGTTACCTTCTGTAACCAAGCTTGTATCCTGGCACGATCTCGGTATCCTTTCGATGCCACGAGATCGCCAGCTAATAAACCTCGACTTGGTCCATTAATTGCCTTCTGATATTTGGCTTCTCGGGGATTTTATGGATTTATTTGGTTACGTCCAACCTTCGCCTTCTGATTAACTTGGCACGTGTTTCTTTGTAGCGGTGTTCATAGTTAACCTCAACTCGCGACGCCACGCTACAAGCGTGTGTAGTAAGCCATATGGAATCAGGTAATTTGCTGAGGACAGCATCATTATAGATTCCCGCTCTTAATGTTTAAATGCACACATAAGACAACCACCATTCATTTTTGTGATTCAGTAGCAGCGGAAGAGCTCATAGGTGTCTTTTTGTATGTATGAATCTGTGACATCGGAGAGCAATCAACTTTCCTTTCAAATCAAGCGAAGGACTGTTTGAAAGCAATAGGGTGCGTACATGAGTCATCTTATTTTGTATAAACCGAGCACATATTAAAATTATTTTCAGGTGCAGTGTATATTTGCCTAATAGAAGAGCGTGAAGCAAACCTATTGGGTGGCTTGTTTTGTAATGTGGAGAAGAGGAACAAGTAATCGTATTTGTTTGATTTGTTATCATTAGGCCTGATGGGAGAAAGGTAATCAGAGGGTCTTTTGGCGAAGGCAGCACGTTAAGGAGCAGCAGATGGAGAAAAGCAGGTTGAATAGGTAGGTAGTGCATTTGGATGGTGGTCAGAAGATTCAGTCAAGGTGCTTTTAAGGATATGAACAGTGGCCAGGTAGAGGAAGATGTGACACTCTTCAACAGGTCGGAGTATATGGAGGATCGTCTCAAAACAGTAAGACTACTACCTTCATTAGTTGAAGATCCATAGCAACACTATCGTGGGGGCGAGATAAAAAAGATGACGGTGTTTATGTTGACTTGAAGGGATCAAGAGCTGTATAGGATAAAGTGACTGAGGTATTGTCTAGAAGCACTAGATGTATGCCTTATTAGACCAATTTTGTAGTTTTATTTTTGCCTTGGGCTATTTTAGCCTTGTTATGGGTAGGTGAGGTGGTTGCATGTCTCAGGCTAGATTTGAGGAATTGCCTGAGATTATTGCCAGGAGAGATGTTTGCGTTATGTATGATTGAGTTTTGATTCTTAGAGCTTTTAGGTTTTATTCAAAATTGCTTTCTTGTGTCTTGGGTAGGCGTGGTGTTAGACAGGCGTAGTCTCACGTTAGGATAAGTGGGTACTGTCAGTTCACTGTGTGTGTTGTAGGGTCTTCTATTGATTCAGACAAGTATATGTTGTGGGCTAAGGATGCCCGGGTTCATGTGAGTTTCTTCAGAAGGTTTTTTCTGTAAAACGTTTGAAGCGCACGTACAACGAGCACGATGGGAATCCACAAACGTCAGATTCCTCTGTAGACCCAGGTAAAACCGGATATTAGAAATTTCTGAATAGAACACAGCTTCCAACTGACACCAGAAAACATAACGACATTTTTAATTCTGATCTTAGATGTTCGCTCAGCAAGGTACTTGAATGTGAGCTGCGTGACAACACACATTCAAATGAACCTAATCACGTGAAAATAAGTCCTC
Organism: Schistosoma mattheei; assembly: GCA_944470405.2. Taxonomy (NCBI): domain Eukaryota; kingdom Metazoa; phylum Platyhelminthes; class Trematoda; order Strigeidida; family Schistosomatidae; genus Schistosoma; species Schistosoma mattheei. The sequence goes on along the minus strand of OX103948.1, from coordinate 6,194,023 downwards.
CTAAGGTTATTACACAAGATGACTTGGACAAACTTGAATTCGTCTCGCAGACACGAAGTCTTCGACTATAGAAAAGGGTGAGAATACAAAATTGACTACATAAATGAGAAAATATGTGAAATTCAACCTCGCTTCTTTATGGGTCTCTCAATAACAGTAAATAGACCATACCCGTCGATATCATGAGACTTACCGTCAAAAACTCTGAGTAGCAGAACTGATAGTAGAAGAAAGAGTGATCAACCTTTTAACACCTAGACTAAAAGAAATTACCAGAGCATTGGTCACCCAACTCACGTAGCAAAACCTAGAACCATTAATAAGTATGTAAATAATAGGTTTCGCTCATGAAACAACATTCTCATTCTTCAGGACCACAATCCTAATTGCTCTCAGAAATAAAACTTTTCACATTCTTCCGTATCGATCTACTGTACAAAATGGAACCCATGTACAAAACAGTCATCACTGTTTGTAGTTACGTACAGTACGTGCAACAATGTTTTTCGAATACAGCCTCCAGTGGCACCATTAAAAAAGCGCTTACCGAAGTCATTTTAAATCATACGCGAAAAATAAACTTGCTTCTCCCATGCATCTTTGATCAGGAATATTCCTAACGCCTCCCTCCTGGTCAAGCCCTCTAAATAACTTCACCAGTTCATCTTGCATATCCCTCTAAAACCCCTGTAATCACCGAAATGAGCTATCGAAAAACAAACAGTTCGTCGCTTTAAGACCATTAACAGCGCTACCTCTTAGCTTTAAAGACTTCACGATAGATCCACACGACCAACAGCAAAATACATCATTCATCAACCAGTCCAACACTACCACATCTGTTCTTGTGGATCTTAGCAATGAGTCATCCTTACCGGCTAATTTATTTAAATATGGGAGTTCTGACATTCATATCTTACATACTAAAATATTTATTCTGCCTTTTATTCGGGAATTTTCCCATGCCAACGGAAAACTATATGCATGATTCTTTGTTTTCAAAAGGATCAAGACTGGATCTATACAACTACCGCCCTATTAACCATAATTACAACTTATCTAGAACCATGTAGAAGATTGCTAAAAGGACAACTGGGAATCAGCTAGATAAACACCAATTGATTGTACCCACACAACATGGATTTATTTTTGAACGTCACGTATAACCGGTCATCTAGGATATTATGACTATGTAATAAACAATAGAGATGGTGAATTAGTTGTCACTCTTCACCTTGACTTTGTAAAGGCATTTGATAGGAGGTAAAATGCATAGGCGGATTTCGTTTTGTTTTAAAGATCGAACCCAGGTAGTGAAAATAGGACAACATTTCTCCTAACTCGAAAGATCTGGGTACATGCATTTCAAGACGTTTAACCCACAGACAAGATTGTGGCTGAACAAGCTGGAATTTAAACAGCTCAGTAGCATCTGCGACTAAGGGGTGAAAGTTTCTCAGCCACCCGACAAGCTACATCCCAAGTCTCTAAAGCACGTAGACTTTTGTGTTTATTGGTGACGACTTCAATTTTAAGGAATCCAAAATAACCCTTTTTAAAATGTGTCCAAACCCTGCTGGAATGCTGCCCAATTACGCTTGGTTGTATGTGTTCTCAATACTGACAGAAAATTGAGAAAGTACAGTCTCATTTTACAAGACTTTTCACGTTAGACCTATCATATAACTCATGGAAACTGTAATTTTTTTGGTTAAAGCGAACTAAATTTAACCCTGAGCTACCTTTCAAAATTTATACCATAAAGCTACGGTGGATTATGATATTTTGAAATTTGCAAAAAAGGTAATTGTAGACTTTGAAATCAGGATTTTGTACCAGAGATATCGGAAACAATAAGTAACTTAAGGTAAACTTTCCTTATCACATGCTAAAAGAGCCTCTGAGACGAGTTGCAAGTAAACATACGGTCAAGTAAAACGCTTGCTCAAATTAAACCTTCCGTAAACTGCTTCATGGACCATTTCAAAGTTTCTCACATGAAACGACAGGAACAAAGCTACGTTTGACGTAAGGTCATCTAACATCTAACAGTGTGAATAAATAACCGAGTGGCCATGTCACAAGCCATAAATATTTATCCCTTGAATAGTCTCTGTAATTTCATATGTTTCATGCTGCAGTTCCAACATTGTGCTTTGTTCGTCTTCTTTTGTTTTATAGTTCATAATCCCCTTTTACTGTTAAAATACACTGTTTCTTGAGTTTTCTTTCAGCCTCCTTGTATACTGATGGCGTTGCATACACTTGTCTTTAGACGACCCAATAAAACCTAATAAAACTGGAAAATGCTCGAGTGGAGAATCAGAAACAATCGGAAACCAAGGGACACACTGCACCGAGAATGGGACACAGACGTCAAAACGGTGAATGGGAACAGCAAACAACTGGAAAGTATTGCCCAGGACAGAGTTTGATGGAGATCGCTGGTGAGCGGCCTATGCTCCTATGTGGGGAGTTACAGACGTAAGTACGTATTTCGATTTGGTGAGCACCCCTCGTATTATCCATAAAAGAAAACAGACTAGTGGTTAGTCGCTTCTTATTTAGATCGTGGAACAGAACAATTGGTGCAAGAGGTTGTCTTTTTCAAGTAAACAAAGTTCTTCAACATTCGACGTAAAATATTAGTGAATCTAATGAATGTACAAAGTAGGAACAGGAATGAGTACTTCAGCTGCCATGCTTAGATATGAATAAGATGTTTGTTGCCAACTCTCTACTAAATGAAAGAAGTTGTTACAAGTACACACGGAAGACGCGATTGTGAACTCAGTCTGATGAAAAGCGAACGTCAGTTTCCAAACTAGTTACCAGTGTACGCAAGAAACTTTTGTCAGTGAAGGCGTGAATGGATAGCATCATCGTAAGAAGAGCAGATGAAATGATGGATAAAGGTGACGTTCGACATAAGTGCTAGATGGGACATGTAAACACAATACGCGATACACGAACCAATTCGAATAAAGAATTCCCTAGCCCAAACTTGCCACTAAATTAATCAGCTGATGTGGTCAGTCTGGATGTGACAATATCAGCCCTGGAGAACTGATAGCCAGACCTCAAGAAGGCCATCAAGAAGATGACGTTTTCCAAAGTGCCTTCAGTTAAATCCAAGGAGTAAGACGTATTTTTCTGGAGGGAAAAGTGATATGTTAAACCAGCCAAAAGTGGTTTAATAAGAATGTCAACCGATGATAATCAGAAGTGATCAAAGGACACGTATTTTATTGACTAAGAAATGCATTAATTTCCTAGAAGATAGTTGGATATATATTTATGGGTATCTGTGCACTTTATTCAATCTCTCTCGTTGCACATCATGTACCAGTATAGGATTTTGGACACCGTCCGTCACAACAGCAAGCTGTACATGACGAAGTAGTAATTCAACGAAAGATTCATATGGCAGTGAAATTGGTCTCTCTGGGAAAGTTGAAAAATTCAAAACTTATCCTCCCTAAAACCTCTACAAGTTGTGCACTAGATTCCAAACCACTCACTTTAGTCTTCTGAAACACCGACACTTGAAACAACATCCAACTGTTCAAGATTCTCTCTTCATCTGACGCCAATATGATAATTGGAAACCGAATCGATGGGCTAACTAAAAATAATGAAAATGATACAATTTTGTACGAATAGAACTATATGGTTACGGACGAAGGTATTATATATGGAATTCAAATTAATTACGGAAAGAAGCACAAGGAAATCATCAGTTAGTATGAATATCACATCACACCATTCTCACTTAATTCAGTTACATCGCGACCATAAACGTAAATCACCTACATTGGTAGGCTACATGTAAATCTTAAAACAAGAACACTATTCATGTTCTATTTTCAAATGAGTGTTATCATGTTTTCCTTTCACCTCATTTTCAGACATCTGTGGACAGTAGCTCTGTGCAATAATAAACCATTTTACACATTTGTCTTTTTTCTGCTAGCTTTCGTGAAATGTCATAGTTATTTCACGTTGTTTGTTTTTCCTTCTTTTGCGGTCAGTGTTCCCTCCGAACACTCAAGAAAGAAACTATGTCAAGATAAATTATTTAAACCTAATTTCTGAACAACTTTTGTTGGTATTCCTATCTTTCAGTTCGTACAACTCCCATCATGACTGTGAAACATCGTTCGGAGAGTTCATATACAAATATGCATGTCGTACCGACTATGGTACGAAGAAATGTACATGCTTCTTCCTTGAAATCTTTTCGCTGCTCTACTAAGTCCCTAACTTACACGATGCACATACTTTTTCCGATAACTCATGGATAATTTGGTTCGAGTCACTATCACAAGATTCAAGTGAATAGGTAATATGGTCCTGAATTTCCTTATACCCTAACTCATGGAATTATTCTGAACCCTACAAACGTCCAGAAATTTACAGCTAACAAGTATCATTCTGTGAAATTTTTCACACTTTGTTCTCAATGTTGAACTCATTATATTTACCTACACCTTCACAAGCATTGTTATTATTTTCGTATATATGTATTTTGGCTCACCATAAATGTCCCACATTATATTCTTTTAAGTAATCAAACGTAGCAACGGAGAAAAATGGATTGTGCATAGTTGTCCAGCTATTACAAAGGCTATTCAATAGGGTTGTTGCAACGACATTAAAGCATTGGCCGAAATCAATAATGGAAACACTTCTAGTTTACTGACTTATGACCTAAACTATTGGTTCATATTGTGGGATTTAATTTGTCCTACAGATATTCTACTAGAACTGTAAACGCGATACTGGCGACCACATAGTCCATGTAAAAGCTATAGCCAAAGCAAGGACAACTTGTCTTTAGACTTTATCTGTTTCTAAACGTAAACACAATTAGACTAGTACAGTAACTAAAGGAATTGTAGTCATTAAACGAAACTTACCAACATGCCAGCCGGTATTGCGTGTCCTATCGAAATGAACAAAAGTCGTGAGTTATATCAGTATAATATGGTAATAACGTTCGTCCATTTGTAGGCCACATGCAACAGCGATAGTCAACGGACACATCAGACTAAAGTGCTGTGGTGGAAAACGTTTGAGTTTTATTTTTTGGGTTCACTTGTAATTTCTTTGGTTTTCTTTGGTTTTGTGATGATTTTTCGGAGCATCATACCTCGGTCAATGTGCCACTTGAACATTTGGCTTCGCTACACCAACAGTGAGCTGAATGACTGATTTCCAATCAGGTATATGTACTTTTTCCGAGAATTTTCGTTGGGAACAATATATCTTGTGCGTTAAAAACCTGCGCACAAGCAACCATTTTTCAGTCCACTAAGTACGAGAAAAAGAGAAACCGTCAACATATGGTTTGCAGTTGGTTTTTACTTTCCCTAGCTTCGTCCCTTGGTCGTGGTCGAACAGGTTATCCATCTTCTCTTTTCCCTTACTGTTTGTCTACTTAGGCTTTATGGCGTTTTGCATTCTTTAAGACAGATGAAAAGTGATTATTCAGAATAAAACGGCGAGTTCAATTTTTAGATTCAGGGCGGATCAAGGTCCGTGATAACTCTCTAGTTATCACCAAACTAAAGGACTAATCGGATCTCCATTGCAGCCTTCGAGACAATAACAACAGAATGTTTTTAGAGCGTTACATGGCCACTTTTAGCTTACAAGGATCTGATCATCATTGGCGTTCATATCGAATTGCCTTGCTGTTCTTCTGTTTCTCTCTTTTCTTTCTTCAGCATCTTGCCCTGAAAGCACAGCTGTGGAACTTCCGAAGTCTGGAACAAACTTGACGTACGCGTCTCCTCAAGGTCATGATCTACACCAAGCGCTCTACGAGTTTACTTTGTGACAACTATACACCTAAGAAGTTGGGAAGCATGCTGTGCGCCAACAAATGTTGTAATTTATAGATGATGTCTGTAAAAATGGCCTGTACCTGCTCATGCAGAAATATTTTATTATTATTATTACAAAGCTCGTTTGAGCCATAGATTTAAAAAACGTGGGTCGACTGAGATCACTGTCTGTGACTTTCACCAGTACCATAAAGGTGGAAAGTGATAATTACTCATTACCTTGAGTCCGTTAGTAACGTGTCTGTGTTTTGATATCTCTTCTTACAAGTGACTCAAAAATAGCTTTATATGCTATACAAAAGGAAGTAGCCCAGTCTGATTGTACAAACTATAGATCATTAGGTTTACGTTCAGAAAAAATGCTGAAATTTCAGTCGTGACAATACTTTTTTGAGGAATCAGAGGTGGTGCCGCATATTGGTACTGTAACAAAAAGAAACTTTTGCACGAATACACTGAGGGAAGACAAGCATGTTGAAGGTGTCCAAAATGTCCTTTGACGTAGTCTTCAAAATCCTGAGAGTTACAGAATATTTTATCAGATCATTGCTGAATAGAAGCTTTGCAGTAACCTGCTTCCAGAAATTGCTAAAACCCAAGTTAGATCTATAAATACCCGTGTTTTCTGTACATAAACTAATCTTAAAGTAAAGTGTTTACTCACGATTCGCTCATTCTTACTGGTGTCACAGCTGAAGTGTAATAAGTTATAGTAACGGATAGAAAGACATGTTAGACGTATTAGTACCAAGACTCATTGAAGTGCTGATGCCCACCTATGCTAATTGACACATATTGTTAACCTTAATATATGACGGTAAAAACCAAATAATAGTTTTTAAGTCAGACGTCAGACAATTCAGACTCATTTGATCCCAGACCGTCTAATAAATCGATCCTTTTTATCGAACTACCGATAGTGAAGTTGCACCAGTTGTATACGGATCACTAACCCTTGTCAGTGATTCATTTTGTTGTGTCCCAGCTTTTATTCAATATGTGTTTGTTTATCGTTTTCGCAATAACTGTATAAATTTACAATTTACAAAGAGATTGTGATTGATGACTGTATGAATAATGAGCTATTCTGATTATAGCCCTGCTAAAAGTAAGTGAGGCCGTACAGTAAATAATTCAAGAAATTCATCGGCAGGTAATTTCTTCCAAGGCGTGTGTCTCGCTCGTAATGCTGATTTTGTGGTGTGACGTCTTTTAGATATCACAGAGCTAACACCTTGTTTTTGGGTTCCGGATATTCAAAAAAAGACGTGGGTGATGGTGTGAAGCTCTTGACTGACTGACTTTAAACTGACAGTTGATGTCTCTTTTTCCAGTGCCCTGAAAGATTATCTAATCTTCATTCCAAAGCCCTTTACATATTTGCTTAATATCTATAGATTTCTTCACATCCAACAGCATGTTTTCAGATGGATCACTTATGCATCACGAGTTTTATAACTGCCCATCATAACGTGTATAGTACAGTGGCTGAGTGAATATACTTTAGTGACAATCATTAAGGATCCTAAACAATTGCTCTTGTGGACTATTTACATTGTTGAACAGTCAACATTAAGGATGTATGTGTTTTCATGTGACGAACAGCACATGTAGAAACCATTGGTCTCTTTGTGCTGTGGTGAGCAGATCGATCAGTTAATCTCCCACTGAAAGGCGTATAAATGATCAGATCAACTAACTTTCAGTTGACTGCATCTACCTAATCAATAGAATGGTCAAATCAGTCGTTTCTATCTTATCGTGTTGCCAGTGTTACTGTACATTATAAAGTTTGATGGTTTGTAATTCCATTCACGACTGTTTATTCTTCCAGGTCCCTCGTACGATCACAACTAGACAAAAAGTTTGTATGCTTGTTATGTCCATCTAAATATCATCTACAATTAATGGGAAAATATTTGTTTCGGAAATTTTGTTAACTGCGGATTGAGGTTTGAGCAGAAATGAGTTGTCTCATACGTGTCACCTCTTGAAGGTTCGCGTCAACCCGCGACTTACGAGTTCGTCATAAATGCTTGGTCTTGCTGTTGATGGGTTTTCTGGGGTCTCAGCTAACGGGCGTACGGGGCTTGTAACATTCTGTATACTGCTTCTGGCATGGGTTGTTGGATTTACTATACGTCTTTTCTCAGTTATACGTTTTGAAAGTGTCATCCATGAGTTCGATCCTTGGTTTAATTACCGAGCCACCAAGCAGATGGTCGAAAATAGTTTCGAGAACTTTTACAATTGGTTTGACAGCACTGCGTGGTACCCACTTGGGAGGATTGTTGGAGGCACTGTCTATCCTGGTTTAATGGTTACTTCAGGTTTGTTCAGTATTGGGATTTACCATCGAACTTTAGGTTTTATTCACTACATGTGTCACCTTTTGAGTTTTCCGGTTCACATTCGTGAAGTTTGTGTTTTCCTCGCCCCTGTATTCAGTGGCATGACTGCCATTGCGACTTATTTTTTCACGAAGGAAATATGGAATGAAGGAGCGGGTTTGTTTGCTGCTTGCTTCATCGCCATCGGTAATCGATGTTTTATATAATTATTCCACTTTTCATTAGCTCCCGGATATATAAGTCGTTCAACCGCCGGCAGTTATGATAATGAGGGAATCGCAATTTTCGCACTGATGTTTACGTACTACTTGTGGATTAAAGCTGTCAAAACAGGAAAAGTTCTTTGGGCCGCGTTTTGTGCTGTTGCATATTTTTACATGGTATCTGCTTGGGGTGGTTATGTGTTCATTATAAACCTCATTCCATTACACATTTTTGTACTACTAATCATGCAGAGATATAGCGCGAAACTGTACGTGGCTTACACAACCTTCTTCATCTTGGGTTTAATAATGTCGATGCAAATACCATTTGTTGGTTTTCAACCACTACGCACTAGTGAACATATGGCATCAATAGGAGTGTTCGCACTTCTTCAAGTAAGTACATAATTCTAAAGTGTTCTATTTTGGTTTAAAAATCTCAGCTACATTTGTTAAACCAACCCTTGTTTCTAATGAAATATTAGATCAGCGTTGTCGTGTCTTATATCGACAAAAGAAAAGAATTCCGAGTTTACAAGCTGATTTTCCATCTATGAAAGTCTTGGTTGGTGTAGTGTAATGCATTACTTATCTTTTGAAAACACCAGCTTTGGTACTTGACACCGCAAAGAACATGCACCACACAAGTGAAAAGAATGTTAGTCAGAAAATTGTGGTTCAATCGATCATATAGAGGATGGAAATCTGACAATGAAATGTATAGTTTGGTTTAAACTGCAGCCAAGACAGACTTCTTTCGATTAAGAAAGCTCTTTTCACCATTGTGAAGAGTATAAATCTACAGTAGAATTTCCATTGGATTCTGTTCTTAGCCATATTTAATAACATTCCAAGCTACAGAGTTGCATTATCTTCAGGACCCCGACTAGAGAGTTGCGGTGGATTGACATATAAAAGTTTTATACAGCTATCTCCCATGCCATAGAGCTACATCGTAGACTGACCACTTTTCCATCTTTCTTACCCAGTCCCAATATCTGGAAATAGTGCATAGTGTAAGAGCAACTGGCCTGATGTCGGTAAAGCGTGATTAAATCACTAAGGCTGGTTTTTCAATTCGGTAATGTCTATTAAATTGTTTTCACTGAGCCTAAACATAATTTTATTTGCTTATTTATTTGAACACATATTGGTATAAAAGGGCACCGAATATATATGCGCCACACAAGTCACTTGATTTGTGTGTGGATTGTGATACTGCTCGGGTGCCCAAACCGAAACAGGTGGTTTTCTTAGGGGGCCACACCCAGAGCCTTCAATCTGAAGGTCTAATCCACAATGCAGTGGAGCGACGCTAGGAGATGAAGTCACATGGTAGCCGATGACCAATAATAGGTTCATACGTCACTTGTTCCCTCAGGATTCTGGAGCCCATGTACACCATTTGCTTGGAATCAGGGTTTTGAAACTCCTCTAGGTGGACCTCCTATTCCACCAACCCGGTTAAAGCGCTGTACACTGCTCTTGCCAACTCGTTATATACTTGGCCTGATTCACGACAGGGTCGGATATAGTTCAGATCTGCGTAAACCACCTTGGGTTTCACTATATGTACATAGCCGTCATCTGTCACACTACATTCACACACATAAGTACTGGAATTCACGAATTGGCACAAAAGGAGAGCAGAGGTACAGACTCCTATCTTGCAGAAGTAATTGGAATTCGGAGAGTAGAAATGCATAGCGTAGTTGCAAACAGTAGTAGCCAAGTTGATTAAGTGTAATTTTGATAATCTTTGTATCATTATTCAGCAAGATAATCATTATATCACAGTCGAACTTGGTAACCATACGGCATTACGGCACTATATTACGTGGATCAGGTTTCTTGTGGTTGTTCTATTCCAGTACCTAATTAGTTTCAGTACTTACGGAAGTGTAAAACCTACTTGCGTCTAATAATAGAAATAATAGTATATGTGCAAAATCTCAATGAGTAGAAAATTGAATTTCTGACTATTGGTGACGATCCAACATGATTTATTCAAATATCCACCCATTTAATTATGTCCAAATCTCACACCACTAACAAACATTGGAATATTCTTAACCATACTCTTCCACATTATATATATCACATTTTCCACTCTCACTAGCATACAAATAAACATAAGTAGGTCCTATACAGAATTACCTCGAGTGAAACGACATAACGTTAACATAATCTGATTTATTTTGGTTTTGATCGTACTTAAAATATTCTGTTTTGTTTCCTCCGTACTATTTAAGATTCTGTTAATTTAACTCATTTCTTCATTCTCTCATGAAGTAGCTTACATCAAGCTTCGTAAAGTCATAAATCCGATTGTCTATTCATTGGGATTTTACAAACCCATTATTGTTTCTATTATTACCAATCTACCCAGTCCTCAATTTATTCGAAATTACCATGTCAAACCTTAGTAATAATACCATTCGCCTTTGTTGAATTAGTTCGGGAAACTTGGTTGAAGGTCAAGACTTTAGTTGTAGGAAATGACCAATTCTTGATACTATCAACAGTCGACTAGCTGATTCAAGAACAAGCTGGTTGGGCTTTGTAATGCTCTATTTTTACAGATCGTGCAACAAACTATTATTAAGCTAACCATATTTCGTTTAGATAGTAGATTTAGATCGTAGACATTTTCATTCCTTACCAGTTGTTTAAAAGTCGTCATATGTGATTTCGATAATTTAATTTCTTATTTCAACTCAATTGTTTTAAAGCAACAGTCGGGTTAGTCATAGCTCTTTGAAATTATCACCATCCCACTTCTCCATACTTCACAACACGAAGAAATTAATAGGTTGGAGGATGAAAACAAAGATCTGAATGCTATGAGGTAACTAAACATGGGGAATGTCGAATGCATCCCGGCCACATTGGTTGATAAACACTCGGACTCACCAAGTAATGTAATATTTTAAGATAGTACTTAAGCTCAACGTTACTTGACGGTTCTACCTTTTATGATCAATGGTACCAGAGAAATCTGAAGTTAATGAATGATGGTAGATATCTGTTGCATGACAAAGTTTTCCTTTTCGAGTATGGTGTATATATCGTTTTACTGTGCAACGGCGTAAAAGCTGCTCAAATAGTATATAATCACCGTTCGTCAGTATGGTGTATTATTTGAGCTAAGTGTAGGGTACTCTGACAGGTTGCCAGGAACTTCTACATGCACACCCTTATTGATATGGTGTTTGAAGTAGATGGGATGTTCACATCTTGGTAGTTGTGTAAAAGATTGTAATAGACAAGATCAATCTTCATGAAGCGAAAACCAGAGTGAAGCATGCGGATATTGTTTACCTTTGGTGTCATTGTAAGATATAGTGCTGTAGATATATAATGCCTTACTGTAAGCTGTTTCACTGTCTAGTAAAACTTAAATTCAAGCTGAGTAATGGAAGCAATGAAACACTAGATAGGTCAAGCTTTCTGCATTCAGCCTTAAACTACACTTTGTGTCGAGGGTGATGGTACTGTTAGGTTACAGAAACCAGAATAGATAACGTTATAAATCTGAAAACTAGTTGTTGAAAGTAGTGCTTTAATCAATCTGCAGTGACTTCACTACTCGAACTAAAGGCTCGATAACTGTGTTCATATATTGGCTCACATTCGATGGCAAAATCGTAACAGATCCTCAGGACCAGCAACGTATGTTTGAATATAATAAGAACCACTTTACTCTCGTGGTGTTATCTTGGAAACTCAGTAATTTCTATAACTATTACTTAGACGTCAAGTGAAACGCCACATATTCATATTTTCAAGCTAGTGAACTCTTGCGCTGAAGAACGGAAGTTAAAAATTATCAGAACAAGATGAAAAAGACGTAACTTGACAGAAAAAATGTAGATTTTAAGATTAAAAGAAAATGCATCTCAAAAATTATAATCTATTTGCAGGGAGAAACTGGAGCCAAAACCTTACATAACCCAGATTAATGTCCAGTGGCTTCATAAATTTATACAGTTGTCTGGTTACTAATTCACTACTACTCAAGTCAGCGATGAAAATTAAAGGCAGATTTCAGCCCAATATTTAAAATAAATAACCTATTAGTCTCAGTTAATCCATATTAAAACCAATGTATGGACTGTCTTTCTTGTCTAACGCTTTGCGCTTGATTTTCATCTACTAGGTCTCAGTTTTAAACTCCGAATGTCTACTTTGGTTCGGGCAACCAGGTAGTACTTCTATTCCTCACAATGTGACTCAAAGACGAGTATCTTAACGTATACTTAGTGAATAATATATAATTTTTCGTCCTGCTAACCCAGGTGCATTTGTTGGTCATATGCGGTTATTTTCTGGTTTTGATCTAGATATAGATATATAAACACTGAATTTCGGCTTGAGAAACAAGACAGTTTTACGTTTTCAGGTAGTTGGTGTATCTGATCCCAATGTATACCAATCCTGAAGTTTATCTTGTATATATAAGGTGGACAGCGATGTAGAGGTATATTATTAGTTGGTTAGAAGTGACGCTACATTCTCAAGTATGGTGATGATGTGTTAAGCAATTTTAATCATCTTATCTAATATTTTGGTCAAAATATCTTGTCTTTATTTGCAGGTTGTTGCTTTTTTCAAATATCTACAAACCCGTGTTCCCTCTGATACGCTGAAGCAATTATTTACATTTGGTGCCATTTTTTCTGCTGGAGTTATATTTGTTGTTGTAGTTGGGCTAACATATGCTGGTGTTATTGCACCATGGAGTGGCAGGTAATAACAAAGAAATTATTATTTTTCTTTACTCGAACTGATGTACGTACGTACAAATTTATACGTTGTTACTGACTGACTGACTTTACACACATAAGCATTGGTACAAGGAGACACCAAACAGATATGCGCTACACAGATATGATTTGTGTGAGGGCTTGGATGCTACCTGGGCAACCAAACCAAAGCAGGCGGTTTTTTAGGGGGCCACACCCCGAGCCTTTAACCTTAAGGTCTAGTCCACAACGCAGTGGAGCAACGTTAGGAGATACAGTCTTATGGTAGCCGGTGACCAACAATAGGTTCACAAGGCATTTGTTCCCTCAGGATCCTGGAGCCCATGTGGACCATTGGAATCAGAGTTTTCCAACTCCTCTAGGTGGTTCCTCCGTATTCATTAAACTGGTTAAAGGGCTGAACGTTCACTTTTCGTCTTCTCAATTTCGTAAACAACACCCACACGCGTAAAGGTAATGAGTAGGACTTCTCTGACAGTGACTGTATACGCGTGGCCATATGAGAGCATTTCGAGAGGGAGAGGTGACTCTCTCCGCTCTCGGTCGTACCAGGGCATTTAGGGGTGGCAGGTAGTAACATTTATCATCTTACAAATAAGTCTCAACGTGAAAGCAGTAAGAAGGGCATCTTCTGCACGAGCTATAAATGCATGGGATTGTAAAGGGATTTCTTGATGGAGAACTAAATTTCCACACCGTTAGGCAGGATATTTGTAGGTTTATTATATACACGCTCCTGAGCTGTAAAATACCCAACATAACTATATGAAATTTCTTAACTCGGTGTTTCCATAGTCATAAATTGTAGTGAAATATTGTTTGATAACATTTGGTTTTTCAGTATTTATTCAACTGCTGTTAACTTTAAACAGAAATCTCAAAAAAAATTATCATCGATTTTAATTCTTATTTAAATTATTCAGGTTTTATTCTCTATGGGATACTGGTTATGCTAAGATACATATTCCAATTATAACATCCGTTTCTGAGCATCAACCAACTTCATGGGCATCTTTCTTTTTTGATCTTCATGTATTAATTGCTACATTTCCAGCTGGTGTTAGACTTTGCTTTAACAATTTAAATGATGAACGTGTTTTTGTTATTCTCTATGCAATATTTGCATCATATTTTGCTGGTGTTATGGTTCGTCTTATGCTTACATTAACACCAATTGTATGTGTGTTTTCTGCTATTGCATTTTCACGTGTCTTTGAATTATTCTTAAATGAACAAGATAATGAAATTAATGTTGCGACAAATCAATCTAATAATGAACAGAATTCTGTTGATAAACGTTTGTATGATAAACCGAACAAGGCAAATAAAAAGGTAATTTAAGGAATCAATAAAAATATTTTCAGTGTAATAATATACATATCTTTATTGACTTCCATTTATTTAAACAATTTTATTTATTTATTTATTGAAACACACAAACGTTGGTACAGGGAGGTACCAAACAGATATGCGCCAAATAAATCATTCGATTTGTGTTAGGGCTTGGATGCTGTCTGGGCGCCCAAACGAAACAGGTGGTTTCCTTAGGGAGCCATACCTAGAGCCTTCGATCTGGAGGTCTAATCCACAATGCAGTGGAGCGGCGTTAGAAGTAGTCACATGGTAGCCGGTGACCAATAATATGTTCATACGTAATTTGTTTCCTTAGGATCCCGGAGCCCATATTCACCATTGGTTTGGAATGAGGGTTTTCTAACTCCCCCAGGTGGATCCTTCATATTCACCAATCCGGTCAAAGCGCCGGACATTGGCTTTTCATCCTATCAATCTCATAAACAACACCCGCGCCATGAGAATACAGTGAGTAGGACTCCCTGTCAGTGGCCGTATGCATGTGGCTATGTGTGAGCATTTGGAGAGGGAGAGCTGAATCTTCCCACTCTCGGTCGTACTAGGGCGTTTGGGGGCTATTTAATTGTCCTTTTTCTGTTTTATCTAGACTGGTTCATTGAATATGCTCATTTTTTAAATATATGGGCATGTTCAATAAACCAGTCTAGATAAAACAGAAAAAGGACAATCAAAATTATTGGGAATAAAGTAAATAATCATCAAGTCTTATATTCAAAGAAGTCTTCTTAACCATTAGGATTGTTTTGGCGTTTATTCGGGCAATGTCCACCAGTAATCTTACAGTGTTTTATACTAAGACTTCTTGTTGTCAGTAAGATTACTCTTACTTACTTATTTACTCCTGTTACTCCTCGTGAAGGAGCATAGGCCGCTCATCCAACCCTGTCCTGGACAATCCTTTCCAGCTCTTTCCAGTTGCTATTCATCCTTTTCATATCTGATTCTATTTCCCGACGTAATGTGTTCTTTGGCCTTCCTCTTTTCCGCTTCCCTTCAGGATTCCAAGTTAGGGCTTGCCTCGTGATGCAGTTTGACGATTTGCGTAATGTATGTCCTATCCATTTCCATCGTCTTTTCCTAATTTCTTCTTCAGCTGGAAGTTGGTTTGTTCTCTCCCACAGAAGGCTATTGCTGATGGTATCCGGCCAATGGATGTTGAGTATCTTGCGTAGGCAGCTATTTATAAATACTTGTACTTTCTTGATGGTGGTTGTTGTAGTTCTCCAAGTTTCAGCTCCATACAGTAGAACTGCCTTGACGTTCGTATTGAAGATTCTCACTTTGATATTGGTTGAAAGTTGTTTTGAGTTCCATATGTTCTTCAATTGTAGGAATGCGACCCTTGCTTTGCCGATCCTCGCCTTTACGTCTGCATCTGAACCTCCTTGTTCATCGATGATGCTTCCCAGGTATGTGAAGGACTCTACATCTTCCAGAGTTTCGCCATCAAGAGTGATTGGATTGCTGTTCTCCGCCTTGAATTTGAGGACCTTGGTTTTCCCTTTGTGTATGCTGAGGCCTACTGATGCAGAGACTGCTGCTACACTGGCTGTCTTCATCTGCATCTGTTCGTGTGTACGTGATAGGAGGGCTAGGTCATCTGCGAAGTCCAAATCGTCTAATTGATTCTGAGTTGTCCATTGTATTCCGTGTTTTCCTTCAGATGTCGAGGTCTTCATAATCCAGTCGACCACCAGAAGAAAGAGGAAGGGAGAGAGTAAACAGCCTTGTCTGACTCCAGTCCTTACTTGGAATGCATCTGTCAGCTGTCCTCCATGCACTACTTTGCACTGTAGTCCGTCGTATGAGTTCCGGATAATGTTGACAATCTTCTCAGGAACTCCGTAGTGTCGAAGAAGTTTCCATAATGTCCTCCTATCTACACTGTCGAATGCCTTTTCATAATCAATGAAGTTGATGTATAGTGATGAGTTCCACTCAACTGATTGTTCGACGATGATCCGTAGTGTTGCAATTTGGTCTGTGCACGACCGATCCTTACGGAATCCAGCTTGTTGATCTCGAAGTTGGGCGTCTACTGCATCCTTCATCCGGTTCAGCAACACTCTGTTGAAGACTTTCCCTGGTATTGACAGTAGTGTAATGCCTCTGTAGTTTTCACATTTGCTCAGATCTCCTTTCTTTGGAATCTTGACGAGGTGTCCTTCTTTCCAGTCCATCGGCACTTGTTCCTCCTCCCAAATCTTTTTGAATAGAAGGTAAGCATGCTTGTGGTTGCTTCGATGTCTGATTTCAGTGCTTCAGCTGGTATGTTGTCGGGTCCTGCTGCTTTCCCGTTCTTGATTTGTCTGACGGCCATTCTAATTTCTTCCGTCGTTGGTGGGTTGACATCTATAGGAAGATCTATGTGTGCTGCTTCGATGTCCGGTGGATTCATTGGAGCCGGCCTATTCAGGAGTTCCTCGAAGTATTCTACCCATCTGTTACGCTGTTGTTGAATTTCGGTGATTGGCTTGCCTTCTTTGTCTTTGACCGGCCTCTCTGGTTTACTGTATTTCCCTGCTAGTTTCTTCGTTGTATCGTAAAGCTGTTTCATATTTCCTTCTCTAGCAGCTTTTTCTGCCGTCGTTGCTAGTTCTTCCACGTATTTCTTCTTGTCGGCTCTAATGCTCCTCTTCACTTGTTTGTTTGCTTCTATGTATTCAGCTTGTGCTTGGACTTTCTCTGCTCGTGTTCGGCTGTTGTTAATTGCTGCCTTCTTGTTCTTCCTTTCTTTGATCTTGTCCAGTGTTTCTATAGAGATCCATTCCTTATGATGGTGTTTCTTTAGGCCCAGAACCTCTTGACACGTTGAAGTTAATGCTTCCTTGATGCCTTTCCAGTTGTCCTCCATAGTAGTTTCTTCTTCTTCAGTAGATCTTGTAAGGCTTGGAACCTGTTGTTGAGAGCTATCTTGAATTCATTGAGTTTGTCAGTATCTCGAAGGAAGGCTGTATTGAACCTTTGTAGTGCTGTTTGTCCACTTGTCCAGTTCTTTTTTAGCTTCAGTTTTAAATTGGCTACAACTAGGTGGTGATCTGAAGCTACGTCAGCACCTCTCCTGGTTCTCACATCTTCCATTGTCCTTCGGAATTTTTTGTTGATGCAAATATGATCTATTTGGTTCTCTGTAGTGTGGTCCGGTGAGATCCATGTAGCCTTGTGTATACGCTTGTGTGGAAATATTGTGCCTCCTATGACCAATTTGTTGAATGCACATAGATTTGCAAATCTTTCTCCATTTTCGTTTCTCTGTCCCAGTCCATGTCGTCCCATAATATCTTCATATCCAGTGTTGTCTATTCCGACTTTGGCATTTAGATCTCCCATCAGAATAGTGAGGTCCTTTCTTGGCATTTCTCAATGATTGACTGCAGCCGCTCGTAGAATTGATCTTTAATGTCGTCGTTGCTATCATTGGTGGGTGCATAACATTGGATAATATTCATTGAGATCCCCTCCTTCTTTGTTTTGAATGATGCTTTGATGATTCTGGATCCGTGAGACTCCCATCCTACAAGTGCATTTCGTGCTACTTTGGACAGCATAAGAGCGACTCCCTGAGTGTGTGGAGCATTTTCCTCTTCGTGACCGGAGTATAGCAGCATCTCTCCCGTATTTAGCCTTGGGTCCAGTGGGTTTCGCTGATTCCCAGTACTGCTAAGTTGTATCTCCTCATTTCCATTGCTATTTGACTGGTCTTCCCGGTTTCCCACATTGTTCGAACGTTCCATGTACCTATAAAAATTTTTGCTCTGGTTGTTAGAAGGGGCATCGGCCTCGTGGCTTCCGAAGGAACTCGGCTTTCACCATGAAGCGTCATAATTCTTCTAAATGAAGACCTTCTAACTCCCAGGGCAGAGTTAAAATGGTTTGAATTATTTTTTCTGGTAAGCGTTTTTTTTAGCGAGTTAGTTTTCTACGGGATGGGGACGCTAACCCCATGCCCAACCCTCCTCCTTTACCCGGGCTTGGGACCGGCAGTAACTCTAGAAGAGCTACAAGCGGAGTTTGTCAGTAAGATGGTATACATAAAACAGTTAAACCTTCAAAATTGACACTTAAACCAGCAATCCCTAGATCAAGTTTCATTTATTATTCATTTATTTAAACACATAAATATTGGTACGAAGGGGCATCGAATACATATGCGCCACACATGGCACTTGATTTGTGTGTGAGCTGTGATACTGCCCGGGTGCCCAATCTTAAGCAGGTTAGAAAGTGAATACATCTGCTCCTCTGTCATTTCACTAGGGGTCTTTACGATTCTTAACCAGAAAGCTTACACTTTCGCACAGGGCTTAGGTGATAATTGTTGACATCATTTGCGAATGCTGTCTAATTTTTCTAATTGTTCCTCAGACCACTTTTACGTTAACCAGCACATCATAATAGGCGGTAAACAGACATATCTAATACATGCCCCCAAACTCCCTGGTACGGCCGAGAGTGGGGAGAGTCCGCTCTCCCTCTCGAAATGCTCTCACATGGTCACGCTTATATAGCCTCTGCCAGGGAAGTCCTACTCACTGCCTTCTCGTGGCGGGGGTGTTGTTTACAAAAATGACAGGTCGAAAAGCGAATGTCCGACGCTTTAACCGGATTCCAAACCAATGGTGCATATGTGCTCCAGTATCCTGCGGGAACAAATGGCGTATGAACCAATTGTTGGTCATCGGCTTCCATGGAATCGCATCTCCTGACGATGCTCCACTGCCTTGTGGATCAGACCTTCAGGTGGAAGGCTAAGGGAGTGGCCCCCTAAGAAAACAACCTGCTTCGGTTTGCGCACCCAGGCAGTATCACACCCCTCACACATATCGAATGAGATTTGTGTGGCGCACGTGTGTTTGGTGCCTCCTTTTACCAATATCTATGTGTTAAAATAAATAAAAATAAATAAACCGCGAGTGTTACAAATCTCATGCTGTATTTGAGAACATTAATTGTTGGCTCATTTACTACCTGTTACTAATATTTTATGGGTACTGTACTCATCCTCAGTATCAAGTTGTTTCTAAGATAAACTATTCTAATTCTGCGTGAAGTATTTTTCTGATGGACATAATGAGTACTAATTTTCTTGTTATGAATAATGAGCGTTTGGTGTTTTAAGAAAAGTATACCACATCTCGGTGTATGTACCCTTTCATATTATTAGGTGAACTATCCTAGTCAAGACACGCCAACAAGTACCACCATTGGTAGTCAGTCAAAGCAACAATCATCAGGAAACAATGGGAGTAATATGCGTGCAGTCGCCTACGTTTTGATTATATTCATTCTATATCTGTTTGTTTCACATTGTGTTTGGGTGTCATCTAATGCTTATTCAAGCCCGTCTATTGTATTGGCTTCATATGGTAAAGATGGATCTCGATATATCCTGGATGATTTCCGGTAAGCAATGTCACCAACATCTTTTATATGTATAGCTCTGTTATTTAGTCCACTTATTTTACCAGAGTTAATTATGCAAGTAAGCTTATCTGTTAATAATAAAATACTTTGTTTTCATATATCGTTTAACCTAACGATCTGATGTAAAAGAATATAGTGAATTTCTAAACCCACCACATATCCCACTGATCAATGTAACGAAGCTTTTCGTATCCGTTTGAAAACTTCATTAGATGGTGGTTGGAGGTAGTCAACAGGAAACCCTGGACCCGGGTTTCGTGCTACTTGGCACTCGTCAGCAAGGTGTATCCGTAATCTTGAGGGAACTGGTGTTCCCTGGCAGATTCGATCTCATGTCACCCAGCTTCACAGTCAGAGACGTTACCACTGAGCTATCCGAGCCACCACCATTTAATCTCAATACATAGTCCCCGCAGTGTCGAGTCACCTAGACTGGTGGCCACATTGCAACATGATCGATAGCATTCGATCTGCACTAATAAGGACTAGACAAGCATGACATTGATCACTACCCAGTGATCAATCAATTGTGAAAACTTCATCATTAGACACCAAGTTGAGGTTCATTATTTTAAAAGTGCAAGGGACAGTCAACTAGCACTACTGGGATCAAATGGATGCAACAGAAAATATTACAACTCATTTCACAAAGTGCCTAAAAGCAGTCACTACGATCACGCCGAAATTTCAAAAATAAAATTTTATTCAATAGCTTATACTACCTAAAAACTATCCAGTAAGTATTTTGTCAACATTAATTTCTTATCCAAGCTAACATACATAAAGACGAGCTACATATCATCATACAGTAGTGCATTGTATTGTCTTCTTTCGGGATAATTGTTGGTTATTTCTACCGAGATGCATTCTAATATGATTAGAATTTCAACTAATCGATGTCGCTCACATAAAAACAATAGAATATGTCTGGATTTTTGATGTCTTTCAATAGAAACACTAATGGTTTAATAAATAGTTGAGCGATCGTGAACTACAATCCATTAACAGATAAATCTATACATACTAGCTTCTATTATTTTTTTTGTGTTTTTCCATGGGTAGCTCCTAGTTTCAAGTAAAAAGTGTTTCAATCATTATAATTCGTTTGTATCAATTTTATCGTTATTTTTATTTAAACACATAAACATTGGTTCAAGGAGGCACCAAATAGATATGCGCCACACAAATCATTTGATTTGTGTGAGGGCGCCGAAACCGAAGCAGGTGGTTTTCTCAGGAGGCCACACCCCGAGCCTTTGACCTATAGGTCTAATCCACAAGACAGTGGAACGACGTTAGGAGATGCAGTTCCATGGTAGCTGGTGACTGACAATGGGTTCATACGCCATTTGTTCTTTCAGGATCCTGTAGTCCATGTTCACCATTGGTTTGGAATCAGGGTTTTCCAACTCTCCTAGGTGGGATCTCCGTGTCCACGAACCTAGTTAAAGCGCTGAACATCCTCTTAATTTTGCACACACACAAGAATGCAGTGAGTAGGACTTCCCTGTCAGTGGTTATGTACAAGTGGCCACTTGAGAGTATTTGGAAATGGAGAGCTGACTCTTCCGACACTCGGCCGTACCAGGGCATTTGAGTCGAATTTTATCGTTGAATTATAGGATATAATTTAAAGTTATTCAGATCGTGTTGTTGATAACAGGTCTTCATTACAGCTTCACAATGAAATATAACTTTTTTAAATAATCCGTTATTCAACAATAAAACTTCACAAAAGAACATTTAATGATAAATCTTATAACATTGTAGTACGCTTGAATT
Organism: Schistosoma mattheei; assembly: GCA_944470405.2. Taxonomy (NCBI): domain Eukaryota; kingdom Metazoa; phylum Platyhelminthes; class Trematoda; order Strigeidida; family Schistosomatidae; genus Schistosoma; species Schistosoma mattheei. The sequence continues at coordinate 6,172,274 of OX103948.1, read as the reverse complement.
TTTTAATTTTGACTTGTAATCCATTTATGTACTTACTTCGAAATCTGTGGGGATCGTTCGTTTAATTAATCCCTAAATGAATAATACCTTTTTTGCAACTAGTGATTTTAACATAATTTTAAAGTTCCACAAGTTGAAATCATGAGCCAATTGAAGCTAGACCACCATGGAAAACCTGGAAGCACTGGACGGCCGTTTCGTCCTAGTATGGGACTCCTCAGCAGTGCGCATCCACGGACCCGCCCCCGCGGGGTTCGAACCCAGGACCTACTGGCTTCGCGCGCGAGCACTTAACCATTAGACCACTGAGCCTGCTGGCATCCAACGGTGTTAATGTCTAACTTCAACCAATCCACGAAGTTGCGCCACCGTACACCATTGCCTTCAGTCAGTCCCATACTAGGACGAAACGGCCGTCCAGTGCTTCCAGGTTTTCCATGGTGGTCTAGGTTCAATTGGCTCATGATTACAACTTGTGTAGTTTCTAAAAATCTCCACAAAACCCATTCTGATAATAATTTTAAAGTGTTATATTATTCTAAAAGGTATAGTTAACTTTAAGGCTAATCAAAATTTTGCACATAGGCGGGTACATTTTAAAATTTGATTGAAACTTTTGGTAATTTTCTATTCATGAATTCATCTATTACATTTTATAACTACCAAAATAGTAAAGTGAAAAAAGGGAACTAATTAGTTACGTAGAAGTTGTATTCACTATGTAGAGACACTTAATGATACTTAATACTACTTGGTTGTGTAAACAATATTTAGAGCTTACCTTTCACTCTTTGATGTTCAAGTACCGAACAATCCAACAGATATATATTTTTTTAATCGTCAACAATAATAAATTTTTTCTCTTATATTATTAGTGAGGCTTATTTCTGGTTATGGCAAAATACAAAAGAAAATGCTCGAGTTATGTCATGGTGGGATTATGGATATCAAATAGCAGGAATGGGTAACCGCACTACTCTAGTTGATAATAACACATGGAATAATAGTCATATCGCATTAGTTGGTAAAGCTATGGCATCAAATGAATCAGAAGCCTATAAAGTAAGTTGAATAATTAAACTCAATTTTTTCTTTCTGTTTGGTGGATCTATTCAACATGATCACATTTTGGGTGAAAGAATTATGCAAAAATATACTGTTGAATGTAAATAATAAATTTGTGTTGTTGACAATTAATCAGTTGTTGTTTTTTTGTCTCGTTTTAATAGGCCATTAAGAACTTAGTACAGGTCAACTACCTTATCGTCTAGTGTAAAATTTCATATCACTGCTGTACTTCGAATTCCTTCTATCGAATCCAGAAATTATAAATACTGTGATAAATATCACATTCACTAGTCTTTTATCTTCTATTTTCAATCGATTCTCGGTGAAATATCTTTTTCATTATTCATCGATAGATATTACAATCTTATCATCATATTAGTTAATCGTTTAAGAGAGATTTCGTATTCAAAATTTACAAATGCTCTTGACCGATGCATAATAAGTTAGTTATTTAAATATCTAGAAATATTTAAGATCTGTTTTTTGCCAAATATATCATAATTTAAACGTCTATGACTAAGACGATTGTTGTTTTTCACTTCCATAGTTCTTCAAAAACTGTACGAGTCCATAATTTCAAGAAGCACTTTGTCCATATTAATCAAATCTTTAGTCATGAATTCACATGCTGTGCTGGTTTTATTATGTGTGAATAATACCATTTTTCTTTTACTTCTTTCCCTGTTACGTGGTTTCCCTTTAGACTATTCAAAGTTTAGATGTGGATTACGTGCTGGTCATATTCGGTGGTTACATTGGTTACAGTGGTGATGATATTAATAAATTCTTATGGATGGTGCGTATTGGTGGCGGTGAACATCCTAATGAAATTCGTGAAAGAGACTTTCTAACTTCAACAGTAAGTTGTTAGCTTTTACATACAGTAAAGACAATCATAATATACGCTACTCTACGTTATTATATATTGTGAAGAATCGTCATATAACAAGCTAGTTGTAAAGTGGAAGCCATATGTGATATTAGTGCTTCTCCCTTTAAGTGAATACTTCAGGTTGACTGATTGGCTGGTTGGCATAAGTAAATTGGTTTAACATACCAAAACATCTTTTAAACATTTGGAAATCCATGAGGACCTTGATTAGTCTGCACCAGATAATAAGTCTGTTTGTCTCCATCAAGTTATGCAAATGGTCGAAACATGGATCTATGCTTCTCTCTCAACAATAGTTGATTAGGTATAAACTTATTCTACTTTACTTACTCTTCTTGTAGCGTAATCCGTCGAGCAGTCATCTCCAAACAACTCTATCTTGAGCTCTCTTTTCTAGTTGTTGCCGAATTCTATTCATGGTCTTAATATCTGCCTCCATTTCCTAAAGTCATGTTTTCTTTGTCCCATCTCTTGCTTTTGCTTCGAAGTTGTGTCTTCTCATGTTTGTGACTGTTTGAATGCCCTTTCGGTCTTCCACACTGTTGGGATATTCTATTTCTCTGCATTTATTGTTGCTCTGACAGTTAGAAGGGTCGTCGGCCTGGTGACTTCTGGCTTCAAATATAAGCCGTTATAACTGTTCCATATGCAGACCCTTCGTCTCTCAGGGAAAAGTTTAATTGCTTCACTCTGGCTGGTGTTTCTTTTAGCGTGGTTCTTTTTTATGAGCTGGAATCGCTAACGCTACCCACAGTCGTTCTTTACCCAGGTTAGGGAATATCAGTAACTCCAGAGGGGCGGTTGCCAGTGTCATAAACTTTTATATACTATATTCTGAACCACTTACTGGTTATAAATTCAATCATGAGATAGTGCAATTATTCATAACTTATTACGTCACCTTATCTTAAAGATGTTACCACAGTAATTCTAACTTTGACAATACTACCCTCTGGGAAAAGTTGAATGTATTTCCGTCGGGCTTGTAGTGATGGTTTTATTGTTTTGCCGTATCATAGGACTCTTTCACTAAAACCCACTGACCCATATTTACTAAGAAAGTTCTAAATTTTAACCCTGCCTGTTTGATCATAATTCAATGGTTATGTTGGTTTTTTGTTTTCTTTTTCTTTTTAGGGTGATTATCGTATAGATAAAAGTGCTTCTGAGACGATGCTTAATTGTTTAATGTATAAATTAAGCTATTATCGGTTTGGTGAAGTTCGTTTAGATATGCGAACACCACTTGGATTTGATCGTACTAGAGGATCTGAAATTGGTCGTAAAATTTTGAATTAGATTACCTAGAGGAAGCTTTTACATCGAAACATTGGCTTGTAAGAATTTATCGTGTACTACCTCCTGAAAATCTACCACATCTATCGCGTACACGTCGTCGGATTCACCATCGAGCTTCAGGGAAATCTCGTCTGAATAACCGTGGCCGACTCAATACACCTAGTAAAGGTTCATCCAAACATTTCACTTAACATATTTCCTGGTATGTTTCATTATTTACATTTATTAAGTATCGCGAATTAGACGATTCTCTAGTTAAATGGCTATCGATTATTAGGGAACTGAAAAGTGATTATTTTCAAAATCACAATCTCGATTGATGCTAAATCATTTATTGTATTCAGTTACTGTCATTTGACTAGTTAACATCTTTTAATGCAACATAGTTTACTGATTAAGTTTCCAATGTAAAGCTTTATAGTGAAACGTATAGAATGAATCCCATTAATAGATATATTGCTCTTTCCAATAAATACACAAACTGAGCTACCAATCATTATGTACTTAAGCATTAACTACCTTAAAGTTAGTCAGATATAAATGTTCTGGCTTTTTTTCCACTCATTAATAAAGAAAGTTTAAATATCTTTACTTTGTCTAATTAATGAACAAACTGAGATCATGAAAATTATATTTTACGAAATTTAGAACATCAATAGTTGAGATCATGAGTCGATTGAAGCTAGACCCCCATGGAAAACCTGGAAGCACTGGACGGCCGATTCGTCATAGTATGGAGCTCCTCAGCAGTACGCATCCACGATCTCGCCTCGCGAGACTCAAACCCAGGACTTATTAGTTTTGCGCGCGAGCGCTTAACCTCTAAACCACTGAACTTGCCGGCATCGAATGTTGTTAATGTCTAATTTCAACTAATCCACGAAATCGATCGACAGATCTACCATTTTCTTCAGTGAGTTACTATCTCACAACAGACCCGGTTGAACTCCACTGGCGGTGGGATCGTGATGCGCACTGCTGAGGAATTCCACAATAGGTTTTTCCGTGGTGGTCCAGCTTCAATTGACTCATAATCTCAACTATTGAAATTACTATAATATGCACGAAAACCCCTTCTGGTATTAGATTTCGAATAATTGAATCAACACACTAGATCATTTTACTCATCATACATTACGTTTTACAATTTACTTTTGTTCAACGAAATACAAAATGGACTACATGGTAAAATAATGAAATGTATTAACTCAAATAGAGAAATTATTATGAAGAGAATAAAAATCTTAAACTTTGTAAAAAGCTTTTATGATATCAGTTAACATCCCATAACCACACTTAATTAGTAAAAAAAAACGAATAGATGCTACCCAACTACTGAGACGGTAGTAGTTGTATCAAGGTTCTAAATTGGAACATTATTGGTTCAGAATCAAATTAATTAACGGTTATACTAAGCATTCAGTAAATTCTTACTATTGAGAACATATCCTTTTTTAAAATCGTAGTATGCATGAAACTCACGTAAGTTATAGAAGTGATTACTTCAATATGCTACTCATATTACATAATAGTTTCATCTCATAACTATACCATCTGCTCTCATTCATATTTAAATAAGATCACTATCGAATATGAGGAAAAGTACGAAAACAATGATCTAACATATAAACTAAGCTCAGTAGAAACAACAAAGTGAAACGATTGTCCACATAACCTGTATACATTTGCATATACTATACTATATACTACATAAAATTAACTTTTAATTGTTTAATCGATTTCTTGTTCTCTTACAGGTTATACTACATCTAATTAATTTTGTTCAATATTCATTCTCCATATTTTGTTTTCTGATTGTTCTCTCATATATCATTTGTGTATAAAAACCATGTTTGTTTTGGATAAGAATTTATAGAGAAACTATCGAGTGGTATATCATTATGCATGTATCGTGTAAAAAAGGGTCAAAAAATGACCTGTGTTTAATAACCGATGCATAAACTGTGATCTTGTTTGATTTTGTTTGATCGAATTCTTCTTCCAGTCTGTTCCTTTAAGGTTTTTTTCTTGGTTCTCTTGTTTTCTGTTAATCTATTGTATTTTGATGTAACTATTAGCTTCGTCGAATTCTTCGACATCGCTTTCAAATAAATTTGTTTTGATATCACAGGATTGTATGTTTGTGGGTGTGTGTGTTTTGTAAGTATCGATACCAGGGTTTGACTTGATAATTTCAAATAAATTGTGTATTAGGTGGATTGCTTATAATAATAATAATCTATTTCAATAGTTGAGGTCATGAGTCAATCGAGGCTAGATCACCATGGAAAACTTGGACGGCCGTTTCATCCACGATCCCGCCGCCTTGTGACATTCGAACCCAGGACCTATCAGTCTCTCACGCGAACACTTAACCTGTAGACCACTGAGCCGACCGGCATCCAATTGTTTTAATGTTTAACTTCAACCAATCCATCATTGTCTTCAGTGAGTTAATATCTCAGAACAAACTCGGTTGTACTCCACTGGTCACTGCTTCTCATTAGAACTCCAGGAAATACGTCTTGAAGTCAGTCACTAGTGAGCATATGTTGATTAATATCAGAAGGAGTTTTTGTGGATATTAAAGTAATTTTAATAATTGAAATCATGAGTCAATTGAATCTATTTGTTATGTCCTACTGAGTATAAAATTGAATTTTCGACGTGTCATTGCTAATCGTTTCATTAGTGAGCAAGTGAATAAATAACCTAGTTAAGTTCACTTAAGTTCATATAATACAGAGGAAGAAGCGAAAATATTTATTATTACAATTAAAACAATTCGGATCATGCTAATGTCATGTTATTGAAATTAAAGGTGAGACAATGTATGTGTGTGGATGTGAAAAAAATCGGCGTTTGTTGTTACAATGGTTTTGTTTAACCGAACGACGTATTTTCACACTACATGGTTGTTTATGCCTTTTATAGACACTAAGTAATAGGTGGAGTTTGTTTTGTTCAACGTATTGTTGATTATGTAGTACGGGCAATATCGATTTACATTAACAATCAAGCAATTAGTTTTTTAACTAGAAACACGAATAATATGTTTAGGATTCGATATGACTAAAAACCGAATGGTAGTTTACATTCAACTGACGAGTCTCTGGAAAGACGAGGCGCGCGACCTGGATTCCACTGCTACTTTTATCATCCAACTTCACATAAGAAATGCTTGCGACTAATAGCAATATCTAGGCGATCCGCTCATATATCACATGACAAAATAGATTGATAAGTTGCAATCCTTAACGTCAACAACATGAAAATCCAGAGCCTTACAACTGAATCATGAACGGAAATTATTTTCAAACATAAAATGAACTCAATTGCGAAACGCTCTATTCTCTTTCATAGTACCTTAGGTTGTGTTCAATTCCTTCATTCGATCCATGTATATTGGACTGATTACTTAAGTTAACTTAGACTTCACACGGAATAATCGGGATCACTTTATCTCTAACAGGAGACATTAGAAATATTGTATAATAAGCTTGATAGTCGATAATCTAATGTTGCATCCGAGAAATTTCCATTACATCGTATTTTCGATTATAGTCAATTCGAGGTCGATAGTGTTTGAGTTTGAACGAGTAAATGATCTGATAATGTCAACGAAAAACCTTTAAACAACTGAGGCGAGAATTTATTTAAACGGCTGTATATATTTACAGAATCAATCGATGATATACGTATAGTTGTTTTACACCGAGCGAAGTTATTGTTGTTTCATCTTTGTGGTGAGTGGTTTTATTGGCCTACTTATTTGCTATTATTAGAGTACTATTGCGATTATGCTACATACTACTTATATTTGCAAACATATGTAGCATACTTCACACTATCACTTTAAACTTAGCGTGTACGTTGTGTGAACTCATCATCGTATTTAAATTAAAATTATTGTTATTATTGAACATTAAGTTCTGATACATTTGTTGGATTTGTGACTCAGTGATATGGTCAATCAACTCTAAACTATTTAGCAACGAGATTTTTTAATTGATTGATAATATGAAGGGTAAGCAATTAGTCTCCTTGAGTTATCACACAATAAATCTGTCTTAATTTCGTTAACAGATATGTACATGGTTTTAAAATATCTTGGTCATTAATTTTAAATGTACGGAGTATTTGTCCTTAGTCGACCTTATTCTATCCTAATATGTTAGGTATTTCTTTTCTTTGTGACACTGTTCCCGAACTCAAACAAAACTCTCCATTTAAATTTGTTATTATGATTCCGAAAAACAGTAATTGAAAGTAAACGGACTTGTATAAGTATGTTACAAACTGAAACGAACATTGTAAAACTGAGTTACTTTACTCAATATTATTCCAGATCTTATACTACTTGGTTGACAAGTTTTTTATAAGTGAATCAGTTTTGAAGATAATGTATTAAGTAACGTCAATGACTTCTTGTGGCGAGAATATAATTTATGGACTAGCTAATCAAAAGCGTTTGATGGATTTCAAGTACGCGGCGCCGATCTCAATACCTAATGCTCACGTACGATCGGTTCATAGCGGATTTTACAGAAAACGTGATCATTGAGCGGGTACAACAAATGGGAGTATTAGGAAGTTCTGCTAGAATAGAAAAATTTTTCCCCTTGATCCAGATCGAGACTAAAGCAAGTTATAATAATTGTTACGATCCGTATAACAAAAGCACCAGTAACATTGGCTGCCACATTTTCAGATTTCACTGAAGCTTCGGCTGTTAAGTGGTATGAGTATTGTAGAGATATATGCGTAATAAAAATAACAAGCTTACACAACTGGAGTGCACACAAACAATATTGAAGCTATGATGTAGTGGCTGAAAGAATTTTCGCAACATTATCATGGCTCTGGAGGCCATACATATTATTTTCTTTACCCTATGCATCACAAATTTAGAACCTCTGAACCTCTTTCTAACCTTAACAAGTTTTTGAACCATGTAAAAGAAATGCATCCACTGTAATTATTTTTACTCTACACTGACTTTTCTGATTGGCTAATATATCTCAAGATTCGTTCAAAGTTCATCCATAAATTATAGTCTAGCCCTTGATTGCTAGTATATTTTAAAACTAATACCTCTACACAAATCGATTACTGGAAAATGAACAGTTTGATACCTTCTAAGTTCTCATACTGTTCTATTTTTTTCTAAAATGAACCTGGCCCCAGCATGCCAATATCAGTCAGTGTTCTTTGCCGATTTCAAATGTTAAAGATAGTAGTAGGGAACCATGATCTTATGTTTCGTGCTAGATAGCATTCATCAGCATGACAGAGTATTATTTTGCCAATTCATTATTGCATTTAACTTCCTTATTTTCATGTCTAATATCATAGATCAAATCGTTCATCACAGTAGTTGGTAGACGGTCATAATTAGATTAGTTATATCGAACAAAGATCATCACGAATAAATCAATTGAGTCAGTTGGTGAGTTATATGGATTACTGCACGTCCCATTAATCAGCCAGCCTTTTATAATGTGTTTTTCTTCTTGCTTTGTATGGTTAAGATGGCCATACGTGATACACGTGTGTGCTAGCCGAATCAACCTACTGACCATGAAAAGTTAAAGTAGAAAAATGTGCAAAAATCAATAATGATCAGATTAACCTAGAAATAATCTATGGAACTTATAATCTGATGGTTTACCTAATCGATTTTCTTCATGCTTTGTTCGATAAACGGGAAGGTTAATAAACTCTGCTTGATAAAAAGCTACAACTATAAACATTTAAGTTTTTAGTTTAATCCAAACATTTAGGTTATGAGGATGGCTTTATGGTAGAAAATATTTGATTCGTTATCAAGTAAATAAGTAAGTACCTTTACAACTGAACAGTGTGATCAACTGAACTACATTTATCGAATTAATATAATCAGAAAATAGTTTTAAGTAACAACTTACATATGCTAATTTATTTAAACATATTAGCATTGGTATAAAGGGGAACCGAATACATATGCGCCACACAAATCAAATGATTTGTGTGAGGGCGCTCAAACTGAAGCAGGTGGTTTTCTCAGAGGGCTACACCCCCGAGCTTTTGACCTAGAGGGTCTAATCCACAAGGCAGTGGAGCGACGTTAGAAGAAGCAGTTCCATGGTGGCCGGTGACTGACAATAGGTTCATACACCATATGTTCTTTCAGGATCCTGTAGTCCATGTTCACCATTGGTTTGGAATCAGGGTTTTCTAACTCCCCTAGGTGAAATCTCCGTGTCTACCAACCCACCTTAAGCTCTAGACATTCGCTTTTCATCTTCTTAATTTCGCAAACAACACTACAAGAATGCAGTTAGTAGGACTTCCCTGTCAGTGATTATATGCTCGTGGCCATGTGTGAGCATTTGGAGATGGAGAGCTGACTCTTCCCACACTCGGCCGTACCAGGGCATTTTTATTCATACTAATCAGTGGAATATATTAGATCTAATTATTTTCCCGTTTATTTCCCATATATTTTACTGTTGTCTTCAACATGTATGATAACTTTGATCAATGAAATTTGGATAGAAAGTTCTATGTGTTGATTTTTTGACATTCTTAATAGTCAGCCAAGAAAATTAAGTTAAAATTCAAAATTTGGAAATATCGTTTAATCTACCAGTATGAACTTAAATATGTAGTTCTATTTTCAAAACACAATCAGCTCATGAATTCAACGATTAAAAGGTACATGAATAAATAGATGACTAACCCGACCACATCGTACAATAATTAAGAAAGTACAATTATATCCAATACTGGAGATTAACGTAGAAAATACAGGAAAAAAGTAATCACGTTTCAATTACAATAGCTTTGGAACAAAAAGGGCTATAGCAGTGAATCATACATCAAGCGAAAGCTTATTTTTTGTAGAATAGATTAGGGACAAAAATAAATGCCAATGTTTTACAAGCTTTGGATGAAATGAAATAAAGTTCCCAAAAATAGATTCCGTATTTTGTCAAGGCTTCTTGTTTTTCTGTTCACATCATAGCCACTGTTATGACCTTGGGTGTCTGTCTTTTCGATCACACGACTTATCTACCAATCCGAATACGACTTATACGAATCTTCACACTAGGCCAACCAATGACGTTCAACCGGTGTGGGCAGTTTAGCGTCCTTATTGGTCCTATGTCCTACGAGCCCTTCCACTTGAGTACAGAACACAATACCAGCTTCCGAATCAGAGCAGATCGTTTATTTCAGGCATACTTGGTTTATATATCAATCACACAGACCGCAACGTACCATAAAATAGGAAATAATATTTGTACACAAATAAGCCAAAAAGTGGCTGTGAATGTGGGAGGCATTAGTTAATAAACTGAACATAACTTAAGAACCGTAAATCGTACAATAATAAATTATAGGTCAAAATAAAGCTTATCATAAAAGGAATATAAATATACATAGTGTAATTGTTGAGTAGTTATACAATAAGAATATTTATAGAATATTAGTCCATGAATAGTCCTTGGAAATTACCTGTAACTTAATCTTCACCGGATATAACACCTCCCCTTTTTTGAAGCATTAGAGATAATAATGATCCTTAGGATTTATTTTTATTCGATTGGGTTTTCGTCTGATGCGCTGCGACCTCCTTGGGAGTGTTTCACACGTCTCGTTATTATTCGGATCATTTTTAATTTCATTATTCGACTCAGTTAATATATTTATTGGTATATTCGACTTTGTAGCATTTCTGTCTCTCGTTCTTGTCTGGTTGGCTGTATCTGGTTTGCATGTCTCACCCATATCTTTTTCCAACTTTTACTTCGTAGATAACTTTCCCTTTTTTTCGTATTATTATGCCAAACTTCCAAGTTGGCTTTACTCCCGTGAAATCTCTTGTTATTACCGCTTGTCCCACCTTAAACCTTCTGGGCAATGCACCGTGCCGCTTGTTGAATTGCTGTTCCATTCGTTTGTTCTTTCGGAGGTTGGCTCTAAGCTTTGGTTTCATTTGCTCCATAGGTATTCTAATCTTTCTCCCAAAAATTGCTTCTGCTGGGCTTTCTTGATTATTTGTTGTTGGGTTTGGTGTTGCTCGGTATGTTTGTAGAAATCTTTGAATCATCTCGTCTATTTCACCTTCTCCCTCGGCTTTAAGTAGCGCTCTTTTAAATGTATCTACGAACCTCTCGACTAGACCGTTTGACTGTGGATGATATGGGGGTGTCTTTATATGCCTAACAGCGTTGGCGGCGCAGAACTTCGAGAATTCAGCGGAGGTGAACTGTGGTCCATTATCGGATACTAATACATCTGGACACCCAAAACAGCTAAATACTTGTCTCAGTTTTTCAATAGTAGCTTTTGTAGAAAGAGACTTTACGTAGTGGATTTCTGGCCATTTTGAGAAAGCATCAACCATCACTAAGTACTGTTTTCCGTTTATGGGACCGGCGAAATCTACGTGTACTCTTGACCATGGATTTGTTGGTGTCCCCCAACTCTGCATTTCTGTCTTACGAGGGGCTTTGATAGCTTTTGCACACGCGGAACATCTCTCAACATATTCTTTGATCTGAGCGTCAATATTCGGCCAATATACGTATCCACGTGCAAGTGCCTTCATCCTTGCTACCCCTGGGTGTGCGGCATGCAGTTGTGACATCACCTTACGGCGTAAATTTATGGGTACGATTACTCGATTCCCAAACATCAAGCATCCATCCACAAGTGATAGGGAATTCCGACGGTGGGAATACTGTTCAATATTTTTGTCGTCTATATGGGCAGGCCAACCATGTTCGAGGTATCTAATAATCTGCTTCAATTCATCATCTTCTTGAGTATAACGTCTAATGTCTTCACAGGATAACGGTGTTGCTTTTATGGCAACTTGTAGTATATGGTGAATATCATCTTCCAACGATATCGTTGCGATAATAGAATCTTCACTTTCCTGCTTCTGATTAGCAATTAATCGAGATAAAGCATCAGCTTGTCCAAACTTTTCAGTTGATTTATATAGGATTTGGAAATCATAAGCAAGCAACGTAATAGCCCAGCGTTGTAACCGATTCGCTGTATAAGCAGGAATACCTGACTTTGATCCAAATATAGATAAAAGCGGCTTGTGGTCTGTTAAAAGCGTAAATCGACGACCATAAATCATTTTATGAAATTTCTTTACTGCAAAAACTAAAGCTAATCCTTCCTTCTCAATCTGACTATATTTTCGTTCGGCTGAGTTAAGAGTTCGGGATGCATGAGCAATTGGCTTTTCTTTACCATCAGGAAAACGATGACTGATAACGGCTCCAATTCCATAGTTTGAAGCATCGGCGGCTACAATTATTTCAAGCTTTGGATTATAATGAGTCAGCAACAGTTTAGAAGATAAAATCCTTTTTATTTCATCGAAAGAATCTTGGCATTCTTTTGTCCAGTGCCATGTTGTATTAGCCATCAAAAGTTGATTTAATGGTTGTCGCAATTTATACATCTGGGGTACGAACATACTATAATAACCAATCATCCCCAAGAATGAACGAAGGGTTGTAACCTCAGTCGGTCTGGGCATATTTTTGATAGCATTTATATTGTCTGGATCCGGTCGACGACCATCTTTATCAAATATATATCCCAGGTATTTAACAGACTCGAGCAGAAATTCACACTTTTCTTTTTGTAACTGAAACCCAGCTTGTGATATTTTAGTGAGCACCACATCTAACCGACGCATTAATTCCTGCGCGGAAGAGCCAACAACTATAATATCATCCAAATAAACTGCTACACCTTCGATGTTAGACACCATAGTATCCATTATCTGCTGGAAAATTGCTGGAGCTGGCTTAACACCAAACGGTAATCGGTTAAATCGATAAAGTCCACGGTGGGTATTAATGGTTAATAACTCCTTTGAATCTTCGTCAACTTCCACCTGTAAGTAAGCTTCAGACAAATCAAGTTTAGAAAAATAACGTCCACCGTTTAGTTTAATAAATAAATCCTCTGGCAAAGGTAATGGATATGAATGATTTTGTAAAACGTCATTTAATCCTGTTGAAAAGTCTGCACAAAGGCGAATAGCTCCGCTCGCTTTCTGAACTACTACAATTGGTGCTGCCCATGCCGAATAATTAACAGGTTGTATAACACCGAGTTTCTCTAGTCGGTCTAATTCTTTGTCGACTTTGTCAATAGCTGCATATGGAACTTGACGCTTTGGACGGAAAACAGGTTTTACATCCTGTCGTAGGTATAATTTTGCCTTCTCAATTGTGCAGCATCCCAATTTATTCTGGAACAAGTTTTTATGTTTCTGCAAAAGATCTTCTATCGTTACGACTTTCTTGGTTACATGAACTGCGGGTGGATCTCTAGGATTATTTGCGCCTTTCATTGTGCATATTTCATTTAATGGTACATCCCATAAATTTAGTTTATCTATCCAGTCTATACCAATAAGGTCTAACTCATGTCTGTTCGTTAAGTAGCAATTTCCTGTAAAGTAATTACCTCGGAATTTAACAGAGCATTTTATCATTCCCACAAGTTTCAATATATCTCCGGACGCATTCCGTGCAGTGTGCTCTGTTGGTAATACTTTCGGACACCCAATTAAATACCACGTTCGTTTCGAGATTAGTGTGATATCTGACGCTGTGTCCAATTGCAATCGAATATAAACACCATTAACAATTAATTCCACATATCTTCTTTTATTCGCTACGCTTAGAGCCAGTGTAGAATATACGCTGTTTATATACTTATTTTCGTACTGGTGCGGACGTCTGGTTCGTTTTGATCTTAAACTTTCTCTAGTTCGGCAGACTAATTCTTTGTGGCCAACTTTATTGCATATAGTGCATCTATGATTTCTAAACCGGCAAAATCTTGAGAAATGCCACGCACCACAATACCAACATTTAGTTGCAGGTTTAGGAGTTTTCGAGTGATATTTATGACTTTTGGTACTATTTTGTCTTTGACCTGTCTTAACAGCATGAACAGAATTCGATGGCACAGCACTTTTGGTTTCCAGCATAGCTGTATCTTGTTTTAGGTTTATTAATCGTTGACATTCAGTGGTGATAGTTTGTAACGTCATTTCATCATCATGTTCCATACGGGATAACAACTTCATGCGAAAGTCAGCATCAACAGGAGAGTTCAGACCAGAAATGAATAATAAGCATTTAAATTGATCACTGGTTAATACATTTAATTTAAATCGTTCTGCTTGTAAATTTACTCTTCCGGCGTACGTAGTATAATCTTCATCAGCCCTTTAGTCAGCTGTAGACAGTTATACCGGATACGGAATAAAGACGACTGTTCACAAAACATTTTATTTAGGATGTTAACAGTTTCATCGAAATTAACTTCTCGTGGATGTTTAGGCAGAATATGGTTTTTATACTTTTGATGCTCATTAGGACCAAGTTTCTGTAATAGCAGCCGACTTTCTTTGCATCATCTATAGCAGCAAATTCAACTCGGAAAATATCTTCAATTCTGCCAAACCATGCTTCAAAAGTGTGACCATTGTCTGCATCAAATATAAATTCTGAAACTGGATTAAGGTATGACTCGATACTTTTATGTTCTGGAATCTCTTGTTGGATAGATAGTTTCCCCAAAAGTGTTTCCAAGAGTCTCTGTTGAGAAGCTAACATCTGCTGCTGCTGTTGTTGATATTGTTGCTGCTGTTGTTGTAATAATAACTGCAACTGTTCTAAGGAAATCGACATTTTTTTTTGCCAATAATATTAGCTCCAAAAATCACCGGCAATTATAACAGCTAATTTATTTCCAAAATCTGAGTCACCACTTGTTGTATTGTTATTATTTTTTTGTTGCCAAAATCCCCGTCGCCAATTGTTATGACCTTGGGTGTCTGTCTTTTCTATCACACGACTTATCTACCAATCCGAATACGACTTATACGAATCTTCACACTAGGCCAACCAATGACGTTCAACCGGTGTGGGCAGTTTAGCGTCCTTATTGGTCCTATGTCCTACGAGCCCTTCCACTTGAGTACAGAACACAATACCAGCTTCCGAATCAGAGCAGATCGTTTATTTCAGGCATACTTGGTTTATATATCAATCACACAGACCGCAACGTACCATAAAATAGGAAATAATATTTGTACACAAATAAGCCAAAAAGTGGCTGTGAATGTGGGAGGCAGTAGTTAATAAACTGAACATAACTTAAGAACCGTAAATCGTACAATAATAAATTATAGGTCAAAATAAAGCTTATAATAAGAGGAATATAAATATACATAGTGTAATTGTTGAGTAGTTATACAATAAGAATATTTATAGAATATTAGTCCATGAATAGTCCTCGGAAATTACCTGTAACTTAATCTTCACCGGATATAACAGCCACATCGATTCTGCGTAATCAATAAACTGTGACATAAATTTTATGACTTCAGGAAGAGTGAATTTCAGTGATGGCTGTTCACAATATCGCTATTTTCGTACTAGACTGATTCATTCGCTAGCTGTTATTCCTGTCTTCGAAATCTAATATGATGATGAAAACACACTGTTAACGTTCCCAATATAAGGTGGACTATCAATGAAATCCATTCCGGGTCTCTATAGTTATTTAATTGATGTCATTCAATGATAAACACCATCTTTTTATAATAAAAATATATTTGCAAGTCACCCAACTGAATCCCACTAACAAACACATGAAATGTGAGTAGGGAAATCTTCATGTTATAAAACCTACTATTTTATACCTATTCAATTCAGTATAAGTTATTTAAACCATAGAACATTAGACACAATGTTTGTTAGAGTGCTAGTGGTACTAACCAAGTATCGAAGGAAAGTGGAAAGGATTTAATGAATAAGACTGGTAAACACGTTTTTGTTCAAAAATGATGGTCCATATACATGTGAGTCACATGGTTATCAATTTTGATTGAAGTCTTGCACAATTTTAAAGCAAAGTTCTTAAGATCATCTGTATATAATTCCAGAGCTATCTAATTTCATATGAATAATATTTCTCAAAATTAATTTGAAGGACTGCCAAATCGACTACGTTCTGTAGTTTGTTTTTAAGTCACTGCTATGTTTAACTACTAATGAGTAGCTTAACATATTTACAGAAATATAATGTGTGTATAGATTCGGGGAACAAGTCCACGGCACCGATCTCAATACCTGATGCTCACGTACGATCAGTTCATAGAGGATTTTACAGAAAACATGATAATTCAGCGGGTACAACAAATGGGAGTATTAGGAAGTTCCTTTATTTGTGAGTGTGGTAACCAAATGTCTTGTGCAGACTACCGTGATGATTTGTCTTTCGATGTAATATATGTCGGTGGAAGAAGTATGCTAGAATAGGAACTCTCTTTCTCTTGATCCAGACTGAGACCATGACTAGATAAAAAAAGCAACAGTAACACTGGCTATAGCCGGTACTATAATATATAAAGATGATTGGAGAGTGTACAGGTGCTTATATTTACTTGGGTACGTGCATTGTGTCGTTATCTATAAACGGCATTTTGTGGACCCGACAACCGGAGTGCACACTAACAATATTAAAGCTATGTAGTGGGTGCTGAAAGAAATTATCATGGCTCTGGAGACCAACTATTATGTGGCCATATAGATGATTTCCTCTACCGTATGCATTACAATTTTAGAACCTCTTAACCTCTTTCTAACCTTAACAAGTTTTTGAACCATGTAAAAGAAATGCATCCACTGTAGTTATTTTTACTGTACATTGACTGTTTTCTGATTGGCTAATATATCTCAAGATTCGTTCATAGGTCGTCCATAAATTATAGTTTCACCATAACTATAGAGAACCGGAATGGATTTCATTGATAGTTCACCTTATATTGGGACTGTTAATAGTGTGTTTTCATCATCATATAAGATTTTGAAGACAGGAATAACAACAAGCGCGATACCATTCAGTGAATGAATCAGTCTAGTATGAAAATAGCGGTGTTGTGAACAGCTGTCACTGAAATTCACTTTATCTGAAGTCATAAAATTTATGGAGACCAGTTAATCGTTATTGCTATGGTGTGGTGGAAGGATCCAGACATTCAAAGTATTTGATCTGGAGATGACCCAGCTTCTTTAATTTAACTATGGTCTTACTATTCAATTTTTTTTATATCCTACCTCCGCCTCTTCTTCGTTATTTCACTTGCAGCCGTAATCGACGTTTTTAGTTCAACATATTACCTTATAATATTGCAAATTATTTTTTCAGAATTCTTTGTCTTTTCAAACTGTTCATAATATTCTTCATGAATATTTAGCAACATAGAAACCAAATTTACGGTTTTTAATTGAAGATAATTGTAATCAATGGTCCGTAGTGTGGTGTGAGCTACTTATATTGATATGAGTAGTATATAACGTGAGTTAAAAGAACGTGAAGTCTGGCAGCAGAAAATGGGGAAGATGAAGAAAGGAAGAGCGAGAACACAATGGAATTTGTAAGAAAACACATGAACAATGGAATGGGAGACAATGGATTGGTGTTTGCAACAGAAACAGTCCAGTTTTGTTTGATGCATGAATATTTTGCAAATTGACAATTTACTATATGGTATTCAGACTTTTTTGAGATAGTCTGTAATGGTTGTCTTAAATATTTTCGATTGTCCCAACTCGTGTTCCGTTTACTACATTAGGAGCGTGCGCCATAAGTTTCCCATCTGAGTAATAATTCATATCAGTAATTAATGAAACTTTATTACGTTTCCTATGTACAATGTTATGTATGTCAATTTAAGGACATTGGGATAAGCTTTCTTTTTCAGAGTGATGCGATCACCGAGGTCAATCTTTAATAATCTGTAATGAAAGTCTCATAGAATTTAATGATATCGCATAGAGAAAAGTGAATTGAATCAATAAGCTCAAATATTGAACCTTACTACTCTTGAGAAACAGGTTAATTCACTTTTTGAAAAATCAAATTATTGAATATATGCATCAGCAAATTAATGCTTATCATTAGAATTTATCAGTTTTATGCCCAGCAACACTGAAATAATCCAGCATCAGTAGAGTTACCTAGCCATTAATATATTATGTTATCTAATGTAGTAATCAAATATGAACAGCTAGTGTGCTGCAATTCACTGTTTTATGTTTCGAGTTGCATAGAATAGAAGCGAATAACTTCAGAATTCATAGTGGTATGATTCTATGATTTTATTACTTCACAATTTCAAAAGGTACTATCTGACCTTGATGGTTTAAAGAGGTGAATTTTACGTTATACTATCACGTTTCTTACATTCATACTACTACTGAATTTTAGTGTAAAATTTTCCCAAGTTTCACTGCACATTGGTTTAGTGACATTGTATTTCGGATAAATTTTTAAAAAAGCGTGGATTATGTTACTTTTTGAAAGATTATACCATAACCTTAGATATAACTAATATTTACATAACGTTTATGATGTCATGTGAAAACTGTTGACATTAGAAAGTATTAGCACTAGATAAATGTTTAATTGCATTTGATGAATACTGAATTTCATCCAATCAGTAGAATCGAATGTGAATTCAGGTTTCTTGTTAGTCTTAAGTTACAGGATTTGGTTGTTGGACAACTTAAATTACCAAGTACAGAATGTTGTTAAAACAACTCTCTGTTGCTCTATTGACAATACTAAATTCTATGTGAAGGGCTGACAACGCAGCAACAGCAAAAATAAAATAAACTGTCCAAAATTTAAAACATGACTAGACCAGTTGTTAGCATACAAGTGATGTTATAATGTTTAAATTTCACTGATTTCAAGGCAAATAACCAATAAATTTCATTCTGAGAAAATAAACAGCTGGATTTTATCTCCGCTTTCATATTTGATTACGAGATATTTACAAGGTGTAATCCAGCGACAAATAAAGTTATCGGAAGGAATGATGATGTATTCACAAAAGGACAGTGTGATATGAAATTAATGAGCAACAGTTGGCAATGTTGACTTCACTCAGATATATATTCTGAAAGACTTGTTTTAAAGGCTTTCTTCTTAGCATAATCAAACTAGCAAGCGCATTAACTTTAAAAACATAATTATCTATTTATTTGAACACATAAATATTGGTACAAGAGGGCACCAAATATATATGCGCCACACAAAACAATGGGAATTCGAAGAGGAGAAGGAAGAAAGGTGAGGAGCGTAAAAAAAATAACGAACAGAATAAGGTAAGGTAGCGTAATAATAATAATAATAATGGGGGAAACGAAAAGGTACAATGAGAAGAAATCTTTCAGTTAAGGGAGACACAACCACTTTTGATGAAGAAAGTAAAAGAAGGTTACAGCAGGATCGCCACTGGCTTCTATTCTGAGCCATATCTGATAACGTCTCTAGCCACTCTGTTGCGACATCTCTCGGACCCCAGCCAGTAAGTCGTGAAGGACCAACAGAACTCAGTCCTTTGCAGCTTTCTTTCATACCCCGACACCATGTCATACATCGATCACCTCCCCGCTTTTCCCAACCAGTCCCAGCGTTAGCAAATAATGCACGACGTGGAATGCTCTAGGACGACATTCGGAGAACATGTCCAAGCCACTGAAGTCGGTGTTTCAAGATCGTGACACCAATTGGATTATCGTCCCTGCGCCCAAATACACGATGAGGAACCTCTGCATTACTAACATGGTGTTACCACTGGATGTCAGCAATCCTTCAGAGACAACGATGATCGAACACAGAGAGTCGTCTAACATCCTCAACTCGGAGAGGCCAGGTTTCACAAGCATAGAGCAAAACTCCTTTCATCGACGCGTTGTAGATCCGACCTTTTACAGCCAGACTAACATCACGAAGGCGCTAAAGATGGCCCAGATTGGCATAATCCGCTCTGCCTTTCACTATACGTGCATTGACCTCATCACTCACGCCACCACCAGCACTTATACAGCTACCCAGATACACGAACTTCTCGACTAATTCTATCTATGTTAAAAACATAAGCAACACAAATATATCACATGAAGTCAGTCGATTGTGAGCAGCTGATGAGAACCTAACGAAATAAAATGAATTCATATTATTCTGCACCAATCTTTGTTCTTGCTCTATTTAAGATAATAAAGGGAACTATGTGTATGAAATTTCTCAAAATGCGTCTCCCTGCACAGTCATTCAAGTCACTGAATCGCCTGGTGACAATACGCTGCAGAATATCGAGAGAAATAACTCGACTAAAGTTTTTTGATGAATATCTCAAGTCATGCCGTTTCCCACGTCAGTTCTTAAAGTCTTTACGCTCATTTAAACTTCCGCCTTCTCTTAAAAATCTTCGACGCATCACAAAATCTCACATTGAATCAACAAAGTTACTGATTGAACGTTTGAGGGCAGAAACTAATGCCTTTGATGAATTAATCAACAATCTAAGTATCGTATGTCGCATAAAATTTATCAACTTTATACAAGATCTGCAAAGCAAAATATGCAAGAATTTCCACGTAACTTTGTCAAAGACTCTGTCAAAGGAAAACTTATGTTTTGGCTTTCCGGAAAACCCCGAAAAGTTTCTCTATAATCTATCAACAATGAAGTTAAATCAGATAGAAACAGAAGCCTTGTCACTTGGATTTAAATTTCATATCCCCAAAACACATGCCGACAGAATCGACACAGAAACTCAATTTGAGAATTTATTTGATCAAATTAAAGAGCTGCACCCAGTTAGTGAAGAAAAGAAAGGCTGGTTTAAATCTAAACTAGTCGATATTGCAAACCAATATCTTGTTTCACCCGCACCACAGTCTAAGCTTTTATCCAAAGACCACCAAACAGCATTACGAAATATTAAACGAAATGACGATATAATGATATTACGGTCAGACAAAGGCTCAAGTGTTGTTCTAATGAACAAAACAGATTATGTTTTAAGATGAAGTCCATCTTGAATGACCATATGAGATTCAAGTTAGAAAAAGTAACAAAGACTTAACTGATTCCATTGAGAAAAGAATCACCAAAGTACTCAGAGATCTTCTGAAAAAGAAGATGATCGATAACTCTACTTACAATAATCTACGACCTCGTGGGTCTCGTTTGCCCCACATGTATGGATTACCGAAAATACATAAACAAGGTTATCCTCTTAGACCTATTTTGTCAATGATCAATTCACCATACCACAAAGTTGCACGATGGTTGGCAGATAAGTTAGAACCAGTGCGTCAACGATTAGCCACCTATACACTAAAGGATTCATTTGTATTTGCTGACAGCATGAATCACATAAATATTGCTGGTAAGTTTATGGTTTCTTTTGATGTAACATCTTTGTTTACAAAAATACCACTTCTTGAAACCATAGACATAATTTGTCAACATTCTGACATCCTACCTCTACCAGTACCAGAATTCAAACGACTATTACTCATTTGTACAAAAGATGTTCAGTTCCAGTTCAACGATATCATATACAAACAAACCGATGGTGTAGCGATGGGAAGTCCGTTAGGTCCTGTCCTAGCAGATATTTTCATGGCTAACCTCGAAAGAACCAAACTCAAACGAGCGATTGATGAAATGACGTATTATTCGAGGTATGTTGATGATACCTTCATCGTATGTAATAATAAACAACATGCAATAAATCTGCTAGAGTTTTTCAACGAAGCACATCCGAATATCCATTTCACTATGGAACATGAAAAAGAAAACAAGTTCCATTTTCTCGATATCGCGATGAAAAGAAGAAAGGATGGTACAGTTCAACGTTCAGTTTATAAGAAAGACACATGGAATGGTAGTTATCTTAATTTCAATAGCTTTTGTCCAATCAGTTACAAAAAGGCACTGGTCAAAACACTGTTTTACAGAACAGAAAGAATATGTACTTCCGATACACTAGAAGAGGAAGTTATGAATGTTAAAAAATGTTTAAAGAATAACGGATACCCACTGAAATTTATTGAGAAATACGGCAAATGTGAAGATAAAAAACCGAAAGAAATTACAGCAAATAAAAAGCCTATTTTTATTCAACTTCAATTCAAAGGTGACGATGTCACAGGATCAATCAATATGAGACTAAAAACTGCACTGACAAGAACTTATCCTGCAGCGAAATTGATTGTCCTGTCCAAAACAACATGTTCTTTGACACAATCAAAGGTCGACAGGTATCCCTTTCATGTTACCACCAACTGTGTATACAAATTTACATGTACCTGCCAAAGCAGTTACATTGGTAGAACAGAAAGGAGAGCCTACGTCCGATTCAAAGAACATATTCCGAAAAGTTTAAGGTTAAATGGATTGAACGCATTCAACAGTGCTATCGCAAGACATCTCCTTGATACAGGACATAAAGCTGATATACTGAAGTCCTTCAAGGTGATTAACAAACAATCAAACTCGAACCTTTTGAAATTCGCTGAAGCGTTAGCAATCAAACGTTTAAAACCAGATCTATGTATACAAAAAGAGACAGTAATAAATCTTTCTTTACCCTGGTAACAATAACCCCACCCTTTCTATTCATTTGCTCCTATTTATTTATTTATTACGTCATTATTGCAACTCTTTCTGAAATATAAATTACATCATACATAACTGATTGATTTCAATTCATATTTTCTTTATTACCATTAATCTATTTTCATGAGTTCTAATCACTATTTCAATGTTCCAGAACTTTCCCTCTCTAACTTTATTTATTTATTCGAATCAAACATTTTATGAGCTCATTAACTCTATCTGAATCTTTGCTTGCTACATCATCATACACATGTATTGATCCTTAATCACACTCTTATGTATAAATATGTCAATATCTGTAATAATGTTGAATTTCAAATAATTTAGGTTGTAAGCAGCTGATGAGAACCTAACGAAATAAAATGAATTCATATTATTCTGCACCAATCTTTGTTCTTGCTCTATTTAAGATAATAAAGGGAACTGTGTATGAAAAGAAACACAATTTTCCTGTTAGTTACTCGACTGGATATTGGTCCTTTCAGACAATGATATTACATTAGGTTGGTTTTCAATGGTAAGTACTTTAGTTGTATGTTTATGCAAATGATTGCACTGAAATTGCATATTGAACATATAACCTTTAATAAGATGAATCAAAACTCGTTGGACTGATATTTTGAACTTTCAATTTATTTATTTGAACATATACATACGTATCTGGGGCACCAGATACATATGCGCCACTGATACGGAGGGTACACACCTACGGGAAATGGAAAACCCTGATTCCAAACCAATGGTGCACATGGACTACAGGATCCTGAGTGAACAAATGGCGTATGAACGTATTATTGGTCACCGGCTACCATGGAATTGAATCCCCTGACGTCGCTCGAATGCCTTGTGGATCAGACCTTTAGGTCGAAGGCTCCGGGTGTGGCCCCCTGAGAAAACTATCTTCTTCGGTCTGGCCACCCGCATAGTATCTGGTCGATTCCAGATATTACCCGCGGGCCCACGTACGTACGTACGAAGTTATACGTTGTTGATGACTGACGTGGGTAGTATCAAAGCTCACAAACAAATAAAATGAAAATCGCACCTTCTATGTAATATATTATGCCCATCTTGATATTATTCGAAGTATTATAAACAAGTGAATATTGTATTAGTATTATGGACAGTGAGAGCATCAGTTTAGTGAAAAATCAATCATCAATAAAGTATAAAACACTTCGATTATATATTTCCCGAACATTTAACAGTAGATACAATAAACCATAAAGTTTAGAAACCATCAACTTTATGATTAATACACGCAGGATTCTTAGATCCGTAAAATTGAATATAATTGATATCAAACCTATTACAGGAGTAATGCAGTAGTTTTAGTATATACGATTCCAAATAGTAACAAAGAGGTATATATATAAAGACATTGCAATGATAAGGAACTGGAAAATATAACAGAAATGATAGTAATAGCATATAGAACATTATTACATTCATTATTTGTAACTAGATTAAATGTTACTGGGCAACAGTAATTGATTCTGATTTTTAAAAAAACCCCACCAAGATATAGATATAGCCAACAAGTGGAAAAGTATTCTCATTATCCCCATATCGAAATACATGCCATCAGTATAGGTGAAATAAGACAAGATAAATGATAAAAGAAAAAAAAACAACAAATGTAGAAATGCAATAAATGAGATATCCTTATTCAAAGATGATAAAATAACACACTAATTCATTTCATAACTGATAATAAACTTGGCAAAACAAACAAACAATTGATGAGACGGACAATAATGACAAAAACTAAACCATAGAAACAAATCCACTGACAAATTTGATAGGATAGTAGATCTATAAAATTTATACATAAGATAATAATAAGAATAATAATAAAAATGATTAATTTGTATTTAAACGAGCAACAAATGTATCTAAATTATATTCAGTTTCATAATAGGCTTCAAGATCATCTAATAAAGCAAATTGAAGATTTGTATGATTATCTTTAGTTACTTGATTGTCATTAGTTGTTGTTGTTGTGGTTGTTGTTAATCGATCAAATAAATGTTCTGTATCCATATCATTTAAATTTTTATTATCTGATGTTAATACTGTATTAGCTAAATGCAATTTGAATGCTTGTAAATTCATAATTTGCTCTTCTATACTATCTTCAGTAATTAACGATAAACATTAACTGTACGTCGTTGACCAATACGATGAGCTCGATCCATAGCCTAGGGATAATTAACAATTTAAAGTTTCAAATAAATCTAATATATTGCAAAAATAAAAGATCAACAGGAAAGAATCAAATTCAGCTTCTTGGCTCTCTGAGCTAAGATCATGTGTAGTAATGTTTAATTGATTTATCACTGTATACTAACAATACATAGCTCCCAAATGCCCTGGTAAGGCCGAGAGTAGGGAGAGTCAACTCTCCATTTCCAAATGCTCTCAAAAAGTCACGCGCATACAACCACTGACAGAGAAGTCCTGAACACTGCGTTCTCGTGACATTACTGTTGTTTACGAAATTCAGTGGATAAAAAGTGAATGTCTGGCGCTTTACCCGGTTGGTCGACCTGGAGAGTTGGAGCATCTTTGAAGTCATCTCTACGTCTGATTTCAGTGCTTCAGCAGGTACACTGTCTGATTCTGCTGCCGATTCCTTCCATTGTTAGTGGATTATGGTCTATAGAAAGCTTTTTAGTGTTCCTTTGATGTCCAGCAGATCTAGTAGAACTGCTCTACTCAAGAGTTGTTCAGAGTGCTTCACTCACTTCTCTTGTTCTTCAGCCTCAATGATTGGCTTGCCTTTTTTATTTTTTTTAGTTCTGGTTTACTATAATTTCTAGTCAGTTGTTCTATGTTTTCTTTCTCTACCAGCTTTTCTCGCTGTTACTGCTGAGTCTTACACATATTTCTGCTTACCCGTCACACTTTTCCTCTTCACTCGTTTATTGGCCTCTCTGTATTTAGTCTGTGCTTTGACTTTCTCTATGAGGTGGGTGTATATAGTCCCACCTATATTCATTATGTTAAAAGCACATAGATTAGCAGAAAATATTTCACTATTTCCGTTCCCAATCCATATCGTATCATTATATCTTCATAACCAGTTTGTCCATCCTAACTTCGGTGTTCAGGTATTCTAACATGTTGATCAGGTAGTTTCCTGGACACTTCTCTACGGTCGACTCTAGCCACTTCTCCATAAAATTGACCTTAATCGTCTCCACTGTTATTATTCGTGAATGCATAGGAATGGGTGACATTACTTGTAATCCTCTCCTTCTCTGTCTTGAAGAATGTTTCGATGGTTCTGAATCCATGATATTCCCATGCTATAAGTGCTTTTCGTGCTTCTTTGGAAAGCATCAGTGCAAATAATTGTTTGTGTGTGTGAAGCATTTTCCCTTCATGATCAGAATACGATAAAAGGTATCCTGAAGTCAATCTCTTCTGTCCAGATTGTTTCCAATAAGTGCGAAGTTTGATCTTATCATTTCCACAACCAATTGAATGGTTTTCTCTCTGTCTCCCAAAATTCGCATACATTTTGTGTACCTATATTCATTGTTGATCCAGTTGTTAGAAAAGTCATCAGCCTTGTGACTTCCAAACAATATCGTCTTTTACTATGAGGTTCTTCTAACTTTTCTAAATGAAGATTCTTAAAATCCCATGTCAGGGTTTAAGTGATTTTACTGGCTAGCTTTTTTTACTAGGGTTCTTTTGTACGGAAGGCGTTTCTAACTCCGTGTCCAACCCTTCCCCTTTATGTGAGCTTTGGACGGGCAGTAACTTTAAAAGACTCGGTTATGAAACACGAGACACTAGTCTGATTCAGAAACATTCTGTAAGCTATGGCAACCAAATGAGTTTTATATCTAACCACATGGTCTATAAAAAGATGACATTACGTAATGGAACAAATCAACATCTAAAAAAGTTAGTTGTTAAGCTTTCTGTCTACTACATACCTGTAAATCTTTACTCGGATTCCAGTCATGTTCCACAAAGATTACAGTATCTGCACCCGTCAAATTTAACCCTAGTCCACCAACAGCTGTTGTCAATAGCATCAAATCGATCGATGGATCTTGATTGAATCTAATTCAATGTGAAGCAGAAAACAAAGAAAGATAAAATTAGAATGAATAGTTGAGATTTCAGTTTACTGTGCTACCTGAGTACAATTTCATGGTTTGGCATGGCAAATATCCACATAATTGATAGAGGAAATGTCAGTGAACAATAGGTCAAATGGATATAGGGATAAAAATTATTTCATTAGAAAAAACAGGTTGAACAGTCTTTGACCGATAAACTTATCTGTAGTCACCATGACGGTTATCACTTGGCCTAAAAGAGAGAATCAATTTAAACTGTGGTTGCTATCTTAAAGTTAAGCATGCTTATTGTGATCATTCAACAAGACTGATTTAACTGAAACGATTTCTTCATAAAATTTCGATGACTTAGGAGATTGAGAATTTCACTGAACACCGGAAAAATAATGACGACACAACATTTTCAGGTTTAAAAAAGTGCGGAGATTATTTTCATTGAAAAAAAATATGAGTTTTACAAATAGTAGCAATTTGCAAATCTGGACAAGGATTTCAAACTAAATTGTTCTCTCTAAAAAAAGAACAATGTAGCTAATGTCAAGGGGATATGCACACACACATACACACACAGCTAGCCAAAACCCATACGAAAAAGCTCCTCAATATGAGTAAACTTTTTATTCCAAATAACCATCCTGCAAAGCGTTCTATCAAAAAATGTCATCTGAACCACATGTGAAGAAATTCGAACACTGCACTTCTACCCAAAGTTTGTGTCGATGATGTTGTTCAGAAGAACGATAAAAGCTCCACGACTGTACCATCTATCTCAGAGAACAAAACTGTCATCAATTAGATCTTATTAACTCACATTTAAATACAAAAGGATGGGAACAGTGAATTCACTGCATTATCATTAAGAAGTTCGCTTTGATCATGCATTTATTACTAACACGAAATCAACATTATTACAAACTATGCTGTTTCGTTTAAACAAATTTCCAATTTGTAAGATGATTGGAATGCTGTTATACATGCAACTGTAAGTGTTGTAGCAGTTGAAATAGTACTGACAATCAAATTAAAGTTAATGTTATTCCATTCCATGTTGATAATTATTTCGAACTTCTGATAAACATCAAACAATACTGAATATAGAGATTTTAAAATCGTTAGTCAAAATCACATGACAACCAGTAGCAACCAATAGTAAACTTGGCTGATAAGGTCTGTATATGTATATTGTATCATATATATATATATATATATATATATATATATATATATATATATATATATATATATATATATATATATATATATATACTAATAATAGTAAGCTTAATAATTACAACAACAAAAAACAGAAACGTTTATGCTATAATCCATCATAATAGATACATGCATATTGAGATATGGAAGACAAAAGGACACATTACGCCGAGAAATGGAGACAGACATGAAAAGAATGAACAAAAAGTTGGATAGAACTAGAAAGGAAGGCAGAGTGAGTTGGAAAATGCTGGTCGGCGGCCTATGCTCCTTTAGCGAGTAACAAGCGTAAGTAAGTAAATTAAGTCTGTGTACATTATGCTCGCTAGAAAATGTTGTATTTACGGAAGAATTTGAGAAGAAAAAAAGAACGGAAAACTTACCTAACCACACGATTGTGTCGTTCATTCACCGGTACAGTACCATCTAATCGTGTAGCAGTTATCCATGGAAATTGTTTTCTAAATAAAATAAAGCATCAAGGTTCGTAATAATAATTATTATTATAATAGCAACCAATAAACATATGATGTTCACTTCAAATAAACATTCAATGGAACAACGATTTCATTTTAAGTCGTTTAACATTTAAAAAAAAACAATTTCTAAATTAACTTTTGTTCATTTGAATGAAGCTGGATTGATAATGACAATGTTTGATCAATAGATCAGCAAAGTAATAAATTAATCTTAACATTCTCATAACTTACGTAACTAATAATAAACTTACAGTGCGTCAACAATAATTCCATAAAAGCACATAGTGAACTAGTCAACTAGTCGCCTACACAATTATCTAATCGTCAAGTTATAATCAAAGTTAGAGCAGGAAGAAAGAACCATTTAGTTATTGAAAATATAACTTCAAAGAATAAATAAATGAAGTTAATCAGTTTGTGTTATATCTGGTTATCACAAGATGATGGAACATAGCCTACATTTAACATATATTTTTGTGTGGACCCTTATTTGTCTTGGTGATTTTTCATGATATTAGATTTGTATAGTTGATTTTTTTAGATCTTCCTCTTTGCACTCAATTTTGTAAGTTAAGGCACTGGATAATTAATTACTGATCTCGTTTAATATGCTAAAGTCTGAAAATTTGCGTACATGAAATAATGTTTATTCATTATGTTTTATTTAAACATTTAATTAATGAAGTAAGAGTTCTCGATAACTAGTATTTACAGTGAAGATCTTCAGTAGGGCACTTCAAACAATCACTACTTATTAATTGTAAACGTCGATTTTATTACAAACAGAAAAAACGTAGCATCAAGAAAACTAATATACAAAACCCGAAAGCATAGTGATTCCCCATAACAGTTAATACAATATCTCACTGACAAAGTGATATATATATTTCAAATATAGTTTAGTTGCTTAAAAGATGAACTGGCGGTGGACACATTGTTTCACGATAATACTAACTAGCAATCAAGAACCAAGAAAACATTGCTAACAAACTGTCAGTTACGTGAAAAGCTTGTCCCGAAGTAGGATGAAACAGTTCTTCACTGCTTCCTGGTTTACGTTGATTGTCTAAGTAGATTCAATCCATGATGTGAAAATGGAAGTTCAACCATCTCTAAAACACTATAAATACATCATTTTTGTAACAGAACGCATGAAAATTTAACATGGAAAAAGCAAAAGCAGTGTTATTTACTTCAGCATTTCTCCAGTCAATTGTAACATTTCACGTGTTTGAAAGAACATTAAAGCTCTGTGTTGACTTAGTAGACCAGGATAGGAATCCAAATAATGAGATGAAGTCGACGTCCCAGACGTTGACGACAAAGTGTTACAACTATTACCAGCATTTGTGCCATTGATTGAGTTTGGACTCCCGAAGCCACAATCAGTTAGAAGACGGCTTAATTGATAATTAAAAAGCATGCAGAAGTTAAAAATATATCAATAACGAAAAGTTATTGGAGATAAATTGGATACCAATTTCTACAATTCAGTTTATAGAAGAAATTTTGTTTGCTTCCACAATCAACAAAGAATATAAACTGCCTCAAACAGTATAGACTGAAATCTATATACAATTGAATAGGGATACGAAAACTGAAGTTTTCAAGCTACAAATTACACCTTATACGACCAGATGAAGGGCATGAATTTGATGTCACACATTTAATAGGCTTTACACTCTACGAATAGTAGAACTCATCAATGAAGAGTAGCTTATTACCATTTAAAGTGAGTCGGATGAAATTTTGAATATTATGAAAGACAAAGACGACACAAATAGCATAACTATGTTCTGGTTACCTTTATTCAGAAAGTGATCTCATGAAAAAGTTATCATCGTCGTACCGTTATACAGGATGGATAAAACTAAGTGATGCTGATATTGAATTCTGTACAATGGGAAGTGTGAAAACAACATAATCAAGTTCACGGTAGGATTACTATACATGCGACCAGTTAAGTTCTCCCCGAAACTAATGTTTGACAAAAGTGTAATAACCTTAATATCTCAGTTTAGTTGGCGATAATGATTTTTGATCAGTAATCTAATAGTAATTCCAAAAGGGGAGACTGATGTAGTGACAATAAGAAAACCAGTTTGATAAGAGAACTGATATTGAAAACTGTTGAATATGCAAATAGGTTGATAATTATTGAAATTTTAGAGGAAAATAATTGTATCATTAATTATAACAATGATAATCACAATAATAAACAGAAACATACCATAAAGCCAACAGTTTCCCACTATAATCAACTGCTCTTAACTGTTCCATTGAATCTATGCATAATTCTTGTTTAATCTCATCAAGTAAAGGGTGATTAGATTTTAAAACTAAACACGGATGATTACAAACTGCTTGAAAGTAGCGCAAAGCATGAAAACCATGTGATGTAGAAACACAACCGAACGAGGAAGAACGACATTCAGAATAAAAGTCACCACTACTAGCCGATACAAAATTCATCACTTGTTGTCCTTCATCGGTTTTTTGAAATGATTCATACAGTTTACGCTGGAAAGGAAAATATTTGATATAAGTTAAGAAGTAAATTAAAAACATTCAAAGAAAAATAGACAGTGCATAAGACAAGAAGACAGTAATATTCGACAACTGATCAACACAGAATAAGCGATCATCATTATTATGTCAAGATGACAATTGGAGAAAGAATAACAAATAACGCCAGCTCAGTGGTCCAGTAGGTTAAGCGTTCGCGCGCGAGATTGAAGGCCCTGGGTTCGAATCCCGCGAGCGAGACCGTGGATGCGCACTGCTGAGGAGTAACACAATAGGACGAAACGGTCGTCCAGTGCTTCCAGGTTTCTAACGCTGATCTAACATCAATCGGTTCATGATCTCAATCAAAAACTTAATAATATCCACAACCCCTATACTGATAAATAACAATCCATTATAAACGAAGAGAATGATAATTACCCAACTGAACTTATCGTTTGTCAAGATCAATTGATAAGATTAAATAGGTGACTGCATGTCGTGTATTTTGAGCAAACACCACTTACTTGATAAGAGATTTCATTATAGTGTAAGCTAGTGAAAATCTCCCTATGAATTAGATAGCTCACATTTTTATTAGGATTTCGGACTACTGTAATCGATTTCAAAAAGATGAGTGTCATTGAAACCCTTTGGAATAAAAGCGACATTTGTGGAAAGGTGAGGAAGTGTTCAGGTTCGAAGATCCCAGACTATCTCATGATCATAATCAGTCTGATTGTATTGACATTTTTAGTTGGTTAGATCGTTATCAATACCAGATTTAATAATCAGTTTATATCTACTAAAACAGCTGTTCTTCTTCATTTTACCTACACTAACTAATACAAATTAAATATTTCATGCAATCGGTTCCCTTTATGAATTTAAATAAAGCAAGAACAAATATTGGTGCAGAATAGTATGAATTCATATTAAATAAACAAAAGACAAAAGAATTAGAACAAAACTCACTTGAATTGGTGTCATTTTACAAGCAAAATCTTGAATAATCTTCGGTGGTAAATCTTGCATAACATCCTCTTTTAACCGTCTCAACATAAATGGCAATACAAGTCGATGAAGTTTCTCCAATGCTAATTGACCTGTAATGTATCAAACAAAACAAACTGACAATCATTTATTTGTATTCAACCTAGATTGATTTGAGTCACAGAATAATGATCAACTTCAGAAATATTCACCGTTTGATCGTATCTATACCAGCATCAAGAATTAAGAAGCACTGAACAACTGTTTCGTCCTATTATTGTACTTCTCAGCAATGTGAAACAACGATCATGTCACAAGGGGGTCGAACTCAGGACGTACGCTCTTACGCGAGAACATGTACATTCTAGAACACTGAGTCGAAATCTAATGGTGTACATGTCTAACTTTAATCAACTTGCGATATCGCCTCTCGTGAACCTCGGTATACAAATATTTTTATCACGTTTGTAGATACATTAACAATAACAACCATCAAAGTTTTATAAAGCTATTTCGAATTCCAGGTTATCAGGAGTTACAATAATTTCCACTTTTTATCCCTTGAAAATCATCATAAGTATTATAGAATAGAATAGTTTCAGAGTTGTTGAACTGAGACGCAGAATGATGGTGTCAAGCACTTACATAATACATATAGAGTAAGACCACAACAGATAATGTTAAATCTTTTTGATGTTACCTTCACGCCTATCTATGTACATAACCGCATAGATGCTGTGAATTAGAATTAATAGAATAGGATTTTCATAAACGATGAATAGTAGGAAAAAATAAAAATTTTAAGTAATTCAATTATATAGTGGTTCAATTTATATAGAATACAGTCAACTACACTTATTATACAACCAAAGCTATTTGCATTATTTATACTTTTTGATAAATCAGTCACTACAATTTTTAAATTTACGTGACAATAGAATCAGACAGAATACCATAACTAACCTGCTTGTTGATCAGATTTAGAAGCTTTAATATCGCGACTAGCAGCCACAGGACGTGCGAATTTCGCTAAAAAATACTGTTCTGTACCCAAAAACTCAGGCATAAGAAAGTCGAACAGAGACCATAGCTCAGAAACTCTGTTCTGAATAGGTGTTCCAGTCAAGATGAGACGGTGCTGAGCAACCAAACGTTTTAC